>CM054379.1:100203647-100626147 GCA_028858755.1 Ara ararauna
ATGAACTTACTTTTCTAACAAAACTTTACCTGTCCTGCCCTGTTCCTTTCCTCTTCTTGCCTTCAAAATCTAAAGGTTTAAGCAAGTTTTGCTGTATTTCAAGTTCTGCAGTTAGTTTTCTTCTTGCATGACGACTATGCCTCATCAGCTAAATAGCTACTTGGTATTCCTTTGTTAACTAACTTAATTCACATCACCTGGGAGGCAATAGTAAAGCCAAAACGATGCAAGAGGGAACCAGCTGTTGATGACCACAGGAATGTAAAATTTCTGAGAAGGAAGTGATAAATCAGTTCTAAGTCAAATCCAGAAAACAGGTGAAAAGCAATTAGGAATCATCCAGGTGCAAAGAGAAAGTGGCTTAAATAACTTGGGAAATTGTGCAACTGCATGGTGCCTAAAAGCGCAGTTAATAAGCAAAAGTGATGGAACTGTCTGAACTCACAGCAGAAAGCTAGGCAAAACTCAAAAGAGGCAGAGAACAAATTGTTTAAAATTTCCAGCTTTGCAAAATGCAGGGTTTAAAAGAGGCTGAGACTATTTCCTGATGCGTACCCCACCAAAACCAACAACAAGGTGGGGAATCAGGTCTCTCACTAAGGCTCTGGAGTTTAGTGACTATGATGTCAAATTTCTGAACACAATTTGTTGTGTTATGAAAGCATATTGTAAACATTAGGTGCACTGAAATAAAAGCAAAAGAGAAATAGCAGGGTATTCACTAACTGATTTGCCCCTACCTCATTCTGCAGAATTCAAACTCTTTGTTATGTATTGCTTTTGATGAGATGTAGAAATTGTGATGGGAAGACAGTGTCACAGAAGTACTCCCACTTGACTTCTCCACTCCTGAAATGGGTGTCGGTGGTTATTTTGTCTGACAACCACTGTATCACCTGTAATCACAGTCACCATGCAGAGACTCCACCACTTACAACCACTCTCTTTTTAATATCCCAAATAATTTTAAACCCAAATATTAGTTTTTCACTCCAGGAAATATAAGACAAATGTGACTTCTCCTAACCTGGAAAAACACTGCAAAAATTGTGAAGCTGTCTTCCCACACATATAAATCCCGATGTCCGTTAGATGTCAACGTTGATTGACCCTGGTGCTGATGGTGAAGTGCAAAAGCACAGTTCTGCACTGGGCTCCCAGCAGAAGTCCACGGTGAGAAGACAAATGTAATATCACTGGCAATGGCATAATAAAGGTCAAGCCAGTCTAAGGGACACAAGTATGATACAAACGTGAAATAGGTGTAGCCAATGGCTCTGCTGTCAGGATATGCATGTGCTGTTATGTGAATGAGCTTGCATTTCTATTCTGGGGGACAGAGGTAAGCATGCAGTATAGCTGCAGTCCACATCTCTGTTACAGATCATAATCTTTCTGCACACTCCCTTCCTAAAGACATGGTCACAGAGGCAGTCTGTGTTTTGAAGCATACTGTTACGCTATGTCAATTACTTGACTAATGTATTTTTCACACGTGTATCCTGGCAGTCTCAGGTATGTGGGTTGGGGGGAATTTTTCTGAATGTTCTTAGTGAGCTTCCAGTATCAGAGATCTACTGCAAGGGCACTAGAAATACCACCAAAGGGTTTGTATGTTACAGGTTTTGGGAAAACTAACCATTCAATGTTCTTATTCGCAGCAACGCAGTCACTGGCAGCACAGTAAGCTTTGCAGATCTCTGGTTATTGTTTTTTGAATGGAGGTGGCCTTTGGTGTGTATAAATGGGAAGTTACTGTGATGTTAATTAAGTCCCACAGGTAGATATCAATTTATAAAGATTGAAACTGTGATTTTAAACAGTGAATAATAAAATCCAGTAGCAGCCCATACAAGCTCTAAAATTAAGGGTTTGTTTCCTTTCTCGTATGCGTCCCATAATCAGCCCCACAGGTCTTTGGTTTTACTATGTGCTGACTCTTTGTGCTGCAGATTAGATGCTCCTACAAGGACGTGTACATAATAAATATAAAGATGTACAGTATTATATAATAACACATCTACAATATATTTACTGGATTTGTAAAATGCTTTCCCACAGAGCCATGCAACTTTGTGCCAGTACATTTAAAGGCAAGTCATATCCTTTTTTTGGTTCTGTTCTTAATGAATGATTAAATATTAATCATCTCCAGTGCCTGCTGATGACATGAGGGGTTGTGACAATTAGGGATACTTGCTGTGTTTGCAATATGCTCAACTTGTATTACACTGAAGAACATCACTGTTGTTAATGGTAAAGTGGTCACAAGGTGTCTGTGGGTTTTATTAGGGTTTAAAAAAAAATCAGTACTTGCTGGCTGTGAAAATAATTAAATCATAGCTGATACATTCACTTTGTTAACCAATGGCAGTATTTCTGGCTGAAGGGATTTCAGAGGATGTCTTCCGATTGCCTTGCACTCTGAGCTGTAGATATGTAGCTTCCAAGCCTGTTGCATAGAAGGACTAGCCTACATTCACATAGACACTGACAGGTACATTGCTGCAGATTCTCTGGTTTGGCATGACACCTTAACAATTCTTGCAGGAACCTGAGCATGTTGATTCCAGAGTACAGGGAGAAGGGGATAAGTCTCCTGAGTCTTGATCCCCAGCATCCCCACTTGAAAGAATTAATTCTCATCTGATAGCTCACAACACTTCCTGCTATACCAGCTTTATGTTCCCAGCCACAGGTAGCCTTAAAAATCAGCAGCGCAGCTACAAACATCGTTCTACACTTCTGTTTCCTTCACACTCAGAAATCTAGAAAGTGGATGAGAACTCTCATCACCAGTTGCTGTATGTTCCTCTACATCAGTATCTGCCTGCTATGGATGATGACCCGGTCAGAGCTAACAGAAATTTGCTGTGAAAACAGTTTTAAAAGATGGAAACAACTTTTCAACCAGTCAAAATATTTGCTTAAAATTGTCCTTAAAATTTCATTACCTGAAGAAAGACTGAAAAGTATTAAGATTTTTAAGCATTACAAAAAAAAAAAAAAAAATTACTTTCAATTGTTCTCTTAGTTTTCTTACAATATTTTGCTGATTCAGAGAAAGCACCTGCTATATCTCACTTTTTTTCCCATAAAGAGAAAATATGGGGAAAGAAAGCATCGGAGACATTTATCTTTGAAAGATACTAATGTTGAATACCACTTCCAAAAATATGTAGAATGCATTTCATACACCTCTTTTCAACCAGCTTGACTTAGGTGTTCATATTCCACATGACTCTTGATAGATATTAACAAACTAAGACTCTGCTGTATAGTGACTTCCAGATCATTCAGTGGGTCATTGAGGGCTGCATTAATGTCCTTTCCATTCTGGCTTAAACCTCATAATTTTAAGCCTGTTGATCAACGGAAGCAGGGCTTATCTTAGCCCACAACAAAGAATCTGTATTTTCTCTTTTGTTCTTTGATTGCAATCTTGATGGAAATATGAAGGCTTTTTTGCTCCTTCAGGAAGAGGGGATCAGATTTCTCTGTTGCTTCCTGATTGAAAAGTAATTTGGGAAAGCAGACATCTGTCTTCAGCAGTCTGGGTAATGCTGCTTCTGTCTCCTCTTGGACTCAAGCACCACAGTCTTAGCAGAGTGTATTTATTTCCTCTGCCTTACAGCATCTGTGTTTGAGTCTATTCCTGCAGAAATGTCAAAGGTCTACAATAATTCTAAGGGAAAAAGAAAATCACTCATTTTGACAAATTTCAGTGCAGAATCAGCATTGCTAGACCAAGAAAATAAAAAAGATAAGATAGTTAATTTCTCCCTCCCTTTCTTTTTTCCCTCCTTCCTCCCTCCCTGCCTCCCTCCCTTCCTTCCTTTCTTCCTTCCTCCCTCCCTTCCTTCCTTCCTTCCTTCCTCCCTTCCTTCCTTCCTTCCTTCCTTCCTTCCTTCCTTCCTTCCTTCCTTCCTTCCTTCTTCTCTTTCTCTTTCTCTCTTTCTTTCTTCTTTTTCCTTTCTTTCCTCACCTTCTCTCCCCCTACCCTCCTATCCCTCTCTCTTCCTTTATCAATCCCCATCTGTCAAGACAATTCTCTTGGCTGTTGTTGCACTTGATAGATAGCAGTAATAAAAACCTGATGGATTATGTATGCCAGAGATTATATGTTTGGCTGTTTATGACATTTGGCTGTTTATGAATCCTTGATGGGAAACCTTTTACAAATTAGTGAAAATAGTTCTTGTGACCCTTCCACCAAAAATGTTGTGATGAATAGGTGAATCTATATTAACATTATAAGAATCCAAAGACAAGAAAAAAATAGCAAAATACTAAGAATAGCAAATAAACTCAAGTACACACATACACACAAAGCTACAATAATAAAAATATTCTGAATGATTTTCAACCCACAGAAATCCAATTAGGCTTGTAAACAGATTATATTATATTATACAAATAATGAACACTGATTACCCCTGACTGCCCTAGCACTAGCATCCTTAAGAAGGAAAATATATAAAAATGGCAAGGGCTTTTCAAGCTTTTTTAATATTTAAGCTTTTTTGTTTGTTTCCTTTCCTTTTTACCAAAATCTAGAATTTCTTTTATTGCTGTTCTCATATATGCTTCTGAAACAACCAGGTGACTCATGAGGGTCACAGAATAGGTGAACTGATGTACCTGTCTAGGCCCAAGTAAAGGAAATAATTCGAGTGGGTCTTTGTGTGCACAAAATAGCATCCTTAAAGCTTAAGTATTGCAACGTGTTATCACAGGTGCAACCTAATACAAGATGCTTCTCTTCAGTTCTTCCTGATAGTAAAATAAATCTGCCTTTTGTGAATGTTAAATGTAAATTCTTTGATAAATAGATATTCAGGTTTCAGGAACTGTTTGAAAGTGATTCAACTGATATGAAGTAAAATCTGGTTTTACAGGTCCAGTTTATAGGTGTATGATTATACACAGATAATCTTCAGGTCTGTTCAGATAATCTTCAACAGTCATAGTCAATCCCTCAGAGTTTATTGTTTGTACTTCATAGTTCCTTACAGTGCTAGGAGCCACATAAAAACCACAGCATTTATTGGCTTTGGCTTTGGTTTTACACACTCAGGCATGGGCAAAACAGTTGTATAATTATGTTTCTGCACATTTTCTGTGTCATTACAGGAACTGCTCATCAAGACAAAATTGTATGGCAAGGAATGGGGAATCTTTCATCTGACCAAAACAATAACTCATACATAAAAGTTCTGGATAAAAAATGACTTGATCAGGTGGTGAATTGAAGACAAGTGAAGACACTGGTTCCTTTCTTTTATGGTGACTTTAATTGCAATGTTGTGGGGTTGTTTTTTGTTGTTTGTTTTGGTTTTTTATTTTACCATTTTCCAAATATTTTGTACAGTCTTAATTAAAACCCTGTTAATGTTAATACATTAATCAATAAATTGTGTTTGTGAGACACTGAATCAAACTATCTCAGAATAGCACCACAATGTGCTCCCCAAGGCTTGTGATCTTTTTTCCTGAAGGAAGAATGTAGGTTCTGAAACCCACCTCGTGCCTCAAATAATGTTGTCATGAAGACTTATCACACTTTCTAGGCAGCAAGTGGTTATGAAATTAACCTCTTTACAATAGACTTGGTCATGGTACATTTGCAGTTATCAAAATTTTTCTGAATCAGAACTGATCAACTTGATACCACATCAAATTTTACAGGTACAACTCACCAAAGGCTCTTTCTGACTTTCAAAGAGCATGTCCTTCAGATCTGGTCAATCAGATCTCTACACAGCTTCAATTTTCTTCTCTAGCGTTTTAATCATTATTCCAGCAGTTATTAAAACCGATTAATTTTTTTTTAGCATTAACAACTGTATTAGTAAACAAATACAAAGTATAGCTTCCTCCTCATTTGCACACCAAAACAAATGAACTATGTAATCCCATGACCACTCTGTGAAGAGAATGTTAGTTTTCAGAGATGCTGTTCTGGGACAGTTTGGACAGAAAGGGGCATGGGCAGCTGTGCAAGTCAGCTTTCAGCTATATCAGACTGATTCCCTCCAGCAACCCCTTCCTTCTACTTCCCAGAAGGGAAGCAGAAGGAAGCTGTTCCTCTGTAACAGCTTCCTGCTCTTCCATTGTCTGCATCAACAACTTACTGATCCCATCACCCATGCCATCATGTTTGCCCTGCAGAGGCTAGTGGCTGAGCTGAGAAGCATGGACCACCTTGTGTCCCTCCTTGCCAGCCATCTCCAGGAGTTGGCGCTCACTACAGAGCTACTGTGGTGCCTCCACTGCCTTCAGGGTCTTTCCAACATGTAGGAATCTGCACCCTTGAATTCAGCTCTTTCTGGTGGGGCTTTTGCTCCCTGAACTAGCAATGGTGAGAGGTGGGAACTCAGCATCCAGAGAGGCAACAGGTGTGAACATGAGCTTTTCATGAGGGAACAGGGAGAGAAGAAATGTAGGGTGGGAGCACATATCAAGGCAAGGGCAAAGGAAAGGTCCTGTTGGTCACCTGGCTCATGTCCACCTCACCAGCACATACTGTTCACCTGTGTGGTGGGTTAAACAGGTGAATTAATACGGTGACAGTATGTCAGATGATGATCTACATTGCTAAATTGGTGCCCATGTTGATGGGGGTTAGTTGAATCATAAGTAAATGGTAATACTTAGCTCAGGAGAAATATTTAGCCTACCTTTAGACTAATCTATCATAGAAAAGAACTCGCAACCAGGCCCTTCATTTAGTTATTTCTTCTCCTTTTGACTCATATTAATATAGTTAATTTATTTGAAGCACATGAGCTGCACTGAATTACTCATTAAATTTTCCTGAAAATTAACAAAACGATCAGTTGCATTCTGATAGATCAGGAGAAGGCGAGAATAGTTGCTCTGAAAAGGATTCAAAATATCAGAAAGAAATGTTAAGCTTCCACATGCAGTTGAAGAGACAATATTTTAATTTTTTTCAGACACCTTAAGAAAGAAGTAAGCTGTTGAACTGGAGCATGACAGTTCCTCTGGGTTAGACTGCAGGATTAGTTATTTTTTTCCCAGTTAGTTAACCAGTTATCTAAAAATGTTCTGTCATTGCCATATTGTACCCGACAAAAGAACCTTGTTAGCAGAAACCACACAGCAGTTAAATGATAGTTAACAAGTTTGTACAACAGGAAACATCACTCACTGTCTTGAAAAGCGGTAATTTCATGCATGGTCCACTATGTTTATGGATATGAAACAATGATGTCTTGTGCCTAATAAAAATGGTAATATAGGCATTACCTATTCATTAGGAAACTACTGTTATCTCTTCTTGGTAGTGGAATATATAGGTTTGATTTGTTCATTCAAGATGCTGGTATTCCTCAGATGAACAATATCTTTTATTATTTCTAACTAAAGGTATAAACCATCAATCTTATAATTTAATTATTTTATTTATACTACAGAACACCTAATCAAAGTGCTTATACACATTTCATGGAATCATAGAATCATTTGGGCTGGAAAAGACCCTTAAGATCAGTGGGTCTAATTATCAACCTAACACTACAAAATCCACCATGAAAACCTGTTCCTAAGCATCACGTCCACATGTCTTTTAAATACCTCCAGAGACAGAAGGTGTGATTAATTTTAACTTCCCGTTAACATCTAGTGCTTTTCTTGACTCCTTGCTGTCACTGTCCACACGCACATTCAAAATTCACACATGAAGTCTTGGTGGATGCGCACAGGCATCTCTGTACTGAAAGACATCAAATTTCCTCATTTGTATGTGCTGGCTATGGGCTGTCAGAGCACTCTGTATACCTATAATCCCAAACTATATGTCATCTTATATGTCATGCATTTTTCTAGTCCCTTAATTTTAGCTTGCTAAAAACATACCTGTTTCCATTGGGCACTACTCAGGTAAACCCCTGATGTAATTGCTCTACTGGCAAATGCATATTATATATCAGTAATGAGAAGTAAATTATCACTGGAAGAATATTTGGAGTTGATTTAGAAGCCTCCCTTAATAAGTCAACACCTATTTTGTCCCCAGCATCTGAGAAGGAAATTCGGGTGCAATGAGCAGCTAAGACTGAAACCAATAGGGAATTGATAGAGGAGCTCGAGTATGGTGGGTTTCCTGCTTGAAGAGAGTTATTGAAAACATGAGAGAGGCACTAATTATCCCAAAACATCCATGGCAAAGCAACTGCTTAAATTTTATTTGCTGATAAGGCATGAAGACTTGTTGCAACACAGTGACATCTGTGGGTGTTTAAACATATTTGATTTGCTGAGCTAGAGTGGTGTCGTGGGTTCAGCAGCAGCAGTCGTTTTTCTCCGTCGTAGTAACTGGTGCAGTGCTGTGTTCTTCGACTTTCAGCCTGGGAACAACACTGATAACACTGATGTTTATAGTTACAGCTTAGAATGTTTTGGTCTGACCAAGGACTTTCTGACTCTCATGCTCTGCCAGGGAGGAGGTGAAGCCGGGAGGAAGCAGAAACAGGACACATGACCCAAACTGACTAAAGACGTATTCCATACCACAGTACGTTATGCCCAGGATGGAAAAACTGAGGGCAGGAACCCAGAAGAGTTCAGTTCACAGCTCGGTTGTCGGGTGGTGAGCAGTTATATCCTCTTCCCTTGTATTTCCCTGGTCATTATTATTATTGGTGGTAACAATAGTGATCTGTGTTATACCTTAGTTACGGGACTGCTCTTATTTCAACCGGTGAGAGTTACATTCTTTCGATTCTTCTCCCCATTCCCCCCCCACCCCCCCCTCAGAGTGGGGGGGAAGAAAGAGGGGGGAGTGACTGAGCAAACTGCGTGACTTACGGCTTAAACCACGACAAGTGGGAACTAGTTTAAATGCTTTCTGACATCTGTGTATATTTAAATGTGCTTATCATATTTATAAATCTTTGTGTGTTTCACAATCAAAATAGACATTGATTTGGTTGACAAAGCAAATGAAAGAAGGCAGTGAAGCAGTTTCAGTGACAGAGATTTGGTACACTATAGTTTGTCATCAAAATATCAATATCTGTATTAGTTATTATTAATTTCAAATCTTATATAATGCTGAAATTAGAAAAAAAGAGTAGAACATGCAGATCTTTGAGAAATATCTCTAACTTTGACCATAGGTGGGTTTTAGAGCATCAGTCCTTCCTTACTGCTCACTTCGTTCCTTATTTCCTCACCTCTCCTGCAACCTGCCTAGTGGAAACTTCTGAACCTTTCAGAGTGAGTGAAAAGGGTGACAAGGTGAAAAAGGTGGCATTATTGAGGTAGTCATTGTGTTCAACACTAGCTATGCCCACTACCATTTGATAGAGTTAAGCAGGTCTGAAACAAAGTCATATGGCCTCTTACATTATGCTAAGCTTGAGATTATTTGGTCTCATTGTATATGGAGTGGTACTGATTCAACACTGCAATGCTCTGAACACTTTTGTAGTGTTCAAAGTGACATCTGCAGTACTTCGTCTGGAAGTCACTGTGATAGATCGGAGTTCAACCTCCACACACACTTCAGCTTCAAAGGGTTCTGTGTTTGGCTTCTTGTTGCTGCAGCCTCTCCTGGCCACCCCTAGATGCTAGATGCCAAATTGTCTTCCCTTTTATCATCTCATGATATTTATATCTGCATACTTTCTCTGTCACTTTCTCCAAACACCCTCATACTTCTGCTGAAGAATGCTTCAGTTGTGATAAAATCAGCTTTTGAGACCTGGAGCTCTCCTGGCAGTAACATCAGTCTCAGGGTACTCTTGTTCAGAGAAGCAGATGCTTGTCTTCATGAAGTGTGACTTTGAGTAGTGTTTTGTCATGTATGTCCCAAAACTACCTCTTCCAGGACTCAAAAAGGACGCTGAGTGTCATCATTTTATTCAGTTAATAGCAAATAAATGTTTAGCTGAGACATTTTGTTTTTTTTTTATTGGGTTGGTGACCTTCCACCATTAGTATTACTAGATTCCTATTTTATTAGTGGAGCACTCTTCTACCGTGTATACTGAGGGTGTCTAGTGCAGAAGTCATGAAGCAAGCCAGGATGCAGAGAAATGATTTGTAATTTGGCTGCTGTGTAAATGAATGGTTGGCAGATGGTAGTAAGTGTGGAGGTAGGATCAATATATATCCTGCTTATTTAGAAAGTGTTTCCCTTCTAAAGGTTTTCCATTGCCAAGTCTGGAAAAACAGAAGTGGTCAAACAAGTGACTACGTGGACTTTCCCTACTACGTATACATAGTATCACGTGTTTCTGTTTTCTGCATAGGCTGAGAAGAACTGGTTCTAGGGTGTAATGTTTTTCCTGAGTTTTGCTATACATGCACATCAGGAGAAGTGGAAAAAGCAAGTGCAATTAAAAGGCTATTTTGTGAAAGGAGCTTGTGAATACATTAAAAGTGATATAGAAGCATGGAAAGAAAGCTTGGCAGTTGTAGAGGGTGCGACATGAAAGAATATTGCAGCCCTGATTTCAGCATCTAAGAAATGGTCAAAGATCAAGGCCTATCCCTCTGGGAATAAAGGAGTTGAAACTTCATGAGGTGACTTTCAATGTAAGTAAAAGGTGTGATTCAATGGGTGTTGCAGAACGCATTCTATCATCAGGAGATTATCAGTATCACTAGTCTATGTTGCTTTTATATGAACTGCTTTCTAAATTTTTTTCTCTTGTCTCCTTTCTTCTGTACCAATAAAGGGAGTTTATAGATGATACCTTCAGACTGATTCCTGGCTTTCATCTTATTTTATCCACAGATTTTCTCATTTTTCCTTAGTTCCAATGATTCCAGTGCACCCCTCAGTGAAATTTTCTTCAATTCTACTGCAGCGCATTAAGTATAGTATTTTTCTGCCTTGTAACCAAGTATCTGATAAGTATGTCTTTAATAGCTCTAAATGCTGGCCTTTTCTGGAACATAAGCTATTGGAAGGCAAGTTTCTTGCATTCACTCATGAGTTTCTTATACTCATGATGTATAAAATTTAAAATACATAACTCAACTTGTCCTAGATCTTAAACTATTTTGCCTTCAGCACAGAAATTTCTGTATTTTAATCACCTGTTCTCACTTGGAAATAAAATATGTGATTATAATGATGGTGATGATTATTTTATAATAATAAAGTCCAGCACAGAGACCCTCTTGGCTTTACCTCTTCAAGCTTTGAGTATGCATGTACTTTCTAGACATTACTACAGATTTTGTAGACATTGTCCTAGGTTAGGTACCAGAGAAAGTGACTGCTGGGGGATATTAACTTATGTAATTTATAACTTATAAGCAAGCCATGCTTTAAGGAGAACAGTGATGGTAACTGGTGGGACTATCCTTTACTTCTAGAGTTGGGAAACAAAACAGTAGTTTGCTTTCCATGGCAAAGAAGTGAAGGAGGAATTTGGGTAGAGATATATAGGCAGATAAATAGATATATTTAAAAAGACTTCATGAATTTGCAGTAATGTAGATGACTAATATCACATATAATCACAACTCAAGAAGGTAAAGGTTTGAGGGGCCATAGCATGCATCATCCACATCAGAGAGAGATAAAAATAGAGAATTACCAGTATCTCAAAAATTCTATTAGAAATTATATATTGAGGAAACAAGCTGAAAGCAGTAAAAGTCCTTTTTACAAAAATTATATTTGCTTAACTGTCAGAAGAAATCAGGAACAATTTAAATAAAACATTACCCCATGAGGAAACACAGACAATAATTGATGATCTCATTTCAGTAAAGCATCAGGACCAGATGTGATTACTATTGAATTTCCCCAAAATATACTGATATAATTTTAGCTTGCTCAAAATATATTCACACTGTTCTATAAAATTAGTATTTTCTTCCCTGTTCAGAGGCATAGCTATATCAATTGTGTTTCATGTGCTCTCAGAATATTGCAATAGGAATTTTGTAATGTTTTCGACATGAAAACAAATCATACTAAAAGAAAAAAAAAGTGTATTAAAGTTTTTTCCTTGTATGTAAAGTTGTTGAAGAGATACTTGCAAAAGATTGTCTGATGGTGTGCTTCTAGCCATGGAAGATAATTGTATTTAGCCTGTGAGAGGAAGACACTTAGACTAAGCTGAGACGCTCTTACTGTATCACAGGAAACTTGGTGAAACAGCACCTTGGGCGTCCTAGAAAGTGGCAAACATAAGCTGTAACATTAGCTGTGTTTTGTGTCAAAATGTATCTATAGAAGAGGTCTTCTGAATGGCCATAATAATAACAAGCAAACATCACTGATCAAAGATCCTTTTGATTAGAAATGACAATTGCATCTTGTGGACAGTAACTGGCAGTATACATATACTGTTAGCACAGTCAATGAAAAACAAACCAAACAATCAAACCAGTCTAGTTTGACTCCTTATCACTAGTTTGAGAATTGTCTTGTATTTCTTCTATCTATCTGCTTCCCTGGGTATTCTAGGGGAGCTCTATTGCCTCAGCGCTAAGTGAGTTACTCTCTTTGCTAGCCCCCACATCACAGGTCAGACACACATATGGGTGCCTCTGAACTGCTATAGACAGATATTATCAGAAGCTGTATTAGATTAGGAAACTGTGGCTTGTTTATTTATTTTGTTTGTTTGGGTTTTTTTTTTTTTTGTTTGTTTGTTTGTTTGTTGGGGTTTTTTTGTTTGGATTTTGTTTTGGTTTTTTTTTTGATAGTATCTCTTTTTGCAGAGATTACAAGTTAGTTCAGATCTCAGACTCTTCCATGGGATGTCTGTATTATGGCTGGAAGTGATGCTGAAAGATAGCTACTGTATTTCTGGTGCACAAAGGCAATGAATGGCTCACATCATGAAGAAGAGGTGACCTGTCTTGCTTTGATCCGGTACTCATATCTACTTCCACTCTGAACATGCTCAACTGGGCATGCTGGCAGACATGGCAGGCACAGTTTGGAAAGCAGGCAACAGATTACTGGGGGAATTTGGTACCCCCTGTTTTGCCAAGGAGAGAAGAGCATCAGGAAGTGTGACAAAGTATGGGTTACGATAACATAAGCTCTGACCAGTGAAAGAGAGGGACGTGGGAAGTAGATGTAGGGAGTTAATAAAAGGATAAAGCAGAAAAGTATTGCCACACATACCTGCAGATGTGAGTTTTTGGGTGTCAGAAAATGGAGTATGAAATAATGGAAAGATCGTACAGGTGTGTCTTAAGTGTGCTCTCTAATGTGTTTGCTATGTTTCACGTCTTTGTAGAATAACTTCATCACCTATTAAAATGTTATGACTTCAAGTTTGCAGTGTTTATAATTCCTTTTATCTTTCACATGTGTGGCCCTCTGCTAAAATGTCTTCAGTATCTGATGCCCCCATTTATTAATACTTTTACACTAAGATGAAAAAGTTTTCATAATCACATACTGAAAGCAGAAGTGAGAATTAGAAGGAGAATATGTCTTGCTTAACTTCAAAGTGTAACTGCAGTTTTTCTGTTATCCTTTAGAGTGAAGAACCCCCGGCAGAAGACCTGCTCTTTTAAGAGTAAGCAACTAAGAATAGGAGTAGTATAACAGAAACTTTTGACCAGGTGATATCCTGAAGTAGAACAGAGCAGGATATTTGCCATTAGGGATCTCAAATAATGTTTTTACCTTAGGGCCTTATTTTCACTAGCCTTCTATAATCAGTACAGACAAATAGATGTTGCCAGAGGTCATTCAGTTTTGAAGCACTCCAGAAAGTGACTCAGAGCATCTGATAACATGTGGACTCTTAGGCATGTTTTTTAGCTGCCTAAAATTAGCCATGGTGAACTGAAACCTAATCAGTTAAAAAACTCTGAGACCTCCATTGACAGCAGAGGAGTGGAGATGGCCAACTACCTTCTTAGTACCATGTTTCTGGCAGGAAAATACAGAGTAGGACCTGCTAGAGCCCTTCTCTACTGCCTAAACATTATTGATAGCACGTATTGAGCACTGCCTCAACCCAATAAATGTAGTGTCAGTGACTGTGCAGAGAATAACACTCTTTATCAAGGCACCAATGCTCCTTGGGTTGTAAACCGTACACCTGCCTGCCCACTGCTAAAGATTTTCATAGCTGATGTGCGCTGGTTATCATTTTCCCCTGCTCAGGGTTGACTGACTGTTCCAGTGTAGGGTGGGAATTAGGGGTTGTGAGTGATGTTCTTGGAGTGAGTGTAGTGTCCTCTGTGGACTATAAGGCACATAAAGCAAAGAAAATATGGATTCTTTTTTTTCAGTTGTGGCTGTTTATTCTTCCTCCTATCTACAGGTTTTCCTCTGCTGCCACAGCCAACAGTGATTCAAAGAACCATATGCTTTTAGTGGTAAAAGAACTTCCAGAGTGTGGCTTTTATATTCTTGTTCTGTTTTTCCTGTTCAGCAAGAGGTTTAATACTTGGATACTGTATCTGTTCACTTTGTATATACCTTTTCCACCTCTATTCATTCTTATTATAATTCCAGTGGTATGACATGAAGGTGTTTTCCATACAACCTGCAGCCCAGTGACCTTGAAAGGTAATGGATACAGAGCTCTCACCTCTGCCTGACCCATTGATCACAATGAACTATTTTTCGTATACATCACATCCCTCTGGGGTCTGGACCATGCCACAGGAACATTTTTCAGAGTACACAGCAGGAAAGAAAGATACAGAGGATGCTTTCAATTGCCTTTGCAGTCAATTGTCATTTAATGGGAACATTTTTAATTTATTTTAAGTATTTTCTCACATCTGGTACCAAATAACATAAAAGCACAGAATATCCAAGAATACTTGGATTATTTCTGGGAGTCTCATGTTCCTATGTTGCAGTGTTTTCTGTGATTAGCTTATGCCTGCATAGAGTGGAAGCAAAAGCATCATTTTTACATTCAAGTATATAGCAGAGGTTATGCTCGTGAATCCGTAGGGACACTAGGTGTGTTATCATAGGTCTGATTTGAGGTTCAAGCAGGGGCTTATGCAGAAAATGCACACACACACACAGAGACTTAGAGAGTCAGGGAACAGCTACAGTATGGCTGCAGCCTGGGGATTCTGAAAGTTATGGGATTGCAATGAACACAAAGCCTTGGAACAGTTAAGCTGATTGGATGCATCTGAAGCCAGTCTTGCCTTCTCCAGAAAGCTTAGCTAATCCTTGTCCTGGGCCAATGACTATCCTATTTAAGCAACAGACACTCATTTCGGAGTTCCTGAGACTAGCAGTATTGACAGTTGCTGTTGTCATTGCTTGTTCTTCTTCTGCAATATGCCGAGGCAGTCATTGCAGTCACTGGGTTCTGCTTACAACTTCTGAAGTTACAGTCTTGGTTTCTTTCATCATCTTCTCCAAATTAAAGTAGATTTCAGCTAGGATCTAGGTATTTCTAAACCAGCAGTGAATTTGCCAAAAACCTAAGCAAGGAATTATACACAATCCAGACTGTACCAAATATATCAACAAGGTTAACATAACATTTCCTAATATTTGAATTTAAATTATTGAAGTTCCATTAAAGAACAACATAAGGAGCAGAAAATATACCTGCAAAACAAAAAAGTTACTCCTGTTTTCCCCACATGGCTTTTTAGCAAGAGAGTTGATAATGCTGTATAGTCTTTAGTACAGCACACCAGTAAGTCTTTACTACCTTGCATACAGACAAATTGCTGGAACTTGAAATGTCAAGTCACACTTCAGAATAGAGGCTTTGGTCTCCCCCTATGCACTCTTCTCCTCCTTTAGGCCAGCCCCTGCAGGTACTTTCCAGCCTTGGCCTTACAATGTCCACTTGTGCTTTGTTAGAGGAGGAAGTTTCCATAACCCTGCAACTCTGAACAGCAGGAATTTGGGAAAATACCCGGGCTACGGGGGGGGGGGGGGGGGGTGAACTGGTCTTTGAGGACACCAATAGGTCTCACTCGTTTTCAAATACAGCATAATCAGTGTTGTACCCTGGCATGAAAGTCCACAATTTTAGTGCCAGCTGGAGCTGACTATAGTCTACCCTTTCCTCTCCATGGCTCTCAGAAGTCCTTCATGCCTCCTCCACAAAACTTTAAACCAAGCAGCTCCTTTGCTGCCCTGATTTACTGCTTTTTGGCTGATAGCCACAGGATGAAGGTGCTCAGATGTTGAAGGTCTTCCTGGCGTTCTTTCCTCATTCTTGCTTCTTGCACCCTGCACAGTCCTGTGGAAATGAGTCAGATACCAATGACAAAGTAGCCTGGGAAGTTACTGCCTCCTGAGTGTTTAAATGTAGTAGAGATGACCCACATGAAAGGAACCATAGCCTCACAACCTTGGTTTTGAGGATCATGGTGGGAGAGCTTTGACTGGGCTCCACAGACACAGACATTTTTTTCAATGATGATAAACTGACGGAGTCCTCAAAAAATATTCAAGAGAGCTGTACTTAAATGCTCTCTCATGTTCATGTAGCTTAAGAAGTGGCCCCAAAAATTATGTGGCCTGTGACTGAGAAAATAATGCTTTGCTTGCATTAGGAAAATTAATGGGATAAATTTAACTTTCCCCTACTTTATTTATTTTTTTGTAGACATAACATCAAAGCACCAGAGCTTTTGCACTGTCTTCGTTAATCTGGTGTTGCCAGAAATGCAGTTCTTTTGGAATGTGAACAACACAGTGGACCATTCTCTCCTCTCTTCCATGCCCTCAGTCCGCATCATGGCTCCTACAACTGCTACGTGTAGCTGGCTCTGTGAAGCCAATAGAAGTTGGTTTTGAGACTTTTTTACTTTTGGCTAAGAACCATGTTTATTCAGAAGGCAGTATACTCTTACTGATTTTCAAGCTATAGCACATCATGGAGGCTCTGTACTCCAGAAATAAAACAAAATACAGGAAAATATGGGATTTATGTAACTACAATTAATAGTATACATTCTGGCTGGATAGCCACACACAAAGAGTTGTGGTGAACGGCTCAATGTCCAGCTGGAGACCAGTAACGAGTGATGTCCCTCAGGGATCAGTGTTGGGAGTGGTCTTGTTCAGCATCTTTGTCAGTGACATGGACAGTGGGATTGAGTGCACCCTCAGCAAGTTTGCTGATGACACCAAGCTGTGTGGTTCAGTTGATACGCTGGAAGGAAGGAATGCTATCCAGAGGGACCTTGACATGCTTGTGAGGTGGGCTGATGCCAACCTGATGAAGTTTAACCATTCCAAATACAAGGTCCTCCACCTGGGTCGGAGCAATCTGAGGCTCAGCTCCAGGTTGAGCAGAGAAGAGATTCAGAGCAGCCCTGCAGAGAAGGACTTGGGGGTTTTGGTTGACGTGAAAATGAACATGAGCTGGCAGTGTGCACTCGCAGCCCAGAAAGCCAGCTGTATCCTGGGCTGCATCAAAAGGAGCATGACCAGCAGGTCAAAGGAGGTGATCCTGCCCCTCTACTCTGCTCTCGTGAGACCTCACTTGGAGTATTGTGTGCAGTTCTGCAGTTCTGGTGTCCTCATCATCAAAAGGACATGGAACTGCTGGAAGAAGTCCAGAGGAGGGCCACGAGGATGATCAGGGGACTGGAGCACCTCCCGTATGAAGATAGGCTGAGAAAGTTGGGGCTGTTCAACCTGGAGAAGAGAAGGCTTCATGGAGACCTCAGAGCAGCCTTCCAATATCTGAAGGGGGCCTATCGGGATGCTGGGGAGGGACTCTTTATGAGGGACTGTAGTGAGAGGACAAGGGGTAACAGGTTCAAACTTAAACAGGGAGAAGTTTAGATTGAATGTAAGGAGGAAGTTCTTTCCTGTTCGGGTGGTGAGGCACTGGAATGGGTTGCCCAGGGATGCTGTGAATGCTCCATCGCTGGCAGTGCTCAAGGCCGGGTTGGACATAGTCTTGGGTGGCATGGTTTAGTGTGAGGTGTCCCTGCCCCTGGCAGGGGGGTTGGAACAAGATGATCTTAAGGTACTTTCCAACCCTAATTATTTTATGATTCCATGAATACATCTCTTATTCAATAAAGAGCATGGCTTCTTAAGCCAGCCTTCAGGCTTTTTATGTAGTATAAGACGTTGCCTTAGGAGATGTCATGATCTGGCTTCCAGCCACTCAAATGCCTGTTTCTTGTGGAGCTCTGTCTGAAGTGCGAAAGCCTTGTCCTGTCCCATCTCCATAGTTTTCTGGAACGCAACAGTATCTATAGTGGATGGATGTCACTTAGTTATATATGTTTCTGGGAATATAGTGTTTCCTTGGGCCGCCCAGGGTCTTTGTCTTTGTTCTGGCACAAGAAACAGCCTAACACAGCCTCTAAAGTAAAAATAGCAAAGTGAAGCGGAAATGCTCAATCAAGAGAGCATGAAATCTAAGCAATTATGAAACATAATGCATTGCTATGAAATACATCAAGGTATCAACAACTCAGGATTCAGATTTCACAAATACTTTTGTGCTAATTATCCCCTGTGCAACCTCTCATTTGCAATTTCCTGGTCATTTTTTTGCACAGAAGAGGAATGAATAAAGTGAAAGGCAGCTTTTCTGCTGGGTCTTAGCAGAGTTACCAGTAAACCTGACACTACGAACATATCCATCAATACTTTAAGAGACTCTGTAATACAGCTCTTTCACAACTATCTTTAAAGCACATAGAGGACAGCTAAATGGCACCATTTTCTTAATGTAATAACCTTTCAATCATTTAATCAAGGCTATGGGGAAAAAAAATGCCCTTCAAAAAGTTCATGTAATTGCATGGCCCTTTATCTCAGAGCTCTTAAGAAAAAGAAAGATCTGGTGTGTCTTCTTTGGTCCTCTACTAAGACAAACTGGCAACAACAGAAGGTCCCTATTCAAAGCCTGGTAGTTTCCATCTGTCAGAAGCCAGGAAAAGCCAAATGCTTCTGAGGACATAAAGATTCACTGGGGGTAAAAGAAGAAAAGTGAAAAAGACAACAGCAATCTCTAAAATGACTGCAGCCTGTAAGTGGTGAGCCTGCTCATGAGATTTATTAGCTGTTGACCTCCTTCCACCACTTAGGTTATAATGTGATGACAGCCTGGTGGCAATGGAGAGAAGGAACTCTTCCTCCTTGATGCTGACCTAGAGAATTAGGATCATGAACTGGTCACACAAGCATGCCTTATAAAACCATTCATGGCAAATGCATTGCCATCTGCTTCCCTCCTATTTAGTACATCAAGGGCAGTTGTCAATTCCTCAAAAGTCAAAACCACTTCACATCCTGCAGTTGGCTCCACTCTTCAGGAAGATATTGGCAAAATGCTGGTGTGATTCCATAGACTCTAGGATCCCACCTTAAGTAAATTTTTTTTATCTTCTTTTTTTTTTTTTTTTTTTTGATTAGTACATTCAGTATGTTGTCACTGCATTTGGAAGTTTTTTAAAATAATGAAGATGAAGCAGTATAACAAATGAATCTGGAAAAGAATGAATCCCTGTATTTATATAGGAGTCTGGCAAAATTTGAATCTTATGGTGTGGGGGGGGGAGGGACGAGGAAGAAAGTTGAGAGGGAGGCCAGGGGTGGCAAATACATCCCCACCCTGGTTTTCAGACAGTTAAGAACAGATGAAAAGCCCTTGAGCAAACAGCCTACAGTTATGTCTTTTAGCCCTAGAACAGGGCACATGCAAATTTACATAGGTCTGTCATACAAAAATAAATTAATTAAAACCTTTTTATTGACTTGGCTAGATGTAAACGAGTGACAGACTTTTTTGGTTAATTGAATTCAAATCCCCACCCCACCCCCCACTGCTTAACTAAAAAAAAAAAGTTCCAAAAAGCTGATATAAAAATGGAACCCTTTCACCTGAACCACTGGTTTCATGATCAGTTCAGACCTTTAAACATGATATAGAAATACTTGACTTTAAAATTAAAATGACATTTTGAAAAAAAAAAGATTTAAATTATTCCTTTGGAAAATGTCCAAATAGAAGAAGTCCTCTCATACTTTTCTTCTTCCCACATAGCTCCCATTCCCGAAGGGCTAAAACTCTTCCCCAAATTTAAAAAATGAATTATAATCTCCTGAAACACTGCCTAAATCAGCTGGCTTCTGATCTAGGCAGGGGGTTAGGTTACCAGATTTTTTTTTGCAGTTTTATTTCTCTCAGTAGTGCTTCTTATTCCCTGTAGTGCTACTAGAAATTCACAGTTCAGTCAAAAAAAAAATATATACTATTTTCTTTTTTTTTTTTTCCCCCTGTCATGGGATCAGCAGCAGCAGTCATTTTCCTCCTTCTTAGTAGTTGGTGCAGCACTGTGTTTTTGATTTTGGGCCCGGGAACAGCACTGATAACATCAGTGTTTTCAGTTACTGCTTGGTAATGTTTTGGTCTGACCAAGGACTTTTTGAGTCTCATGCTCTGCCAGGAAGGAAGGGAAGCCAGGAGGAAGCAGAGACAGGACACCTGACCCAAACTGACCAAAGAGGTATTCCATCCCACAGCACGTCATGCCCAGGATGTGAAAACGAAGATCAGAGACCCGGAAGGGTGGGGGTGCACTGCTTGGTCAGGCTGGGTATAGGTGGTGAGCGACTGTATTCTTTCCTGGTATTTGCCTTGTCTTTATTATTGTTGGTGGTAGCAGTAGTGGTCTTGTGTTATACTTTAGTTACTAAACTGTTCTTATCTCAACCTGTGGGAGTTGCATTCTTTTGATTCTCCTCCCCATCCACCTGGGAGCGGGGGGAAGAAAGAGAGGGGAGTGAGTGAGAGAATGCGCTGCGTGATTTACGGCTTAAACCATGACATCTCCTCAGTGTTAAAAAAGTATTCAAGGTTCTGATTAGTTATAACAATATGAAAAAAACATTCTGTAAAAAATGGTGTTTAAATATAAACATCTGGGTTTTCAGAGGGCAAAATTCACCTAGAGAATATTTCTGTACAGATGTTGAAGTCACTGAGTATAACAGAACTTTCCAGGCAAAAGAATTTGAATTGCTTTTGTGAACATAATGTCTGTCCTGCTCACTGAGAAGAAATGACAAGAACTCAAATACAATTTTACCATTCAATGCCAGTATGATCATCAGATAACTCAGTCTAGAAAGAACCAGGAGAGGGGTAGGGAGTGAAGTCGCAAGAGGCTCTATATTTTCACTTATTACACAATAAAACCCCCACCTCTGTAATTACATCATTAGTACTGGTCAATTGTGCTATGTTATTTCTTAAATGTTATTGCTAAAAAAAATCAAAAAATATAAAAATTTATGCTCTCAGACTTGCTGCTTTGTTAAAAAATGCAAAGGTTTTGTTTAGATCATAATTTTTATAGATAATATTCTTCTTCAGCAATTATGTCAGAAAAGCTGAGTTGGACATCTCTTTCTTTTAAGGGGAGGAAAAAAACATCTTTCTGAGCCCTTACTTTACACATGGGCTTTAAAATAAACCATTCTGACTGAATGAGCCTGCTGAACCACATGAGATGCCAGCAGAAGAGCCTCTTCTCCTCCAAGTGGTATTAGACCACAGTTGATGGTTTCTAGGTAAATCTGAAACACAAGGTTAGTGTGGGACCTTGTTAGTCCCTGAATTGTCTACATTGCAGGGAATTCACCTTAAACTGTCAGTCTCCTCCTGTCTCCCTCCTCCATATGTAAGAAACATAAGGCTTATTTCACCTCACATTTTAAAGTGTCACTCCCCATTCCATCTCCCTATGCTCTTCACCTCCAACACCACTGGGTGAGAGGTGCTCTGAAAACAGCTCTTGTTACCCTGAAAACAGCTCTTGTTACCCATGAACATAGAACGAGAAGGCAGAGGTAGGATCTACAGGGCACTTTCCCCCCTTTCTCAGGCTTGAGAAGAGGAAGTTCCTTTCCACTGTCCCCTCTACCATGCTCCTAGCCCTACAGTGAGGAAACCAACAATAAAACTGAAGCACCCTCATGAAGGAATTTCACTGCTGCCAATTCTTGTGGATTTATTCTGATTTCATGACTTCAGGGTAGTTCTCACAGTCTCAGGTCCTGCAATAAGGATCTTATGGTAGATCTTACTTCTAAATTTTAAAGAAAGATTTTGACTTTTGTGGTTATGGAGAAAAAAGGCTTCTTACGTGAAGTGGGCCCAAGGTAAGGAACCAGAAAGCAAATAAAAAAGAAATCCCTAATGCATGACTATTTTTATTTAAACATCATATTGCTAGGGGAGGGAAGGAGTGTGACTCATGGTTTCTTAGGGATGGCAAGAGTTGAATGGGAGAAGTGGGATACCTTCAGAACTTTTTCTGAATGTGGTATTTACTGTTATAGTGACAGAATTAACTAACCACACTTAAGAGTAGGAGTATCCATTCTTGATATGAAACAATTGTGGCTTCTGAGAAAAAGAGAAAAATTTTAAGGAAGGGAATTAAGCAATGAGCAAAAAGAAAGAAAGACAATGCAGCTTCTTTTTTCAATACTTCTGTTCCAAAAAGAGTAACTTCAAATCTGCTCCTTCTTTAGGTGTGCATATAGTACACTGGTTCATTAGTGACTATGGGAACGCCATCTGTCTTGATTATGGAATGGCTCCCTGTCACAAACAACATTTTTTTACAGACTTTTGGGTTTTGTCATTTACTATTTAGGTATTTTCTACTCCTAAGATAACTTCCTGCAGAGGAAATGCCATTGTTCTCATACAAGTTGGATTTTTTTAGCAACTGTTATTGTTTCCTATGCAATTCTGCATTTTGGGACAGAACCAAATTGTCTGTTTTAAATTCCATCTCTGTTAAACTTTCTCCAGCATTGCTTATGAGACTGCAATTTCACAGCCCATAATCTGGAAAGACTATAATAGAATCCTTATAAGTGTTTACACTGCATTTATAACAAATTACAGGTGATAGCACTGCTTCTTGTGTTCATTATGATCATCTGGTATCATGAGATCTCATTGCTTTTACAGGCTTGTGTGATTTTAGTGGTGAGTCTGATTCTACAGTGCTGAAATTTGGATACCTATAGTTGTAAACACCATCGTTCTACCAGATTTTGTGTAGACTGCATATCTTTATCTATAAATGTCCTGTGTAACATGCTGGGGAGGACTGCCATGATGGTGGCACACCCAGAAGCTGATATTACTCCCTCAAACCTAACCTCTTTGTTTAAAATTAAATATGTATGAGATATAATCTTAACAGTTCCAGATAGTCATATACGGCCTTTTAAGTGCATGCCAGTGCTGTTCTCTTTGGCCAGTGTTGTGTGTCCCTAGTACAAATAAAACGAGTCATGCTATTCAAAAAGTTTTTTGTCATCTTCATCTCTGTTTATGTGAGCTTGCAAGCAATTCTGTCTGAAATGTCTGTGGGGGAGTGGGGGGAAAGCCAATTTTTTTTTTTTAAATACAGTGAAATATACAGGGATGAGAACACAGTGCATTAAAGGCATAATTCTGCTGATTCATACTCCATTCTGAGTTCACAATCATTGACTGTACAATGTACCACCAACTGGGGTCTGCCACCAACATTACACATCCAGTTTTCCCTGGGTCTTATCTGGATTTCCTTTCAACAAAAGGTGTTGACAATTATTATCAGGTGGAAGCAAATTCTTGTGTGGTGTAAGTCAGTGTAAGTCCACTGAAGTCAATCTGGCTTTGTACAACTGAAGGTTCAGTGTGCAGGGACACTATATGAGGTTATTGGCGGGCAGTTCTTTATTGAACAGCTTAGTTCAACTTTATATTAGATATAACTTTCTTTTAAAGATGTGGCTAATCTAATACGCCAAGTTTCCAAATGAAAAGAAAATGATTGCAGGCCTCAGTTGCATAAGTAGAGGAGACATTCAACAATTTAAGATCATTACTCATTGTCATATGAGTTTTCAAAAAGTTTTTCACAAAGATGCAACAGATCACTTCAGATAGTTCACACTTGAGTTGTATATTTTAGTTGGGCTGATGAATTTCTTTTACCTAGTCAGACAGCTTAGCCAGCTGACCTACTATTATAAATTGCAGCAAAATAGAAGTAATTTCCTTGGCTGCTGACCCTAATAGATATTGTGGTAAATGCTATTTTTACTCCTGTTTAATCTCCTACTCAATTATTTGCTACCTAATTTACCTCATCATTAAGAAACAGAATACTAAGGTTTTTACATTTAATGGGGAAGCTCTTTTCTTCAGACAACGATTCTGCAAGCTGCACATCTTTACAAAGTGATACCATAGTGTTGTCCACCCTCAAGTCCTGGCAGTGGACAAAACCTCAGGAAATTAAATCAGATGCCTACAGAAGTTAGATGGATCTGGATCCTACCCAGAGCTTTTAGTCAAGCTGGCAGCTCTTTGCTTTTGCCATAGCTGCTGAGGCTTCCAGACCAAGCTTATAATTAACTGCCAAAAACTAACCAGAATTAAAATATAATTCAAAGCAAACAATTGCTTAAACGTATGCTCGAGTTTTCTTATAGTTTGGAAATTGTGACTCAGTTAAGGTTTTTTTGAGCCTGCTGCTGAGAAGAAGAAACTTCCAACTACCTTCATTCGTACAGATAAAATTAAGTAACATGAGCCACAAATCCTGAAGCATCACTTGAAACAGGTGCCTGAGGCCCTTCCTGTACATCCTTACCCATAAAGAACACCTAACACCTGCTTCTGAGTATGTAGGGCCCCTGTTATATTATAGACATTATCAAATTAGATAATCATGCATTGCTTGTGTGTCTCTGGTTTTGGTACTTACCCACTGAACCCTCTTTGGTTTTAAAGGGAGAACAAACTTAATGTTTTCCAGCTTTCACAGGTAGGTCTTAGAGAGTGAAAATGTCCATTATATTGTGTTCTCCAGGGAGACTAATTAGTTATTGGATGCCAGCACATTTTTTTCCCCTGAGGTATTGTAGTCCAAGAAGACGTTAAAACATAATGTTTATCCTTTCTGTAAGGTGTTACACAGGATTTACAAAATTTAAAATTTACATTCTAAATATATACTGCAAGAAAGTATACATTCTTTTTGTTGGTTAAAGAGTCAGTGTGCAATATAAATGGATAAACTAAAACCAAGATATCACCGCAATATAATTTAAGGAGGTTTGCTTGGAGTGCATGATGAACACAATTAAGATCGTAAGAGGTAAAATATGGACTCCTACACCATATTATCAAAGTTCCAAAAAAGAGATGTTTTATTTTGGCTTTTTTTTTAGCTTTGAAAAGAATTCAGAATACGCAAAAAATAAGTACTTTTACCAATTTGCCATCATTTTATGTCTTTCTTATAGCTTTTATTTTCTTTGTGATTATCTATGCATTTTATTTCGGTGTTTAATGGTTCCCTCAGGGCAGGACCAATTATTAATGACTACTTCTCCATGTAATATTTATTTGGGAATACTGTTCCTATGGAAACTGCTGTTTTCAGACTGGCTTGTATTAACTTCAAAAAATAGGACTCCATATCCAACAGAAAACACATCTTTTATTAGCAGGGATATCGTAATGACTTTGACAGCCAAATAAATTGCTCAAAGGAACAAAATTACATATATTCTGTGATACAGTCAAGTGGGTATTCAGCTGTCAGCTGGTATGTACAAGGAACTAGAGTAACTCAGCTCATTTCACCAAAGTCCAGTTTGAAGGCCTCTTAGAATTTCAAAACAAAGCTTTTAAAAATGTCAGTCAGGAATCTGCACTGGAATGCCATGAAACTGCATTATCTTTTTGCATTACAAACAATATTTTTTTATTACAAATAAAACACTAGTGGTTTTTACTTTGGAAATGTCAAATTTCATGTGGATAACATACGTACAGTTTAAGGCTTTGGCACTAGAATCAGATTGACAGGTCAAGATGCTATAGATACTTGGGTTTTGTGGTTTCAGCTTCAAGGTCTTATTACCAAATTTTTTCTTTGTGGTGTTTTGCTATTTGTTCTCTCCTCAGTTTAACTCCTGCTTACTTTCTGGTCTTTTCAGTCTTCCAGATTAAATAAAGCATACCACAGTTGCAGCATTGCCCACCTGAGCAGGTTTTTAATGAAAAAAAAAAAAAAATTTTTATCTACCTGAACAAAAAATAATTTGCCTTTAAAATTTGTATTTTAAGAACCTACTACATAAATTTTCTTAGTGGCATTATTAGATTCTTAGAGCTGTAATAAGTTTTCAATAATCTAGTCAGAAATAGGTCAGGGCAGGTGGAAGAGTGTCTCATAGCAACATCCCAGTCTCTCCAGTTTGGGCTTTTTCTTTAGTCCCATGCAGAAGTTAATGATGTTACTGCAAAGGTCCCTGCTACCCGCCTTCCCACAGGCAGGTTCATAGCCTTGTTTATCTTCTGATTCATCTTAAGAGAGATTCAGAAAGAATAACTTCCATCAGCTTTCCTGCTGGAAATGCATTCTGTACACTCAAGTGGTCTTTTGCTTATGTAAATGATTAGCAAAGAGCACTTCATTTATAAAAAGGAACTGATTCAGCCTGGAACTGAATAAACTCCTAAGCCACAATGTATAAATGAAAGAAACTGTGAATTCCAGGTTGGAGAGTTTTAATGGCCCAAAATAAGCTAGAAGAAGGACTATCACAAAAAAAAACCCCTCACTTCACTGTACTGCAGGTCCTGAGAATATTGTCACATGTACATGAAAGTGGAAAACTATATAAATTCATATGTATATTGAGCTGCTAAAATTCAACATTGCCAACACAAGAATTAAAAAAATATTGTGAGCTAGAGCACCCTAAAACACTGCTCATTTTTTTAAGCCTATCTCATGAGATTAGCTGGAATTGCTTAGGATTTGGGGCGTTAATAAAGAACTACTTTAAACCTTCTTTTCTGTTATGAAAACTGCTTCCCACTCCAGACTGGTCAAAGGACTTTCGATGGCAAAAACTTTCACACAGCTGGTGACTGAGGTCATCTGATGGGACATCAGCTAAGTTTGGTAGGTAGACTTGGTTTCTAAGTAGCCCTAAGAAAAGAAGATCTTGCTTCTTATTCTGAAAGTTGCTACAAACTTTGCCAGAATTGCCTAAGCTCAGGCAAATAATTGGCCTCTCTTTCAGAGATGACATTTTCCAGTAGCTGGCAAAACCAAAATATCAAAACATGTAATTGGAGAATATACTATATATAATGCAACATGTAAACAATAAAAATATTTTTGTAAGTAGCTGAAGTTATTTCCATCCCCAAGGGGCAATGGAATAGGTCCTTCACCTGTAGCATAATCGAAAACTGTCCATTCTGTAGGCATATGGGAAAAGTCTCAGCCCAGTTGTCTATGATCATAGAACAGCAGGTTGGAAGGGACTTCAAGGATCATCTAGTCCAACCATTCTAGGCAAGCATAACCTAGATCACACGCCACAGCTCACTCTCCACTTAAATGCACAGACAGCTTGCTTTTCATCAGACTTTATCTCCAACAACTGCACTTTTGCCTTTGAACATTTACACAGACATTTAAATGCTGCACAAACTGTCAACAGCAAGATTTATCTCATACCCACAAAGCAGCATTTTCTCACTTTTGTCTTAAGATGTGGAATGTCTAAATTTCATCTCTTCTGTTTCTCCTCTTTGTTAATATATTTCTATATTCACTGAAGAAGGGATGTGTATCTAAGTATCGCACATTAACATGAAGGCCATCATGTTTTTCAAATGCTTTCAAGCTCCATCTACGCTATGAATTTTTAGACTTATGCTTGTGGGAAGGACAACAGATGTTATTCTTTCCTCTGTTTCTGGAAAAAAAAAAAATCATTGACTCAACTTGGACTCTTGAATCCAAGAATAGGGTCATGGCTGTGAAAAATGTGTATTTCTATACAGTCTAAAATTAGAAACAGTACATTTTGGAGGAAAAATTCCTAAATCTCTGTTTTCCTCCAATTTCCGATGGACTAGTGTTACCTGAATCTGCAGACAGCTTGTTAGCTTCTATGTACCTGCTTCTACAAACCCACACCACTCTCCAAGCAACAGACAGGGTGGCAATTCCAGGGTTAAAAATCCCTCCATGCGGCCAGAGGCCGAAGTTTTTAACATCTCTGTGTTAAATAGTTCAGCATCTAATCCTGGCTTGTGAGCCTTGTATTTCTGTAGTTATCATACTGAACTGGCATTGCTAGAGTTTCTTGTACAACAAAACAAAGTTTTACTAAAACAAGAGATGTCCAATGCATGGTTAAAAATTGAAAATCTGAAAAGAGAACAGTCAACTTGCCTTTTTATCCTTGTAGAGGAGAATTAGCAAGAAGGTCATTATTGGTGCTTCTTAAAGTCATACTTCAAAGCCTAAGTATCTGATGAGACAAAGAGAAAAATAGGGGGGTTAACAACAACTAAAAACCCCCAAATAACAACCCCTAAAATAATAAAACCAAAATAAAAAAAAAACAAACCAAAACACAAAACATCTATTTCTAGAAAATGGCTTGTTTTCTCGAGGTGACACTAGCTGTATCAGGGGCACAATACGGAGCATTCTGCCAGCGAAAGCGTGCTGATGTTACCCAACATGAATTTGTGATACATATGCTTGGCACCCGCCTTGGCTGCCAATCAGATTTTCAAGCAAGTCAAGTTATTTATTGCAATCTCTGTGGAGAATAATTTCTCTTTTTACTTTCCCATCCATGTTTCTTATTCATCACTAAAAACAGTGTCTGATGGAGTCCAGCTTTTATCCTGCTGAGAGACAAGAGGAAAATTATTGGGGACAGTGAAAAACCCAAACAAACCAAGATTTCTATGGAACAGTGTTCCACAACAGATCTGGTTGAGCCTGAATCTTCCCAGTTTTAGTGTACACAACAAAGGTCTTCTACTAAAATGAGTATGTGACAGCTAATAGCCCAATAGAACATAAAGGTATCTGCCAGCAGCTCATTTTATTTGAACAAATTGGATTAAAAGAAAAAAAAAAAAAAAAGGATGATCTTCCTCTTAGCAATGCATTTGGTATATTTTTAATATTATGAAATTCTATCATGATAGGTGCTATTAAAAGCACTCATGCTTCTTTGCAGTATTATAAACTGGATTAATTTGGAGGCCAAAATGGAGAGCTTATTTTCACCTTTGTTGTGAAGACATAAATACATCTAGCTCCTTGTCAACTCCAGATGCTGGTAGGTAGAAAGGGAGCCCCAGCCTGTAGGGGTTGGATGACTGGGAGAAGAAAGTAGAGAGTATCAGCTAAACTGCATGAAATTTAGAAAACATTGCATATAGAAGTGTGAGTTAAGTACCATGAAGAGGATTCTCTTGGAAAAGAGGGGAGAAGGGTGTCAAGCTACTGTTGCTTTTTTTTTTTTTTTTGGTGGGGGTATTTTGGGTGGGTTTTTTTTTCAAATTTGGAGAAACCTTAAAAAATATAATGGAATCTCTACTGTGTGAAAGCAACTTACCTTTGAAAGGGATCAGATGGAAATGCAGCAGCCCTTGAATATTCTACTTAAAGACAATTGATGTCCATGTTAAAACCTGACTAGAAGATATACGAATCCTCCTGACTTTCTTCTAAGGATTTACCTGATGTGAATTTTAAAATACCAGACAAAGTTCTTATTAATCACCACCTAAAGCTATTGTATCACTATTCATATTATAGTTTGGTTGCGGTTTGGATTTATTTGTTTCTTTTTTTTCTTTGTTGTTGTTTGGTTGCTTGTTTTTGTTTTCCCCAGGAAATCATTAGTTAATAAAACTGTGCTAGCCTTTCCATTCATTTTGATATTGAGGCAAGCATTACAACCTGGAGAACTTTAAGATGCACAATTAAGGGAGTATGTGAATAATAATAAACAATCCTAAGTGCATGGTTAAACCTTGAGTCGGAACTCAAGGTCAGTTTTGGTTAAACATTTGGATAAATTTAGCTTTTAACGGAATCTAGAAGCAACAGAAGTATTTCTTTTTTTAAGACATTCTAATAGAAAAAGAACTAAAAGAAATATTGTCTTGCAGCATGAGCAAGAAATTGTTGGACAAAATCAGCAAATGAGAATATGAAACTCAGAAGTCTAGGCTTGTTATTCAAACTAAGAGAAATTCAAAACATATGTATGGCAGAGAAATAAATGAGAGACCAAATTCTGACTATAGTTACACCCATTAAGTTTCAGTGATCATACTTGGGCTATCTAGTGATAGATTTTTAAAATACTGCCTTATTCAATTAAGAGGGTTGTTTTCTAGCAGGTTAAAAATACAGTTCTTTGACTTGTAGGTATCTCTTTAAAGCAACAATTTCATGCTTTACAAAATGAATATTTGCTGCAGATATTTTTTTCACAAAATATCTTAATAGAATATGAGCTTGATTCAATCTTCATAGAGATTTTAAGTGCATGAGCCAAAGCTATTACAGAAACAAGTTTCTAAAGTACAAAGTATATACAGAAGTCCATTTTACATTTAGCTGTCAGAATAGGCAAGCCACTTCCAAAAAAGCACAAAAATAATGATTTTAGATAGAAATCATTACTCTTACAAAAAACTACATAGGAGTCTACTTTCATCCTCTGATCCAGTTTACAAGAAAATAATATTCAGAGATATGCAGAGCAGATTAACCTTCTCCTTAATGAACCACAGTAGATTACAGGAAGCAGGTAGCTTCAGCAAGTAATTACCACTGCATGGCTCCATGTTGCAGTCAGATCCATGTTATATCCAGAAGTGGGGCTTTCTTGCCTGCACTGCATGTATGGTATTTGCACTGGAGATGGAGGAAAAGTAGTTTGGGGTAGGAAGAGCAGGTTAGGCATAGGAGTGAGCCACAGACGAAGCCTCTTCTCCAGCAGTAAAGAAACTTAGGGAATATATGTATATTTGAAATGGCCAAAGTGTAATCCCATTTGTATTTTTATATTAGCAGTCTTACTTGAATTCAGGAAAAAATGCTAATGGCAAATTAGAGCTCTGTTATGTATCCCACAGGAATTGTGGTACGTGAAGTAATTGCACCCCACTATAGAGTTGCCAGTGAATAAATAATAATTAATGGTTTATTTTAATGTGTTATAATTTTGATGTCAATGTTTGGCCTGAAAAAATAGAGAGTTATTTTAAGTCATTACTGAGCATGTGTCATTTTTATTTCTAGTGATAAACTACCAAATGTGAAACTGGTCATAGAATCATAGATTCATAGAATAGTTAGGGTTGGAAAGGACTTTAAGATCATCTAGTTCCAAACCCCTGCCACGGGCAGGGACACTTCCCACTAAACCATGCCACACAAGGCTCTGTCCAACCCGGCCTTGAACACTGCCAGCGAAGGAGCATTCACAACTTCCCTGGGCAACCCATTCTAGTGCCTCACCACCCGAAGAGTAAAGAATTTCTTCCTTATATCCAGTCTAAACTTCCCCTGTTTAAGTTTGAACCCATTACCCCTTGTCCTCTCACTACAGTCCCTCATGAAGAGTCTCTCCCCAGCATCCCAATAGGCCCCCTTGAGATATTGGAAGGCTGCTCTGAGGTCTCCATGTAGCCTTCTCTTCTGCAGGCTCAACAGCCCCAACTTTCTCAGCCTATCTTCATATGGGAGTTGCTCCAGTCCCCTGATCATCCTCGTGGCCCTCCTCTGGACTTCTTCCAACAGTTCTATGTCCTTTTGATGTTGAGGACGCCAGAACTGCACACAATACTCCAAGTGAGGTCTCCTGAGAGCAGAGTAGAGGGGCAGGATCACCTCCCTTGACCTGCTGGTCACGCTCCTTTGCCTGGGATTGCTCTAACCCATATGTTGGACCTTGTACTTGGCATAGTTAAACATCAGGTTGGCATCAGCCCACCTCACAAGCATGTCAAGGTTCCTCTGGATGGCATTCCTTCCCTCCAGTGTATCAGCTGAACCACACAGTCATTGAAAAGCTCCAAGGGAATATTAAAGTAAGCATACTACATGTGTTTAAGATTTTAGGCAGGGTTAACAGGAAAATGGACTTTAAGATGCACATATCTTATGTGAACCATCGAAAATATTGTTTGTTTTCTGTGGTCCACATGATAAAAAAAGAGAAGTAAGGAGGGTACTACTAAGTGCCCAGTACCTAATACTTTCCCTCCCTGATAGAGAACTTTGCTTGTGCTAGTAAGAAATAATTAACAAGAGTATTGAGCAGTGGACAGAAGTTGACTGCTTCTATGTGTCGTCTTCTCCTTTTGTAGATCTCCAAATGCAACCTTCAGGCTTTTGTAGGAATTTTCTCCCATCCTTCTGTCTTTTTGTACAAATAGGGTAAGCAACAAAAATAAAGAAATAATGCTTCAGAGAAAGTTTCAGAAGAACCAAATAATTTGCAAAGGATAATGTTGTGTCCTGCCAGTTTCTCAAGAGGAATTTAAGATCCTAGTGCAAGAATTCTGAAACTTTTTACTTCTAATAGTTCTGATTTTTTCTGTTTAATAATTATTTATTTAGAAGAAATATTTAATGTTGTTTTTATTTTACTGTGCTAAAAAACTGACTATTGATCAGTATTGTCAGTTGTCAAACAAGACTTGAGGCTCACAATCTCTTATAGGGGTAAAGAATCTAGAAAAATATGTTTTTGGGCTGGTAAATGGAAAAAGCTGAACTTTGTAGTTGTGGCAATGAACAATTATCAGAATTAGTTAACTGCCTTTCCTAAGACTTTAGACTGGGGAAATTCCTATGGGTGCTTACAGTATCTACCAGCTGCTGGTGCTTGCCATTGCCTGTCCTTTTGCAGACATGACAATCTTTATATAAGCATCTGAAAAGGCTCCCCCTGCCCTCTCTCACCTGTCAACCCAAGCTGCTTTTGCTTATGATTTGACAATGTACACAGGTTATATTCTCTTTTCAGCCTGTAATAGGTTTAGAGGTCGAGCGTGGGAGAATGAAATGTCTATGATGCTTAAATCATTATTTGTACAAATAGGTCTCTGGTATTTTTCCTATAGTTACTCACATCTCCCACAGCTACACATCCTGTGAGTGTACTAAAACTCAGATAAAGAATCCAATTATTTTTGCTGCTAAAATATGACCATCTGGTCAAATTATGCTTGTCTTATTCCCTTACTGTGAACAGGCACAGTTGTCTTTCACCCTGATTAATATGAAATGCTGACCTGAATTTTTAACATAGAATTGTTAAATTCCTTTTTTTTTTCATCTTGTTTTTATATCAGGCAATACTTTTTAATTTGTTTGAATGTTTTTAATTAAAAATACTTCTAGGTGCACAAAATTCTATTCTGACCACAGGAGAATTGATAAGAAATGGACGTGTTACTCTTGTGAGGTTTGTATGTCACTACATGATACACTACAGATAAATTTTCTTCAGTGTCGCGTCCTGATAGGAATTGTTTAGGATGATCTCCCTTCCCTTGGGATCAACAGCCAGGTTTTATGGTACCCATGTACAAAGTTAAGTTGAAACGACACCAACTAATCAGTCTTATGATTTATTTTTTTAAAAAATACAAGGCACATGGTTAGACATAAAAACAATGATTACATTAACTCAACCAGCAAGTCCCATGACATGAGTTTTTACTTAGATCTAGTCATTATTCAATGAAAAAGAAAGAAGATGAAGAGAAAGAAGAAAGAAGAAATGTCACCATTCATGGATTCAGCAACATCTCATTGGTCCTCTTCATCCAGGGTATTGTCAGGGGTGGGAATTCTCCACTTGACTTGAGCCCTGTGCTTTTGGGGTGTTACCCATAATTTGTATATTAAGTGTAGAGAGGTATTAATAAGATAGTGAGGGACATAGTTCAGTGAGCACATGCACAGTTCAAAGCTGGGGTACCCCAAGGGTCCTCCAGATGGTGATTGTTCCTCACATCATGGTGTCCGTGTTTAGACTCCATCCTCTGAGTCAGCTCATCTTTGAGTCATCATTTCACATTCCTATAGATGCTTGTCAGCTTCAAACAAAGGGGTCAGAACCATCCTATCTACGCAGTATCCTGAGCAAACATCCTTAGTGATTGCTTTGTTTCCGCTCTAGACCTAACGTGGTCAAATGCAAATGGTGCCTGAAACAAGTTGTCTCTTACAATATGGAATACAAGCAGTGTTTGAGACAAGCTCTGTGTCCAGCCTATCCCATTCAGGAAGCCAGATGCTTTTATATAACATATGAGAAATATCATCATATATGTTTAATGATAAGTTCTTTTTTTATTCCCCCCCCATTTAAAAGAAAGAAACAGAGCAGTTACCTTTTAGCTACTTTACTGCTTTACTGAACTGGATCTGATACCCATCTAGCCCTGGAGATTTACCTTTTCTGGAATCCCAACTAAACAGGAAGAAACAGCAGAATTAAAAAAAAAATAAAAATAAATTGTGATATGAGAACAGGGAACTTTAATTTGCAGTTGTCATCAATATGAGCTTTGTTTTTCTGGGAGTAATACATAATACTAAAATAAATGTTTAATGGCTGCCTTAATTTCAGTTAGCTTGGTCAGTGTTCCTTTGGGCACACTCTGTAAGCCAGTGGGGTGTTATTCTTCCGGGTTTATTGCTATTTTCTCCATAGAACCTCCAACTTGTACTTTTCATTAGAACAGTGTTATCTTCTAAGTAGCACATTTAACATGTAAGCTCGCCTCTTAGAGTAACAGTCTCCTCCTACAGGCTCTATTTGCTTTTGTTTTTAGGAAGCTTTTCAAATATAGTATGATCAATTCTTCTAAAATCCCCGCACCTTCAATCTGTTCTCCTGTGTGGCTGGAAAATCAGACACAATTTTTATTTACTACTTCTGCATCTTTTGACAGCATATTTTGTATTATTTCATAATCTTAATTCAGAATCCAGACATCTAGTTAATTTCTCAGGATATTTTGAATTATTGTTTTTTCCAAAATGAAATGTGTTTTGCTTTATAGCAACACCTTTTTCTAAATCATCTATGCCAGTCACATTCAGGCACAGAGTTTAGATTTCTGTTTCATGTTTGGGAACATTTTTAGGAGAGAATAAAAAAACACCTTTCTTGTGTTTATTTCTGTTGTTCCCTTTGTTTAAAACTAATCCCAGCTGAACAAGTTTAGATGTCTCACTCATTAGATCTTCATTAATTTTAAGTTAATTCTTATGCTTGATGAGCTTTTTCACTGATCACTTTTATTCTGGAATAGAAAACACAATTGTTTAACTGGTATTATTTTGCCAATAAGCAAAACAATATAAGCAAAGGAGAGCCATGGAATTTTTCATACAAGTAAGCTTAATTTTAATTCCCCAGAAAAGTTCTGGAATAAATAATCAAACTGGCCACTTAGAACCACTGAAAAGAAAATAAGTAAATGGGCAAAAGCCAATATGGATTTGTGAACAAACCATGTTGAACTGATCTAATTTCAACTGAAAGCAGAGCATGAGGTCTCATGGGCAGGAGAACCACACATGATGTTATTGTAAGTAAATAAGGAAATGTGTTCTGTATTTGGGTAGGGTAAGTTCAAAAGTGCTGTTTCTATCACCTCTCTTTTTATTTTCTATATGACTACAGTAAACATTTAACAGACCCAACTTTTCTTGTAGCTTCATACTTAACATCTCTTGATTTTAACAAAGATCCATTAATAACTGCTTCCTAGGTACATTTTTAAGTACCTCTCAAGTTATCCTAGTTATCCTCAAAAATACCTTTTCAAAATCCAAAACTTCCAAATCTAACTAGAATACTTGCTCCCATTTCATCCTTGGTTCGATTCTGTCTATGCACACAGGAGTTCATCTGGCAAAACCAAATTGCCATGCAGTGCTAAAGCAGAAAGGCAAAGCCAGCAGTCACTAGCAGTATTACAGCACCCTTAGACCCCTGTCCCAGGGTGGTAGATACAAAAGGGGGGCCACAGGAATTTGTAGTGAACATAAGAATCAATACAGGAGGTACGAGGTGGGGACATCTAGAGCTGGAAGGAAGAAGCGCCTGTTTGAGAGCTGCAGCTGTGATTAGCATAATGAACATGTCTCACCACCAACCAGCAGCCCTGTTACTGTTAGATTTTCAGTGATTCAGTGAGGTTATGTTTCTGTCCCTGATCAAAGTGAGCAGCTGATGGAGTAAACATGCTTACCTTATGGTCTGCTTATAATAAATACCCGCAATACTGCTTACTCTAACTGCGGGCAATTCAGACTGCTTTCTCAAGTTGTGTCTGCTAGAAATCAATTCCTAATGAACAGTGTAGGTGGAAGATAAATGAAAACATCCTATCAATACTGGCAAAATGTCATGAAGTCTTATTTGAGCTTCATCAACTCATCTGACTGAGAGTGAATCCCCACGCAATCTCTCTTTTCACCATGAGAGTACCAAATAATCCTTACAGTGTTTCTCTGAGGAGAGCGTTCCCTCTGTTTAGTATAGGAAAAATAGCAAGTGTCCAGTAATGTAGCCATTTTCATTGCTTGCTCTTCAATTAGGAGTTAACAAGAAAGTGATTTTTTTTTTTTTCCCAGTAAGCTGGACAGTTTGCTAGCTGAAAACTCTGATATAAATGCTGTAGGTAAATGACTGCACAGCACATGACAAAAAAAAAGGTATTTATCAAGCAGCTGTTTCGACCTTGCTTTCAAATGGGAGCTGGATTTAGAAAAACAACAAACAAATGCAAATCCCAGCTTTTAGTAGTTGATATTTCAAAATTTTAAATATCCAATATCCTTCAATTACATGGGCAAGGTCCCGGATCTTTTTGTAAACTTCTTAATAGAGATTTTAAGACTCTCACAGATGGAAACCTTTCTCTATTACAGAAGCTGTATTTCCTAGATGACAAGTGGAGAGTCTCATCACCTGTGAAGTCATCAGCTGGGGCAAGATTAATTAGTGAAGCAGAGAAGGTTGTTTTGCCTGAACTGTAAGACAAAAGGAAAAAATATCCTCACTCTTAAGACCGGGCTTCAAGGAGCATAAATAACACTTTTTTTTTATTACTAAGACTGAAGTTTCACTTGCCTATTCAGAGCTGATATATATGTTAGATACAGAGGAACAGCTGAACACAAGTGATAGTCAACCACATAAAATTTAGCTATAATACTTTTTTCAAGACAGTTCTCACATTTACTGTTGTAAACTTAGAGTTACTTGTGTTGGAAAAATGCTGTTCTTGTGTGGGTTATCTATGACTACATCTACCAGTTTGATGTATATTTAATCTTGAAGCTGAATTTTAACTCGTATTTCTTGTAACATAGGACTGAATTTCATCATTCATTAAAGAGACGGCTAATCTAATGAAGGTGAAGAACTGAACCTTTCTTAAAACAGGTATGGTAGATAGCTGGGATGCGTGATCATCAAATTAATGCTCAGGATATCCTAAGAACTTTCTTATTTAAATGGTTGCTTAGCATTATTTTTTATATATGTGAGTGTTTATCCATATATATATATGCTTAGATCTGACATCTCAAAAGCATAATGTCCTTAATTATAACAATTCTGTTTGTTCTACATTTCTTGTGTAGTTTGTTTGGGTTTTAGTTTTTTTGGTTAATGCTTATAGCTCTGGAGAAATGGAAGGCTAGTGAGAGCCACCTTTTGGCCATCTTCTCATTGTCTGTGTTGTTTTGCCCTTTCCAGGCATTCACAGATAGTTGGGTATTTGGGTAGGGGTGCTTTTTTCATGTTTCTGTAAAGTTACTTCTGTTCTTTCAGAGAAAGAACAGATAAGGAAGCAAACAGGAGGAAGCAAACCCTGCGTGGTCATAATAAGGAACAGGGGCCCTCATTTAAAACAGAAACTTTTCCTTGGGAGGTCCAGGGGAGATGCTGTTCTGTTAGGTGGTAAAATAGCTTCCCAAGAGAACAAACAGAAATCCTATCATGCAAAACAATTTAAATTGAACTGAACAGAGCACTAGCATACATACTATAAGGAGTACTTTTGTATGATCCACGGGATAAGTAAGACAAGTTAAAGGTCTTTTCCATATCTTTTGGTATGTTGACCCTTTGGAAGCAAAGGTACCTGAGAAGAAGCTTAGCAACGGCATAAAAATACCGTATGGCAACCAATAGCAAATTAGAGAATTAAATGTTCTTTAACATAGGATAATGGAACAAAAATTGAGGAAAAAGGTATGGGATTGATATTCAGGAGACTTTATTGCCAGGTAAAGTGATACAGTCCTAGTAAATAGGCTGACAAGCGAAATAGTCAAAGTTAAGATCCTAAGAAGATTTAAAGCCAAAATTGAGAAGAATCTAAGCTGGCTGTGGGGGAGCATGGCTGAAACAGGAGCTAGCTCAGTGCAAAAGTACAGTCTGGAGTTATTGTCCTCATGATGCACTGTGTCCTCCTATCTTCCCAGTCAAATGTAATCTCAGTAAACATTCGATAGTTTGGTTCTTTTGTTTGTTTGTTTTTTTCTGTGTTTTTTAAAATCTTCAGAAGTACACAAAAGCTATGGCATTGCTGTTGTTAGAAGTGGGAGAAGTCACACTGTATCGTGGCGGGGGAGTTCCTAATGCGATTTGCAACCTGTGGGGGAGAATTTAACCTCCAGGATGCTGAAGATAATATACTGATGCAAATACCTGTGAAATGATTGCTGCCTCCTTTGGGCCAAGTTACTGCCTTCTATTTATATTGCCTCTAAGCTTCTTCCACTATTAGATTCCTTTCACTTATCACCTGGTGTGTACATTATGTCACCTTCAGCTCACAATGACAAATTCACAAGGGGTGTCAAAGAGTATTGAAATCAGGTGTCAGCATGTTGCCAGAAGCCTGAAGGAGCAAAACTCAAGGAGGATTCACCTGAAGGTTCTTGGCCAGAGGACTTTATTTGCAAATGCATTCAGCTGTAATATAAATTGAACAGAATGTGATTCTTTTACGAGGTTTCCTCTTTGTATCAGTCACTAAAATGAACTCAAATAAATAGAGGATTTCATTTCTTTTAGGTGTTGACCACTGACTTCAGAGAAAAAGAGCAGGAGCTCTCCTCAAGCTGTCTATACTCCCTGGAGAGATGAACTTGTAGGACTGCTTTCTCCTAGTGTCTCTATATACAGAAATAATTTTGTACAGTGGTTTTATAATATATATTTTTCCTTACCTGGGATCTCCTGATGTTAATAATCTTTCTGGATTTAGTAGCTTTTAAATCAGGCCTCAGTCCTCTCTGTGAGAAAATCCACAGCTTCCATATAAACCAGGGCAATTCTAGTATAAGGGATGGTGGACAAAGGATTTCTGTGATATTAACACTTCTTTGTTTATGAAAGTGTCATAACAAAAAAAACCACCAAAACCCCACCCCTGTAAAAAATTAATTCACAAAACAATTTGCAGTGCAAATCTTTCTTCTACAACATGCTTGATGAATTATCCATTACAAAACAGCTCATTTTAAAATTGAAGTCTGCAGAATACTACATTCCCTCTAGACTGGGAGCTCTACATATGCTGTCTCATAGGGGATAAAAAGCTATTTACTGAAGATCACCCTTTCCCAGACAAGTGCTGTGGACTGTTCAATCACTCATTTACAATTTAATCCCAGGGTCCTCACTGAAATAGGTTTTTAGGTGCTAACTGGAGGGGCTAACAAAATGGTTATTTAAATTAATTACACTTTAAAAAAAATAGAAACCAAACCAGAAAACATACTTTTAATTATGTGGTAGAATTGAAGTTGTTACTTTTTGGGGGGGAAAGGGGAAGACAATGGAATAGGATTTAATTACTTTTTCCTCTCTCTCTTTCACACGTACCAACTGCTTCCTGGTTCAATATAATTTCTACTTTTCTCTTAACATGTAGATTAAGTTGAGTGAGAAATAGCAGTTTACTGTTGCACCAGCTATAATATTTGAAACTTTCCATAGATAAAATAATGCGTATTGTCAACAGTTTAGCACTGCTCATTTAAACCACCTCTGATTCTGCTCTTTGTTGTGGCCTTTTCCACCCATTTCCATCCATTTCAAACAGCATAGCTGAAAAGGTACTGACGTTCAGATCTACAAAGTTACTTCAGTATCAATATTTCTTTGAAATCAATGGGATTTACATTCCTAACTGCCTCTGAGCAGCAAAGACTGAAGGATAATGTTGAGGCATCTACAAAGTAAACCAATCCCAATTCAAATTTTAATGTGATTGCCTTCAGGAAAACAAAACCAACCAACCAACACCCCCCTCCCCCATCTCCCCCCACCACCCCCACCCCCCCACCCTCCGCAACAAATGAACAAAACCAAAACAAAACCCAAACCAAGCCAAACCCCCAGTGGTTGATAAGCTGATTCTTCCTCTCTGGTAATTTTAATATGAGTGAAACATTGTACAACAAGGAACACCCAGGTGATCCCCTGTCATTTCTAGCTCTTAATCTAGAAGCACACATTTGGTACCACAGGCTTGCCTTGCCTTGGCTTTAATATCTGCTCTTTGAGGTTCACTGAACTGCTGTGTGCTATAGTGATGATAACATACAATTCTGCAGAATTCAGTGGGGGTCATACCAGGTACAAGAAAGAAATCACAACAGTGGCCACTTAACTCACATTTCAAATCAAAAAGTCAGGCTCATGACACACTGCAACTGTTACTTTTCATAGAAATCCAATACCTCAAATTCTCAGCATTCAGGTAAAGTGATATATTAAGAAAATACGAAATGCATCACAATGAATATTATAGAAATGTTACTTTAGTGGTTATTACTCTCTTAAAGAGAGAAGTGAAATGTATCATGTGTACTGCCAACAAAAATAACATTGGTACTTGTCAGAAGATGTGTTTTACCTCACAGTAATTGCAGTTTTATATATTGCATTGAAGTGTATGATGCAAATCTGGAAAAATTATCACTCAAGTTATAATGTAAAAGGTACCTGCAAGATAAGTTGTTGGACTGACAGTCTGCTCTCCCGTCTGCCCGGCGGGTGTGGGGGAGATGACTTTTTACAATACTCTTAGCGGTTCATGGAAGAAACCACAGGCCCTCCAGAGGTTGAATAAAACAATTAATTTTATTATGAACTTCCCCAAAACTGTATCAGGAGAAACAAAAATCTTGTCAGATTCTTATTCTTAGAAAAGACACTAAGTAGAGAAAGAAAAGGAGAAATAAAAGAAAGAAGGAAGTAAAACAGAGAAATAGGATCACTACCCCACGGATCAAGCGATGTCTTCTCGGTAAGAAAGTAGAAATCCTTTCAGTTGTAATCCTTTTGATGATCCTTTGTGATCCTTATGGTTGATGAATCTGCTGAAATCCAAAATGGAAAAATACACCACATAACTACGATCCGGTTTTGCCGTTTTATGGGGTCCGGCTCGCTTGGAACCCTCCCACAGGTGGAGAGTCATTTGCAGGAGTACATGGTAAGCCCCAGATCCAGTTCACGTTGTGCCCTGGCGGGCATCGCAATACCTGTTGCGTTGTCTCCAGGCAATTTGTTGCCGGGGCAGTTGATCTCCTCGGCCTCAGGGCAGATAACGCAGGAAAGCATCCCCCACTTTGATGGAGCGGCATCGCTGCTCTGCCCCCTGCTGTTTGCCGGAGCAATAAGGACCTGTAAGTTCTTGCTGTCTTTTAGTTGTTTTGAGACAAACACAAAAAGGATCTCTTGACCATCATAGATGCCATACCAGATGATACCTGGTAAAACAAAGCAAAAGATGAGCCAGTGGCTGTGGTTTTTTGCCTACTCAGTCACTAAGACCATGTTGCAGCTTTTTAGCCTATTGATTGGAGTCCATCCAAACAATCTGCACCCATATAGCTGGCAGGAAAACCAAATGCGGTGAGGTCAAACTTGCAATCTTAGAAAAAAAGGCCCAGATCAAGTCACCAGTTGTTTTCAGGAGTCTATAGCTGGCACAGTGAGGTATTTTGCACCAAGTAGTTGAAGGATGTAGAATGGGTGAAGAAACTTCTGTGAAAGCTATATGCAAAACACTGATGCAATACAGCTGTGAAGGGCCTCCTGGCAACCACCAGCTGAAAACCAAGTGGAATCACTGGAAATCATTCGCTGGCCATAATGGCCAGACACAAAGTTTGGATCATCTCATAAACACCACCAACACTGCATTTAAACAAAGTCCTTTCTGTGAAAAGCATGAGATGCTTAAGATCTGTTGTGTGAAATTTTCCCAGTGTCCTTAAAGAAATTCTGGTTGCTGATGATGGTGTTTGACTCTTGGTCTGTAAATTCGTGCAATGTAACAGGCTGAAGATGAACAAGATGTTGATAAGAGCCAGTCAGCAACAGATGGCATAATATCATTCTTCCAGTGTTTGGGACACAATTTTAAGCAGATAGGTATTGAAATGGTCTTTTCACAAATTCTCTTTAGATTGTAGGCAATGTGAATTAGTTGTATCATTGGTTTCTTTTTTTTTCATTCTTAAAAAATGTCCAAGCCCTTTTATTTACAGTAAACTAGATGTATACTGTTTATCTTGAGAACTAATCTTTTCCTGAGGTAACTGAGACAAGGAAGGCACAAAAGCACAAAATTTAATCAGTTCAGAGAAACGTTAAGTTTGATGGCTTTGTAATCGAAAATAACTGAGGTGCTTGAAGGTAGTTGACATAGTTTTAGGTCCTTAGGACCTTAGTACAAAAAGTGTAAGAAAAACAATAGAAAAATGGGGCCTGGGGATGGGGAGTATCTGGGACTAGCAGATGTCCAGGATGGGAGCAGTTAAACTAACTGATAAGTGGAAGGACAGCCTGATTGCTATGTCCCTTATGTCAATTAAGCTGGTGCTTCAAAGACTGTCAGAAGTGATGAAGATTGTTGGAAGAAGCAAACGAGCCTCAAAGACCACCACGGCATTTTTGTATGCATGAGGGAAACTTTCTGGAAAATGATGTAATTCATGTGTAGCCTCATGAATATGTATGTATACCCAGTGACTATATAAGGATGGCCTGTGTAGCAATACGGGGACACTCGTATTAGGAGGAGCTATCCCCCGTGTCTCCCGGAGCAGCAATAAAGAATACCTGCTTGTCAACTTGAAAACTGTTGGCGAGTTTGTTCCTGGAGATTTCTCTGAATCATAACCATTAATTTTATGGTTATATGAAAATGTATAAGAGGGTGCTATATACTGTTTTTGTTTCATATTCAAAGTGGCATCACGTAAAAAGGAAAAAAGCTTTTTTTTTTTTTTTTGTCTAAAACAAGCTACCCACTCAGAACTGCATCAATTTCCTAATTCACAGTATTTCATAGTATTAAAACTGGATGACGATAAGTGTCTGGTACCTAGTACTGCAAGCTTGGGTGGCAGAGATTATACGATTTAGTCTTATTATACAAGTGAGACTTTTACCTTTTCTCTCTTTTTGTTTTCTTTTAATTAAGATACATAATATATTATTAGAAATATACCGACACACTAAGATACCAACTTACCATGCAAAAATATCTGTTACCCCAGAGATCCTCTCCATTTCTTTTTACTGATCACAGTTGTTATTATATATTCTCCATCATAGGCTCCATTCAGCTCAGGGGCTTGCTCTTTCCTTTTAATGATGTATGTCCTTAACGCCTCTCACCACGCATTTTGTCAGCTCTCATTCCAAGAACCCTCCCTCCTTTATTTTTCTCCTCCATAATCACTAACAGCACCCTTTCCATAGATACTATATGTCACAGTGTGATAAATATGGGCAAGTGAAAACTTTCTTGGGTCTGGCGCTTGCAACATAAACTTGCAAAGGCTTAATTAGGGAATTACACATTTCTATTATTTAAAGGAGGCAAATAGGAGAATATTTTTTGTGTCCCTACTTTGATAAAATAAGGCATTTAGCAGTCCCCTAGCAATTCTCAAATTAGAAGGATTACTATATATCCTTACTTATGCTCTTCTTTATTGAAATATTATAGCTAGCTGTCTAAACTGCTTTTGGTCTACTTAAGGCCACTCAAAGACAGTCCTGGTCAAGCCAGTTTACAACCTGCTTAGTAAATATAGTGTTATTAAGTAATCTCATGATGCAAGTTGAGACAGTTTTAACCAAAGCTTAAACTTGGGCAAGTGAATATATAAAGAGCAGTTTGTAACAACTGAACTGGAACAATTTAAAATCAGGTATCTTCCTGAATCCAGGGCCATGGTTGGAAAGCCTCTGAAGCTGTAACACATAAGCAATGACAGAGCTAGTTTACAGAGGGCTTCTATGGAAATACTTGAATTTCTTTAAAAGCTGTAGAAGGAAACCAGGCAGGAGGAGCCCTGGTGAAGACATGGCAGTAAATTAAATGAAGAAAGAAAGGGTTTTTGGCCAATAATTGTTTTCTTTATTCTAACAATAATCTTTATTCTAACAATAAACTTTTTGCTTTGTGATTCTTTACAGCTGCTGCAGGAAAGCTCTTGTCCTAAAACTTCAGTGTTCTGATTGAACTTAGTCCTTAGCACCTGTCCTGGTTGTTATTTTCAGTCCTTGGTCTGTGAGTATAAAAGCCAAAGGCTTGCTTTAAAAAAAAAAAAAAAAAAAAAAATTAAACCTGATCCTTTCTTCATCAGAGGCTTCCTGATATCAATGCTTGTATCTAAAAATGACAACTTTGAGACACCACATTAATGCTAACCCTCAGTCTCTGCACCTAACTTTCCTATGAACTGCATGCAAAGGTGGGAGTCTTCCTGTCTTCCAAGAGCAGCATCAGCCCAGCAGCTTCCCTAGGTTGCTTCCAAAGGGAAACTTGTTTATGTTGCTGCGATACAGTTGCAGGGCCACCCCAGAGCCAGGCTGAGGAACAAAGAGGAATGGCACAGATTTCTTGTCTTTTTGGAAACAAGCAACACAGAGGAGCATATGCTGTTTTAAAATAAAATAAAATAAAATAAAATAAATAAAATATAAAATAAAATAAAATTAAATAGTTTTTTTTTTTTTTTTCCTCAAACTTTTCTCATGGGATCTGCCTCACATGTCAAGGATGCAGCGCTGTCTGAATGAGCTTGTTACCCCAGTGTGTTGCCTGTTCCTACAGTAAAGGGAACGAAAATGGTGCCAAGGCCAGCAGCCTTGTGCAGGTGCCAGAGGCAAGGGTAGACCTTGGAGGTGCAATGGATCTCAACAGGATCAGGGGCCAGGCTGTCTTGTGCGCTGGAACAGTTCAATTATCAAGCTGAGGAGGGATTTGTGACTCCTAGCCTACAGCACAGGTCCTACAGTTAGGGATTCCTTTGTCCATATTTCTTCCTAGGATCCAGGGGTGCTGGAAAACTGCTGGCAAAGGGAAAATCTTGCACTCTGTGTTGTATCCTGTCCCTGGAGAGTTCAACTAAATGCTATAAAGTCAGGCTGCATCTACTGAATCATTTAAAACTGAAGCTGAGAAGGGGGAGGAGATATATGGCTTGGCTTAAAACCTGAGTGGAATTACACAGGTGAGCACTCCAAAATCTTTCAAAAGTTTGCATTCCACAGTTTCAGCTTTTCTTTGCACTACATTGTACCTCACTAGATCTTAGTCCAAGAAGTCTTTGAAACCACTGGCCTAGCTGTGATTTAGTCTCTTCATCTTAAGCATACTGTCACGAGCTTTTCTAAATCCAAGAGTCCATCATGTTCAGTACAATATTTTTGTATATTATATATATATATATATGTATATTTGTATATATATAAAGCCAGTATTCCATCTACTGGCTTTATGAATATCAATGCTCTGACAATGTAGCAACTGACTTATGTTTCTATGAAGTTATCAGTATTGTTGTTAGTAATTTTTACAGGTCACAGAAAAGTAGAGATGGGAAAGGAAATTATGCAAGTCAAAAAAGCTTCATTTCCCCTTCAGCTGAGATAGAAGGCATCCAGACTACCTGGATGAAACATAATCAGCACAAACATTTTGCAGAAGGACCGACTCAGGGTATAGGATGACGAGGCCCTTTCTTCTATTTTCTTGTTTATGAAAAATGTTGCATTTCTGAATATGTTCTCTGTGAGGATGCTTACATATATTTCAATTAAAAAATAGCATGAAGATTATTCAGTATATTTTTCCCCACAATTTATTTTCCAGTATTTGCAATATTGTGCAAACTATCTTAGCATGTGTTTTTCATTTGCGGTAGGAAACACTTTATGTCTTCTTGACATATTGTATTTCTCCTGTCTTGATCTAAATAGCATCCTTCAGTCAGCCGTGAGCATACATTGATCCTAATTCTTTATCCATCTCAGATCTTCCACCTATTCTCTTCCTGCCAATTTGCATTTTTTTAGGAGGCCAGTCTTCCCTTACAACTTCAATATGGTCCCATACAGTTACCTTTGAGGACTTACCCATCTTCAGTTCATCAGATACACTGCAGTTGCTGTTCTGAAAGTCTGTCAGCCATTTTAAATACCATATGTCATGGGTTCAGCAGCAACAGTCATTTTTCTCCTTCGTAGTAGCTGGTGCAGTGCTGTGTTTTCGACTTTCAGCCTGGGAACAGAGCTGATAACACTGATGTTTATAGTTACGGCTTTGAATGTTTTGGTCTGACCAATGACTTTCTGACTCTCATGCTCTGCCAGGGAGGCAGGGAAGCCGGGAGGAACCAGAAACAGGACACCTGACCCAAACTGACCAAAGACGCATTCCATGCCACAGTACATCATGCCCAGGATGGAAAAACTGAGGGCAGGAACCTGGAAGAGTTCAATTCACGGCTCGGTCATCGGGTGGTGAGCAGTTGTATCCTCTTCCCTTGTTTTTCCCTGGTCATTATTATTGTTGGTGTTAGCAGCAGTGATTTGTGTCATACCTTAGTTACTGGACCGTTCTTATCTCAACCCGTGGGAGTTACATTCTTTTGGTTCTTCTCCCCATTCCCCCCCCCCCCCCCCCCCCCCGGAGTGGGGGGGGAGAAAAAGGGTGGAGTGAGTGAGCAAACTGCGTGACTTACGACTTAAACCATGACACCATATAGAACAGAAAGTTCAATTGATTTATTTGCTTTGGCTTTCTTTCTGTGCTACTTCCAGGACTTTAACAATCTCTACCCTCTTCCATCCTTCTCACTCTCACCTGTAAAGGCTCTTCTGTCCAGTTCTCCATGACTTCTCTGCTGTAGTACTCTGTGTTCATGAGTTTCAAGCTAAGAACTTGATTATTGCACCTAGTTAATTAATTAATGGAACCTAAAACTTGTGTCATAGACTCTTTTCCTATCCATACATATTTATATTCACATTTGTGCAATTTCTGTCTTACCAGTCATACTGACAAATCTCACTTTAAATCACTTCTGTGTTTCTTTTCACAGAAATCCCAGGTTCTTCTTTTGACCTTCAAAATATTGCTGACATCCTTTTCTTGCTGCTTAGCTGCTGCAGTTATCTTCTTGTGTGAACTTTTATTCTGACCCTTTATGCCAATGTCGAGATTTCAAGGCTTATTTGGTGCCTGATTTCTGTTACTGATTTCACACTCTTTCATGCCAATACATTATGCATAGTTTCATTGTTCTGGATTAATCTGTAAGGCTGCAACAACCTCCCTCATCAAATTCTGTCTTCTTTCCTTTTATTATGATAGCAACTCTATTAATTAATTTAATAATGAAAGCTGTATCAAGAATACCATTACCTACATCTGCATCTGTTTTTGTGAGATTGAGAAAATGTATACACACACATACTAAACCCTCTAAGTATATGAATAATTTCCTGCTATATTCATTCTGTCCTGTTCTTTAGTGCTTATTGAGCATTGTGGTCAAATAAACAAATCAAGCCAGAGGCCTTGTCATGGTTTAAGCCCAGCCGTAACTCAGAAACATGCAGCTGCTCTCTCATTCCCCCTCCCTCCTTTCTCCCCCCCGCTCCCAGAGGGATAGGGAGAAGAATCAAAAGAATATAACTCCCACAGGCTGAGATAAGAACGCTCCAGTAACTAAGGTATAACACAAACCACTACTGCTACCATCAATAATAATAATGATAAGGGAAATAACAAGCGAAGAGAATACAACCGCTCACCACCCGCCCACCGGTACCCACCCCGACCCGAGCAGCGAACTAACCCTTCTGGGTAACTGACCCCAGTTTATGTACTGGGCATGATGTGCTGTGGTATGGAATGCCTCCTAAGTTAGTTTGGGTCAGGTATCCTGTTTCTGCTTCCTCCCTAATTCCCCTCCTCCCTGGCAGAGCATGAGACTCAGAGAGTCCTCAGTCAGACTAGACATTACTAAGCAGCAACTAAAACCATCGGTGTTATCAGAACTTTTCCCAGGCTGAAAGTCCTTTGACAGCACTGCACCAGCTACTAAGAAGGAGAAAAAATGACTGCAACTGCTGAACCCAGGACAGTATCCACCACCTATTCCATACCACTCACGTCACACTCAGATCCCAGATTTTCAATATACCATCACTCTAATCTCATATATATACATATATACATCCACGCAGAGAGAGAGAGAGAGAGAGAGTGATCATTCCTTAGTGCATGCACCAATCCCTATAAAGCTGCTGAGTCCATCCAGTCCATGATGTTGGGCTCCATCTCCTGTAACAGTCTTTCAGAGCAGGAGAGGCTCTGAGCAGTGTTAGATCATTGCTCACTGATGCTGATCATTCTTTTAATGCAGAACTCGTCTGGTTTCATCAAAGTTCAGTCTACGTTGGGGTGATGGTAGGAGGGAAGTCAGGGCCAGTCGATGATGACTTGAAGACATCTAGTTGGTGAGATATAAAAGTGCTACATAGCAGGCAATAGCATACAATTGATTTCATTGGCTGTTTTCCCCTAAAATCAAATCCCTTTCAGGTATACATTGGACCCCATCTTTCCTCATTACCCATCAAGTATATCCAGCTCCCTGAGCAAAAGCAATCCCACGAGTGTGTTTGCCTTTACCTGAAGAAGGAATAACCCAGATTGTCTTCCCTAGCAGATTCTTTATGTGCACCACAGGAAATTTATCCCCTTCTACAATACGTAAAAGTTCTGACTGGCCTGGACCAGCCCTGTTGGCAGATCCTCTGGTGTTGACCAACCTGGTGGCTTTTGGTAAATGTGTATCCCAATGTCTGACAGTCCCATCACCCATTGCTCTCAGTGTAGTTTTTAACAGCCCACTGTACTGTTCGATTTTCTCTGAGGCTGGTGCATGGTAGGGAATGTGATATACCCACTCAATGCCATGCTCTTTGGCCCAAATGTCTATAAGGCTGTTGCAGAAATGTGTCCCATTGTCTGACTCAATTCTCTTTGGGGTGCCGTGTCTCCACAAAATCTGTTTTTCAAGGCCCAGGATAATGTTTTGGGCAGTGGCGTGGGGCACAGCGTATGTCTCCAGCCATCTGGTGGTTGCTTCCACCATGGTAAGCACATGGCACTTGCCTTGGCCGGTTGGTGGGAGTGTGCTATAATCAATCTGCCAGGCCTCCCCATGTTTGTACTTCAGCTATCGTCCTCTATACCAAAGAGGCTTTAGCCGTTTACCTTGCTTAATTGCAGCACGTGATTCACACTCATGTATAACCTGGGCAATAGTGTCCATTCTTAAGCCCACCCCTCTATCATGAGCCCATCTGTATGTTGCATCTCTGCCCTGATGGCCTGAAGTGTCATGGGCCCACCAGGCCAAAAATAATTCACCCTTATGTTGCCAATCTAAGTCCATCTGAGACACTTCAATCTTAGCAGCTTTATCCACTTATTGGTTGTTCTGGTGTTCCTCAGTGGCCCAACTCTTGGGTACATGAGCATCTACACGGCGTACCTTCACTTCCAGGTTCTTCACCCAGGCAGCAATATCTTGCCACAGTGCAGCAGCCCAGATGGGTTTACCTCTGCGTTGCCAGTTGCTCTGCTTCCATTGCTGCAACCACCCCCACAGGACATTTGCCGCCATTCATGAGTCAGTATAGAGATAAAGTACTGGCCCCTTCTCTCATTCAGCAATGTCCAAGGCCAGCTGGATGACTTTCACCTCAGCAAACTGACTCAATTCACCCTCTCCTTCAGCAGTTTGTGCAGCTTGTTGTTGAGGACTCCATATGGCTGCCTTCCATTTCCGATATTTTCCCACATTATGGCAGGACCCATCAGTAAACAAGGCATACTGCTTTTCACTTTCTGACAGTTTATTATATGGTGGGGCCTCTTTAGCAAGCATCACTTCTTCCTCCAGCTGACGTTTCAAAATCTTTGCCCTCTGGCCAGTCCATGATGACTTCAAGAATTCTTGGATGACTGGGATTTCCTATTTGAGCTCGTTGTGTAATTAGTGCAGCCCACTTACTCCATGTAGCATTGGTTGCATGATGTGTAGAGGAGACCCTGCCTTTGAACATCCAGCCCAACATGGGCAACCAGGGTGCCAGGAGGAGCTGTGCTTCAGTGCCAATCACTTCCGAAGCAGCTCAAACCCCTTCATAGGCTGCCAGTATCTCTTTTTCAGTTGGGGTATAGCTGGCCTCAGATCCTCTGTATCCCCGACTCCAAAAGCTGAGGGGTTGACCTCGAGTCTCTCCTGGAGTTTTCTGCCAGAAGCTCCAGGTAGGACCATTCTCCCCTGCTGTGGTGTAGAGTATATTTTTCACATCTGACCCAGACCAGACTGGTCCAAGGGCTACTGCATGAACTATCTCTCGTTTAATTTGCTCAAAGGCTTGTTGTCGCTCAGGGCCCCATTTAAAATCATTCTTCTTACAGGCCACATGATAGAGAGGGCTTACAATCAAACTGTAATTCGGGATGTGTATTCTCCAGAACCCCATAGCACCCAAGAAAGCTTGTGTTTCTTTCTTATTAATTAGTGGAGAAATTGCTGTTATCTTGTTAAACACACTGTGGGGATCTGGCAACGTCCATCTTGCGGTTTCATTCCCCAAAATTGAATCTCCTGTGCAGGTCCCTTGACCTTACTCCATTTTATGGCAAAACCACCTTTCAGCAGGGTTTGGATTATTTTCATCCCTTTCTCAAAAACTTCTTCTGGTGTATCGCCACACACGATATAGTCATCAATGTGTTGCAGGTGTTCTGGAGCTTGCCCCTGTTCCAGTGCAGTCTGGATCAGTCCATGGCAGATGGTAGGGCTGTGTTTCCACCCCTGTGGCAGTTGGTTCCAAGTGCACTGGACGCCCCTCCAAACAAAAGCGAACTGTGGCCTGCACTCTGCTGCCAAAGAAATTGAGAAAAATACACTGGCAATATCAATCATGGCATACCACTTGGATGCCTTTGACTCCAGTTCCTACTGAAGTTCTAGCATGTCCGGTACGGCAGCACTCAAGGGTGGTCTGACTTCATTCAGGTCACAATAGTCTACTGTTAGTCTCCACTCTCCGTTAGAATTTTGCACTGGCCATATGTGGCTATTAAAGGGTGAGTGGGTCCTACTGATCACTCCTTGACTCTCCAGTCTACGGATCAGCTTATGGATGGGAATCAGGGAGTCTCGGTGCGATATTGCTGCTGGTGCACTGTTGTGGTCGCGATTGGCACTTCTTCTTTGACCTTCAGCAGCCCCACAACAGGAGGATCCTCTGAGAGACCAGGCAAGGTGGACAGCTGCTCAATTTCCTCTGTCTCCAAAGCAGCAATACCAAAAGCCCATCGGTACCCTTTTGGATCTTTGAAGCACCCTCTCCTGAGGTAGCCTATGCCAAGGATGTATGGAGCCTCTGGACCAGTCAGAGTGGGGTGCATTTGCCATTTCCTCCCAGTCAGGCTGATTTCAGCCTTCAGTACAGCCAAGTCTTGGGATCCTCCTGTCACTCCAGAAATAGAAATGGGTTCCACCCCTTGACAGCTTGATGGCATCAGGATACACTGTGCACTGGTATCTACTAGATATTCTGTGGGACTGATGCGCCAGGCCATTTGATCCACACAGTCCAATAAATCCAATTGTCCCCTACCTCCACCTGGCTGGAGACAGGGCCTCTCTAATAGTCATCACAACATTGAACACTTAAGTCTTGTTGACAGGGATTATTCTTCTTTATCACAGGAGCTGGAGTAAAATCAGTTCTTCCACTCCATCTGGGAATCTGCTCACCAGAGACTGAAGCTGCAGCTTTCATGGGATGATCAGCCTTGACCTTTGTTCTCCTCTTCAATTCCCACACCTGTTCCTCCAGAGCTGAGGTAGGTTTTCCATCCCAGTTTGTCATATCTTCTTCATGATCCAGCGGGTAGAACTATAGGGTGGCCCGTGGTGTATACCTTCTGTATCTTCTCTCTTGAGCAGTAGGACACCTTTTGTTAATAGCTGAGATGTGTGTTGGTACATATGAGGAGCTGGATAGATCAGAGAGATAGTCTCTCAATTGTTTGAGGTCCTGGAGCAGTTTTTCCACAACTGAGATGATGGAAGGGGTGAGATTGTCTTCGAACTCTCAGAGTTCATGAATCGTTTCATCAACTGTTAATGGTACGATGCCATTTCAGGTTACTGCTGCCAATGAATAGGCATATGATGATGGTGCATTCCTTGTAAATTTCTGCCACATGGGTCATGTACATTCAACTTCATCTGGATCTATGGGCACATCGCTAGCATTCAGCTTGATGTGATATATCATCTCTACAATGGCTGATTCCCTCAGAGATTGGATGCCTTCCTCTAGAGTAGTCCACTTGGCTCAACGACTCCTAACATTGTCCTTGTATGGAAACCTTTCTTTCACAACTGCCAAGAGCTGCTTTCAAAGGCTGAGGGACTTTTTCTCTCTTGCAATTGCTTTGTCAATTCCCCCTTCCCTAGCAAGTGATTCCAGCTGCTTGGCTTCCCTACCTTCTAGTTTGTGACTGTCAGCCCCATTGTCCCAGCATCAGAGCAACCAGGTAACGTTGTGCTCCCGTGGTTGACGGATAAAATCTTTTCACATATTCAATAGCTCAGTTGAGGTCTGGGGTCGAGCAGTCACCTCTTTTTCCTCTTCTTCCTCTGATTCACATTCTAATGACTCCTGGTCAGATGCTGTCCCAGGTGGTGAGTACATTTTTTCTTCATCTTGCTTCATTTTTCTTGCCTCTTTTTTGCTTTTCCCTTTGTGTACAGTGGCAACCGATATTGGCATGAATTGGTCCTCTGGTGTAGCTGCTATACTTGGAGTTGGATTAGCTGCATTCTCTGTTGCAGTCGAAGTTTGAGTAGCTACTGTATTTGTCGCTGGGGCTGGTGTAGCTGCTGTGCTTAGAGCTGGAGTAGCTGTGCTGTCTGTTGCTTTTCCATCAGATCCAGGGACATTTTTTTCCCTTTTGAAGGTGCTGGATAGTGCTGAATAGGGCTCTGTAAGCATAGGCCAAGCCCCAGAACATTGCCATGGTTTGTCCCTCTCTGTTGTGACCAGAGTGACAACACACCTCATTTAAGTGTTTTACTTTTATGGATTTTGCACTTGTTCAGTGGTGAAATTCCAAAGCACTAGAGCTGCCCACTGGCCTAGATACTCACCCATACTCTCCCATACACCCCGCCACTCATGACTGTCCAGCCGTGGGGAAAATCTCCTGGTCCTCCTATATACTCATCTAACCCTAGACAAGATCCAAACCTGTCTCAGCTTCACTTTCGAGATCAAACTAAATGGTAGTGGGTAAAGCACATTCTGTATGTATGCCAACATGGTGATCCCCCTCACAGCTGGCAGGAGCTTCACTTTCGAGATCAAACTAAATGGTAGTGGGTAAAGCACATTCTGTATGTATGCCAACATGGTGATCCCCCTCACAACTGGCAGGAAGGTCTCAAGGTTACCCAAATGCCATTCAAAACCTTCACAACTCTCAAAAGATGCTCTAAATAATCTGTTGGGGGGGGGGGCCTGAGAACATAAGGGAATGTTTCCTTCATAGCCTGACCACCTGAGGAGGAAACAAAAGATGTGTAATTGCTAAACACTTCTGTTATATACCTCCCAAAGTATAGAGGTGATGACCACACTGGGAACACAAGCCAGATCAGTTTTAGGATCAGTGAGTCTACTGTGTTACAAGTCATTACCACAAAGTAGAGCGAAACAAGAACCTTAGCGAAAGCCCCCCAGCCAATAAACACCAGAACAGCAAATACCGGCTGTAAGCGAGGTATGACATGCTGAAACTCCGAGGTCAAAAGCAACAACTTTGAGAGCCAATAAATCAGCATTGTGACGAGTGACTATTAATCTGAAACAATGAATGCTTATCACAAATATGATTAGACACACTCTGGTCAGATCTGTTGCTATCTCAACCCTTCTTATGCCATGCTGAGAGGCACAAACAACTCTCGTGGTTTAAGCCCAGCCAGTAAGTCAGACCCATGCAGCCCTCACTCCTTCCCTCCCACCCTTCTTCCTCCCCCTGCCCCTGGAGGGATGCGGGGGAGAATCAAAAGAATGTAACTCTCACGGGCTGAGATAAGAACAGTCCAGTAACTAAGATATAACACAAACCACTACTGCTACCACCAGTAATAATAATGATAAGGGAAATAAGGGAAGAGAATACAATTGCTCACCACACAGCGACCGATACCCAGCCCGACTGGGCAGCAATCTAGCCCTTCCGGGTAACTGCCCCCAGTTTATATACTGGTGTCGTGGTTTAAAGCCCAGCTGTAACTCAGAAAAATCACACAGTCTCTGGAGTCTCCCCTCTCCTTTCTCCCCCAGATCCCAAAGGGATGGGGAGAAGAATTGAAAGAATGTAACTCCCACGGGTTGAGATAAGAACAGTCCAGTAACTAAGGTATAACACAAACCACTGCTGCTACCACCAACAATAATAATGACCAGGGAAATACAAGGGAATAGAATACAACCGCTCACAACCCGAGGACAGAGCCATGAGCTAACTCTTCTGGGTCCCTGCCCCCAGTTTTTACATCCTGGGCATGACATGATGTAGTATGGGATACTTCTTTGGTCAGTTTGGGTCAGGTGTCCTGTCTCTGCTTCCTCCCGGCTTCCCTGCCTCCCTGGCAGAGCATGAGACTCAGAGTCTCCTTGGTCAGACTAAACATTACTGAGCAGTAACTAAAAACATTGGTGTTATCAGCACTGTTCCCAGGCCAAAATCAAGAGCACAGCAATGCATCAGCTACTAAGGAGAAAAAAATGACTGCTACTGCTGAACCCAGGACAACTGGACATGACATGCTGTAGTATGGAATACCCCTTTGATTAGTTTGGGTCGGGTGTCCTGTCCCTGCTTCCTCTCGGCTTCCCCTCCTCCCTGGCAGAACATGAGACTCAGAAAGTCTTTGTTTGGAGTAAACATTACTTAGCAACAACTAAAAACATTGGTGTTATCAACATTGTTCCCAGGCTGAAAGTCAAAAACACAGCACTGCACCAGCTACTACGAAGGAGAAAAATGACTGCTACTGCTGAACTCAGGACAGATACAGAAAGCTTAGACACAATATTTAAATTATGAAAATACTGTACTGTCTCTTCCACAACAAAATAATTTTTGAAGGGTCTATGGCAAGATCGTGATAGGGTCTTTTCTATCCATAAAATTACTCAAAACAGCATATAAATGTTAAACAAAGATACCTAAGAGCAAGTATACAAATCAAGCAAAATCAATAAAGTAAACCAAATACCTAAGAATGTAGCCTTGAGGTAAAACCTTTAGGCTTGCCTAAAAAATGAAGCAACATTGTCAACTTTTGCAATAGTGCCCTTGGGTGTTCACTGTACAAGGTCTCACATCTCACCAAAATTTCCCTTTAAGAATGCACAGTGACAATTTGCTAATTAAATGTTAATTTGATATTTAGGAAAATTCAATTTCTGTTGGACTAAGTATAGCAAGGTTTTTTTTTTCTAAAATAATATTTTGCATTATTTGTGAATTAATATCAATCTGTTTACACATCTGTGCATTTTTTTTTTCTGGAAAGATATCCATGTTATGATGAAATTAATATCTTCTTGACACTCATATATCTAGAGGACCAGACATTTCCAACTTCAGTAAAGAGTATATTGGGTCAAACATGAAGGTGTTGCCAGTTGCTGAGGAAAAAAAATGCATTCAGGTAAAAAAATTCATAAATCACATTTTTATTTATTACTGGAATGTTTGTGACAGAGAAGACTGCTTTTTACAGGTGTTAGTTTTCAGGTTTTTCCATGGGTACTATACATGCACTTATAAGAAATAATATTGCTTTTCAGACACTCACTTGGAATCCAATGAACATTGCATTAGATTCTAAAAGAACATTATTTTGAAAGCAAGAACCAATTCTAAATTGGCACAATACTTGCTGCTTTTAAAACTACCTGTACCATTTATGCTTTCTGCGTTAATACAATAATTTCAGAAGCGTATTATTACAGCTTTTGTATAAATGCTGTGAATATATGGAATATATTTTGTTTTGTTTTTTCTCTAAAATAATGTTTATCTTATATTCAAACTGACATTTTACTGACAAGCTTGAAAAGAATATTAAGGGTTTTTTAATGCCAGAAATATGCAGAGAAATTTCAATTTTCAGAAAGAGATTCAGAAAATAAATGAAATTTAGTGAATATATGTCATGGTGAATATGTTTCTGTTTGTTGGAAAAGTTATGTGAAAAAACATTACTAAGCAGCATGGTGACTTATTAATATAATAACTCAAATAAGCAGAAAAAATTTACTGAAAAACAAAACAAGATAAACTTTAATATGCTTTATATTAAGAGCATTTATAAAATTTTTACTCTAGCATGTTCTCAATAAAGGTAAAAGTACCTGCATTAGGTAGAAAATCTACCTTTTGCATTTTACCTGCAAAAGTTTTATTCATTTCCCAAATGTATTCACGTAGATCTTGAAAAAAAAGTCATCAAACTGGAAAATTAAGGGGTTTTTTTGGTTTTGTCGTGGGGTTTGTTTTTTAGATTTTGGGGTTTGAATTTTTTTTTTTTTTTTTTTACTCCATGTTTACTAATGCATGCTAGTGATGGTTTGAATAAAATTATCCCCAAATTTAGTGGTGTTTGGAATACCTAACCTTGTATGTGTGTTTAAAGCTAATAGATGCTCATGCAAAAATAGTCTTCTCAGATGCTGAATCAAGAGGTGATTCACAGCTGGATTTATATTTTGAAACCTTCAGCAGTGATTTTGGTTGTTTGCTTCTCTCCTGGTTTACAAAAGTGCAAAGTTTATGTCCTTATCTTGTGTTTCCTGTAATTTTGAAAGATATTAATTGAAACTTGATTTACAGTGGTTTTGGAAGAATATATGGTAGGACACACACATGCTATAAATATTTGGTTTTAAAAATAAGTCACTTCCATATTCATGCCCCTATTAATCACAGACTATGCTGTCAGAAAACTCTGTCCAGTGTAAAGATGTGTCAACCACATAATTAGACTCTCAATTTCTATTTAGATTCCAAACTTCCTCTTTAGTACATTGATATTCAAAAGATGCAAGTATCATTATTTTGTTAAAAATTACACTTGTTCAACTTAGTTACTGTAAGTAAACATATAATTATAAAATGGACTATATTACTGAAATCAAATTATTTTTTGGGAAGATTTGTTCTGCTAGGACTTGGAAAAAGGCAACCTTGCTGTGACTAGGCTATATGGGCACTTAGCACAATGCAGAAGTACAACATATGTGGCAATAAGTGGAGGGAGAATATGAAAAAAATAATATATTTTTGTTCCCTAATTTGACAATTTGAATTGTGTTGATAGGACTAATTTTTGGACTTCCTGAAATATCCTTTCAGATTTTGCCTAATATTTTTTTGTCTTTATAAGTGATATTTAAATCTTTCTCCCCCACATACTCTTACCCAATTCATGAACCATGTCATTAAGACAGTAGTGAAATGAAAGTCATTGCTTCCGCTTTCTGTGAACCTGATGTTACTAGCTATGTTCATCAACAGCGATTCATGCTACCCTATTGAGAGAAATTTTTATTTCCAGGGAGTGCATGAAGGTAGGACAGAGGACCTGAGTCTGTGGGAGATGAGAAAGCACACTGCACAATCCTTCTTTTATGAAAACTACAGAGATTAAGCTATAACATGCAGAGAGTGTTGGCAGAAATAGAAACAACTGATTTTACCAGTATAATCTCTGCCCCAGTAAGACTGATTAGATACACATCTTCCTTTTAACTAGGCTGTATAAGAAGGATGAGAAAAGAAAATAACTAGTCGCTCTATATATGAGTAAGTTTCCAGTGAATACATTTTTTAGCCACATTTTTGCAGATAGATAACTATTTCAGGGATTGGTTATATCTTGCTGTGGGGCTGTGGGGACAGCATGGCCCTCTTCTTCATTCTGCCCATCACCCTTGAGCACACTGTGTCTTGGGGAAATACAAACATCTTTAGAAGATCCCGGAGGGAAAAGTCCAAAGTTATCCCGCTTCAGAGGTAACTTCAGCACATCTTTTCCCCTACACGGCTGGGATGGTTCAGGTATAAGCTCGTTTTATCTGTTCTTTTCATCCCTGCTCAGCTTGAGGAAATGTGAAGAAATAAGTTTATGCTTGTTCACAGCAATTGCATTTTCACCTTGCCAGTACTGAGATGAAGGATGGTTCTTCACTCCAAGTTACAGAAAAGTTTGCCAAAATATGATGGTCGTATCAAAGACTTAGTTTCTTTTTTTTTTTTTTTAATTTATTTATTTTTTTTTTTTAATTCTCTGCTCAGAAAGAGGCTGTTATCTGGCAGTGTGCTCACTCCTTGATAAAGGCAACAAGCTCCAACAGGCAAAAGATTAGTCTAGTTGTCTATTTCATAGACTCATAGAATAGTTAGGGTTGGAAAGGACCTTAAGATCATCTGCTTTCAACACCCCTGCCATGCCCAGGGACACCTCACACTAAACCATGCCACCCAAGGCTCTGTCCAACCCGGCCTTGAACACCACCAGTGATGGAGCATCCACAACTTCCCTGGGAAACCCAGTCCAGTGCCTCACCACCCTTACAGGAAAGAATTTCTTCCTCATATCCAATCTAAACTTCCCCTGTTTAAGTTTGAACCTGTTACCCCTTGTCCTATCACTACAGTCCATAATGAAGAATCTATATCCCCAGCATCCCTATAGGCCCCCTTGAGATATTGGAAGGCTGCTATGAGGTCTCCATGCAGCCTTCGCTTCTCCAGGTTGAACAACCCCAACTTTCTCAGCCTATCTTCATAAGCAAGGTGCTCCAGTACCCTGATCATCCTTGTGGCTCTCTGGACTTCTTCCAACAGTTCCATGTCCTTTTGATGTTGAGGACACCAGAACTGCACACAATACTCCAAGTGAGGTCTCCTGAGAGCAGAGTAGAGGGGCAGGATCGCCTCCTTTGACCTGCTGGTCACACTCCTTTTGATGCAGCTCAGGATACTTTTGGCTTTCTGGGCTGCAAGCGCACACTTCCGGCTCATGTTCATTTTCTCATCAACCAACACTCCCAAGTCCTTCTCTGCACGACTGCTCTAAATCTCTTCCCTGCCTAACCTGGAGCTGTGCCTGGGATTACTCCGACCCAAGTGTAGGACCATGCACTTGTCATGCTTAAACTTCATCAGGTTGAACTCCGTAAGGCTGGCATCAGCCCACCTCACAAGCGTGTCAAGGTTCCTCTGGATGGCATTCCTTCCCTCCAGCGTATCAACCGAACCACACAGCTTGGTGTCATCGGCAAACTTCCTGAGGGCGCACTCAATCCCACTGTCCATGTCGCCGACAAAGATGTTGAACAGGACTGGTCCCAGCACCGATCCCTGAGGGACACCACTCGTTACTGGTCTCCAGCTGGACATTGAGCCATTGAGCACAAGTCTTTGCGTGCAGCCATCCAGCCAGACAGTTTTTTATCCACCGAGTGCTCCACTTATCAAATTGATGTCTCTCCAATTTAGAGACAAGGATGCCATGTGAGGCAGTGTCAAACACTTTGCACAAGTCCAGGTAGATGACATCAACTGCTCTACTCCTGTCCATCAGTCCCATAGCCCCATCATAGAAGGCCACCAGATTGGTCAGGCAGGATTTTCCCTTAGTGAAGCCATGCTGGCTGTCACCAACCACATTCTTTTTTTTCATGTGCCTTAGCATGTCTTCCAGGAGAATCTGCTCCAAGATTTTGCCAGGCACAGAGGTGAGACTGACTGCTCTGTAGTCCCCCGGCTCATCCATTTTCCCCTTCTTGAAAATGGGGGTTATATTTCCCTTTTTCCAGTCATCAGGAACTTCACCTGACTGCCATGATTTTTCAAATATGATGGACAGTGACTTAGCAACTTCATTTGCCAGCTGCTTCAGGACCCGTGGATGGATTTCATCAGGTCCCATGGACTTGTGTAACCTTGATGTAACCTTGCAAGGCTTATGCACAATAGGGTATAAAGTCAGCTTTTGGAAAGAAAGAGAAATTTATCCATGTCTGGTAACTATGAGTACTACCTTACTGATAATTTTCAATACTGCCAACATTCATGTAAGGTAGTGAAAGCAATGTACAGGCCTGAGATTTGAATGTTGAAAGAGGCCTTTTCCAGTGGTCTGAGCAAAATCTTTTCTGGCAATGCCTTAGCTTTTGGGGAACTCCGTGATAACTCTTTTTTTTTTAAAGAGTCTGAAAAACAAAATTTAAATGTGTTGAAGAAGATAGTAACCCAGTGTAGAAGTCTTATGTCTTATTTGAAGTTCAGTTCTTCCTTACTATCAATCTTTCTATTTTTATCTGTAATCCCCTAATCTCAGTCCCACTCCCAGAAAAACTGACTAGAAAACTGAGCAAAGACTTTTGCAGTGAAAGTGATTTCAGATTGATTCTGTTTGTTTGTTTGTTTGTTTGTTTTTAAGAATGGAGCAACTGTTATTTGGCAAGTGAACCCTTCCGCTTTCCCTAACTTTTCCAATATCTCTCTTGGTAACAGGACACCTTGCTCAGAGAGATAATTGTGCCAAACAGTTGGCTATCGGTCATAATTGTGAATTTGGAAGCTGCAAGTCTCCTATTGACTTGAAAGCTTTAAGTACATGAGGTGTCATTTGAGGCTTGTTGTGTTTCTAAGGGATTCTTTAATCAAATTTCTTTTTTAATTCTTCCCCATCTACACTCTTAGTAAATTGCTTATAACAATAGTAGTAAATTACTGAATAGAAAAAAGTTTAAGAGAGAGTGATAATTTATTTCATTTTAGTACAACGTCCCACAGAGAAATTTCCTATTCTGAAGTCGCACTTAAACTATTCTTGCTATTAAGAATTTGCTACTTATCTGTGATAATGAACATGTAATTTTCATTTTGTAATAATTTTAAAGGTCTCATTTTTTTTTTCCAAAGTAATGGTCTTTCTTCTTGCGTTAACAAAATTGCCATTTCCCAATGAAGATTTTTAATATTAAGGCATAAATCTGGAGATATTACAAAACACAAATGACTCAAATCTCTGTTGCTATTTTCTGCTTCTATCTGTGCAAAGCATATGTAAAATGTTTCCAACACTAGAAAGCCAGCATTTGTACAGGTTTTGCACTTCCGCTATAAACTGATCTAGTACAAATGACTACATAGGCCTTGAGTTCAGGGATGTGATACCCCTGATTTAGTTTCGTAACCCAATATAACAATAATAACAATAATAATAGTAACAATAATAATAATAACAACGACAACGAATAACAACAACAACAAAAACAACCACCACCATCCCCCCAGCCTCGGACCTAAAATTCATTGCAAAGAATAAGGCTTCTTTTTTCAAGCTGGGATTTGCATTCAATCTTAGAAAGATCTTTGAAAGGCAAACTGTAATCTCACTCAACAAACTACTTACACATGTGCTTACCCTTCACAGTCCTACTGGATTTAAGTGATTTCTGGGTAGTTTAAGTAGTTTCTACTTCTAGGAATGAACTTGAAGATGGATTTCTCCTATTTTTTCCCGTTGACTGGGAAATTTGTAATCAATATTCAGAAATATGATACTGTATTTTGAATGAACTTGTAAAAAAACCAAGTTTGATTTTATTCATGTTCCAAAATATATTCTTTCCTTTTCTTCTCTCTTCTTCCATATAGTATTTTTCTCCGTGAGAATTATTGTTTACTATCAGTGTAATGCTTGCATTTTTAGCTTTGAGCATGCCCGTTTTTGGCATGTTCTGGCATTTGATTTATTATTTGTTCATCCTGACCTTCAGGCTTCACAGACAGTGAATTTATTTCCTAGGTTTTCAGAAAAGGGTCAAAAATATATTTTATGCTGCACAGGGTAAAAAGCAAATTAGTTCAGGTCAAGATAATGCCTGTACTGCCTCTATGACAAGCATTCCAAAATACTTCATGGTTTTCAACCACGCTGAAGTATTCACGGATGCAGGGAACTGGGTTGCCTATTTAACTTCAGACTCTTTATACTCACTGAATAAAAAACATCTTTCTTCTAGGGAAAAAACCCTCACAAAATACTGCATATGTATATGCAATAAAATGTTATGATGGACAAACAGCAATGGCCTCCTGTTGAAGGAAATGAATGACAGTAAGTGAGATCCAAACTTTTCAGCTGATGTATAGTTTGGTCTTAATAAAATGATAATTTTAAAGCCAAAGAAATTGACAAATTTACTTAGGTGGAGGAAGAAGCATTGCTCTATTGAATTAAACACAAGACTTTTCATTATGGATTCTACAAGGATGCATACAGTTTTCAAGTCAGTCAAGTTACGGCTTAGAGAAAAAAAATTGAAAATACAGAGGAGGAAATACAAGGCAGAATAAACTTACATTTAGAAAATCACAGTCAGTAGTTCTACAAATGCAGCTTGAAAGTTATAGTCACAGGTTTTAATGGGTAAGAGAAAATTTACCTGCCAAACATAGCTACCTTTATCATCAATTTATTATTAATTAGCTGTAGTTCCTCTCCAGGACTGCACATCCAGGTTTTAAAAGGACAGCCCTCACCCCGGGGGCCTGCACTGTAAGAGAAGGTATGTCCCAGCTGGGAATGCAGACTTCATTCCCACTGGACTGGGCACCTTGCTAGCCAGCAGTCTTTGTGGGGAGAACGTTTTGCAATAGAAACGAATATACACTAATATATTAAATGATCCCACAGAAGATCATAATTCTGCATCTGAAGAAACGTGAGTCAATGTTGCATTGCTCCCCAGGTCCTAGAGCTGGACTAATGATACTGTTGAATTCATTTCAACAGTGCTTAGACCTCCAGGTAGTGGGATCATATTAGACATGTTTTTACCACGAACGTAACCATTAGAATACCCCTATCAGCCACATCTATTTTATGTGGGTTTTTGCTGTTAAATTTGTATTCTGTATACATACATTGCTCTGCCATCTTCTAGGTCAAACTGCATAGGTCAAACTATGCATTAAAAATAAGAAATTTTTTACAATATTTACCTCTGAAAACTGAACAGAAGTATCACACTCAATTAATCACTAAATGCTTTGTGATTTGATTATTTCTGTGCTAGAAGGCCCTTGAGCTCATTAAAGTCTCTGAGACAGTAGCGTACCCATCTCTCTAAAGGATCAGCATGTTTCTCTTCTGAGACCAGCTCACAGCCAGGAGAGGGAGCTACAGTAGAGCTAGGATCCTTGCATCTGTTGCAGAAAGGGTGATAACAAGACTTCCAGTTTATGCCACTATCTGAAAATTGATCAGCCAGACACATCTCCAGCTACAGTATAACTATCTCATTTTTGCCTGAAGCCTAAAAAAACAGGATTGATTTTCCTCCTCTTTCCAGTCATGTAAACTTTTCTTAATTGCCTTGCTTTGTATTTCGGTCAGGGAGTGTTCCTTGGGAAGCCTCACATGAGTGGTCAGAGGATTTTGTGGGGCAGTGAAGTTCAAAATGCAAGTAGAATTGTTTTATGAGTAATCACCATCAGATTTTCTTTGATACTTCTTTCCAACTCCTGTCTCCCTTGCTGAAGATTTGAAACCATATTTCCATGCATCCTTGGCAGTCCTTTCTGCTGTTTATGAGATGTGTGGAAGATGTGGAGTGAAGCTGTTTGCTTGTTACACAGTAACTGCTTTTTGGCATGCCCTTTCACTGCTTTTGCTATAACGTTCAATGAAACAGCATTTGAAGTTAAGTTACAAGAGCTTTGTTCTCAGTGAGAAGTGAATTATTAATACACTAGCCCTAGAGAAAAGGAACACAGTGAGTGGTGAAGTGAGTTGTGAAATGTGCACAAAGATGATCACTCGATTCAAGCAGTTATATAAAACATAGAGGACCACCCCTGACTTGAAAACATCAGCATGGTCTTTCCTGTTGTTCAGCGCTAGTCATGGGTGATGGAAGAACAAGACTGTCTTACAGTCTTGTTACAGTCTTTTAATTGATCGGGACTTTGGTTAATCTAAATTAATTTATTCTTTGCTCATTACACATTATTACTGAAGAAATGGAAAGGGCAATTAGGAGAAGAATAAACAGCAGTAAATGGTAGCTGAACAGATGAGTCAACAAGGTGGTCCATGTGTCAGAAAAGATGAAAAGACCAGTACAGGATAAAAAAAAAAAAAGGACTAATACACTTATTCCTATGTCTAATGAAGAGTGAGCATAAATGGTTCAGGTTTTCGTCTCACTCTTAGAGAGGAAGGTGAGCTTCAATGCCTCTGTTATTAATTCAGTGACTCAAAATGCACAGACTTTGACTAGGTTAAATACCTGAGGGTATGGGACTGATCAAACCTTGAACATATCCTGAAATAGATGGGGTAAAAGGATAAGAAAATTTAAAAATAATAATAAAAAAAAAAAGGGAAATAGGTCTTTTAAACAGTCTGTAAGCTATATCACATAATAAGCGTAAAAAGCCATTTTAGTTACAACTGGCAAGTATGAGAAACCAATCCCTTCAAGAGCAGATGCTAGCAAGTGTTTTAAGTAAAACCTTAAGAAATTGATGTAGAGGAATTTGTTGGTACACAGAGAAAAATTAGACTTACATTAAAAGATACTAGCTGGAAGAATGTTTGCTGGGTTTTTTGAGCTCTCATTCTCTACCAATGCTGATATCAGCTACTGTTTTGTAAACACAGTTGAAAGATTTCTTAAGGTTCTGCATCCCCCTTCTGTTAGACTGCAGTTTATGGCCAGTCATGGGTTACAGCATTAATAAGGTTTTTGTATTCACCTTACCCACAGTGATCATAATTTTTTTACCATTGATTGTAAGCAAGGAATAGTGACCTAACTTACATGCAGGAGTGTGACAGAAGGGAAGATTGACGCTTCCTATTGTTTGTAGTAGAACTAGACCCAAAAGTCATAATTTAATATATCAAGGATGCATATTTGACCAATAGTATTGGAAAATCTAATAATTCAACATATACCAACCTTCAAAATTCCGAAGAAGTGATTTAAAAGCATCAGTAAGAAATAGCATTAAAAATTTTTGTTGCTGTCTCTTGGGTTTTGAACTAAATACATTCGGTCCAGTCTTCTGCTGGTAATTGTGGGAGGGTTTTGGTTTGTTTCACTCTTTTTCAGTGAAGACAGATGCTCACATGCATCCAGGACTTTATAGCTTAAAAGAAACACAAATAAAAAAACTCAACCAAAACATTGCCCTACTAAACATAGGCTCATGAGAATCAGCAATACTATTATTTTATTAATTATGTCTGTGTTTGTCCTCTGTCACTCAGAAAGAGTCTGGATTTGTTACAGATGCGGCACAAATATCTTGCTGCAGAAGGAACTCTGACATCCAAATTAATCATTTACCTTTGTGCAGAGTGAAATTCAAAATACACTGTTCAGACCCAAGCACTCTAGTAAAGATAGTTGTGTCATAGAAAGCAATGTTAGGTTTTCTTGCCAAAAGCTAGGCATGCTTACCTAGAGAAATATGCACTTCGGGTGTGAACAGTTTTCCAGGCTACTTAGGAGTGGTAAAGGGGAAAAGGAGAGAAGATTGAAGGTAGCTGCGCTGACATGGTAGCTTTTCCAACTCTGTGAAGCCATTTGAGAAACAGAGCAGATGTGACTCTTCCCAGGTCGTTCTCCCGCTACAGAAGCTGACCACATTTCCAGACCCCAGCTATGGTTTTGAACTGGATGTTTACTGGTGTGCTGTAAATAAACAGTTGTCTTATGTTAGAGAACTAAATAAGAAAGTGGATGAGTAAGTTAAATGCTATTTTTCCAACACCTTCAGAAAACATGAAGTTAAAGGCCTCATCACATGCTACATAAGAGATCAGAACTTCCCTCCAAGTTTCTGCAGAAAACAAATTGAACAAGTTTTAACTTACCTCATAAGGCTTAACCGTATGAGTTGCTCTGATTCATTCTTTTATATAAATAGAGAAGGTGCCTTCTGTAATGTTGCAGAGGTTACACTGAATCTTTGAGGTGTGGGCACCAATTACTGGTACAGATTTTAGTAAAGAAAAGAGCTAGATGTTGAAGTCATGGATATGTCAACTGGTAAAATGATTTGTCAAGCACAAATGGTCAGATGGTTTATAATCATCCATATTTGCTATTGATCTCAAAATGTAGTCTCAATCTGTGAGAAGTGTATTGTATTTTTTGCTTGACCCCTTTTCTTTCTCTGATTTCCTTTAAAATAAATGTCATTCATATAAACTTTTGTTCCCACCAGGCCTGTCACAATTGCACTCATTTCTTTTGTCAGCTGATTTCTAGGGAGGGGTGCAATGCTGTACACAAAATGATAAGAGCAATACTTTCATATTGCATTATAAATATCTCCAGCTTGGTACTGTCAAGGCACAACCAGACTCTGCTATCTGTACTGAGACAAATGCAGTCTCTCATGCTCCCTTATTTGCTCTATTGTGGAAGCAGCAAGAAGGAGGAGCACTCTTCAGAAATTTCCCTGTAGCAAAGAAAGCATGTTTTCCATTGTCAACTCTTCACCACCCCTTCTCCTTAAGACATCACTCAGATGTGTGGTTCTATGGTGAATAGTGTGCATGGCTACTTACTCAGCTTTTGCCAAGCATCTGAATATCACCCTATTTAATTGACTGTAGATCTGACTCCCAGAAAGAACATGATGAGAAGCGGATAAAAGATCCTGAAGTCCTCTTCTGGCTCCGAGTATCTTTATTAACAGAAAACACTTTTGGGCCCATTTTTCTTGATCGAAGTGTCAAATTATAGAGGTTTCTTGAATGAAGGTTTAGGACCAGGTGTGAAAGAAAGAAAACAATACTGCCAGAGGATTAGAATAAGATATTTTCTGCCTTCACCCCAAGCCTATGCTGTTTTAGCTCTCGATCTCAAAACATAGCAGACTTGAAGAATCTCCTGTTTCCTCTTTCGAGGGGAAACAGAACAAAGAAACTGTCCTTCTTCACTGTTTGTGATATTTTGTGATTGTTTTCATCGGGGGGGGGGATGTAAGTTGGCTGTTTTAACGTACTACTAGGTTTCCAGTGGTATTTCTGGCTGACTTGCATTTTGCTATTATTTGTATATATTATATATTATAATATATAATATATATTTCTATATTTATATATAATATATATTATTATATATTTTATTAGCATATAAACTTTCAAATTTTTCATTAGACACACTTGGTGATGTAAATACTTTCTTAATTTATTGTGTTTAATTTTCCTCCATTGCAACTAACAGATTGGCTTAGTTGTATTGTTCCTTATGTTTTATATATTAATTTTACACGCAGTTGGAAATAAGTTCTTTTGGGAATTCTCAGCTAAAAAGGTATTATACCTAAGACCATAAGTCTAAGACATCAAAACATTAAGTCTTTATGAAAATGAAATGATGCCTGATTTTGTTCCCACTAAAGAAATGTAATCAAATATTCAGGGCCAAGAGTGAAAGTGAAATGTCACTGTGACCAGATTTGGACTGTCCACTTAGGAGACTGGTCCGGAATAGCTGCCGCATCAGCAGGGCTGTCTTAAGTAACACAGAGGCCCCAGGAGCAGCAGATGTACAGCACAAGGTCAAAGGCTGAATATCATATATGCAGGAAGACTGGGCTTGTTGTTAAGTGAAGTAACGCATGGAGACAAAACCAGTGGCATCCTAGTGAGAGACATAGCTCTATCACAAAGGTCAGACAAGGACCTGCAAGCAGGGAACCAGAAGTGGCAGGCAGTGTTCCTTAGCTTGATAAATTGACACTAGTTTTGGAAAAGGATAAATATGTTATCATTCTGCAGTTTGAATTCATCTTTGATCATGCAGGTGACTGCTTCTTTGCAGCAACTGAGCCAAGAAGCTATTCAGCACAGTGTAGCACTTATGCTTCTACTTAGCACCATTGATAGCTGCAGAATTATGCACGTGATCTAAATTCAGCTTTACTGAGGACTGTCTTGTAAAAGAATGCATTGGTTCATTCTAAACCTATAGAAAGGTACGAGATGACAAAACAGAGCATGGAGTAGGTTATGTGTTCATCATATCTTCAGTACAGGATACAGAAAAGCTCTTTCTTTAGTTCCCTGAGGCTCCTTATTTTGAAGATCTGAAGCAAGTTGTTTTTCTTCATACCACTCATTTCAGATGAACTTCTCTTGCAGGACCCCAGATGATCCCCAGCCCACATTTGTCCTCTGGGTAGGCTCTGGGCACAGTGTCTGGAAGCAGGAGTGGGAGGGTGTATGACTAATCTTGCTTTCCCACTCCTGGAAATATTCTCTCTCAGCAGCACAGACAAAAACTGAAAATGAGTCCAATTAAAGTGGACTATACCAATAAACAGGGAACGCATAGGAACATTCAAGTGATTATGTGGGGCAAAACAGTGTGGTAGCCAACTGACTGCAATATCCTCTACTAAATTTAGCTCATATATCATATACATGGGTGGGTGGTATGTACTGCAGTCAGCTACCTTGGGCTTGTTTGCTGTCTTATTGATTAGGTGTTCACGTCTCAGACATTGTAAATTCTTTTGCTTCTCAGTGCATGCTACGCTGCCTGGGGAGCTCATAGCTACAGTCCTGTTTAAAGATGGAGTTTTAAATTGTTTATTTTCTCAACATTCATTTATTCAGTTCTTTTTTTTTTTCTCACTGCCTACTGCTTTTGGAGCTTAGTCGTGAGCAGAGCAATATACATTTAAATTGTTACTGCTGCAGTGTTGCAAAAGCTGTGTCTATCAGCTGAAGTGAATCACTAAAGCTACCTTATGATTTATGCTACAGCTATTTTTCATGCAATTAAAAAAGTGCATGGCATAAATAAATGACTGACCAGATTTTGGCTCTCTCTTATTCATGCTTCGGCGTGTGTGTGTGTGTGTGTGTCTGAAAAACCTATCATCATTCATATATGCAGTCAACATTTTGCATGACAGCCTTTTCAAAAATTATGGATGTAAAGCAATAGTCACTCCAGGGCAAGATTAGTTTTTTTCTAGCATGCTCATAAAAACAACAACAACAAAATCAACATTGATAGATAACTGAGTGGTGGAGAGATTTCTAAACAGTTGTGAGGATATTTTCCAACAAGATGTTTTAATTTTATTACTTTTCAACCACTGTTGCTAAATATTGAATGTTATCATTATCCCACTATGCATATGGAATACTGGGGGTTCATTCAACATATATGTGATTATAAGAAAATGCATTACAAGTTGCAGTGTTGGCACAACATGTTATAAAGGTGTTCCTCCCACTATTAAATTCTCTTGATTTTGCCAGTCTCTCACTCTTGATGCTAGGATTTTTGTACTTTTTGAGAAAAACTTCAGACAAAACTGTTCAGCTGCTTCTGAGAACAACATTACAAGAACAACTTGTCATTTGGCCAATTTTAAGTAAAATCAAATAGAACTAGATAACAGTTGTGTTCCATCCATTATATAGTTCTGAGGACTTTTCATCAGGGGCTTTATATTTTGCAATAAAACATTTGTTTTCTGTTCCTTTCTGTGTTCACAGGAAATTATAAGCAAATTATAAGCACTGAAAAGATTTCTGTACTGAAAGATGTAGATTTCCATATCTCTATACATTTATAATATATAGTGTAAGATCTAAATTGACTGCAACATCTGCAGCTGATGGGGAAGGAAAAAGGCTGTTCTGAGAGCCATAATCTGCAATGGGTCAAACACATATGTCAGCAACAATGAGAAATAAAGCTGCCATGAAGGTGGAAACACAGGGAGGAAAACTGGAGCTGCAGAAGATAAAAGAAAGAGTTGGTTTTGAGAAGAATCAGAGGAAAGACAGAAACAAGAAGTTGGGAAGGATAGAGACTGGGACTAGATCTTCTATCCACTAGTACAGGTGTAACCACCTGTGCCACTGGCTTGGAGATACTGTGGAAAAATTATCATCTATGCATGTAATTACAGAGCATACGAGAATGTGTGTGCAAAGGCCAGTCAGCCAAACTCGGTTCTGCTACTCTGTATCTTACACATTCTTAACTACTAGAAGACATGTAACTTTAATTCATAATTATAGAATAAATTTGATATATATATAAAACAGCATCTTATTGTCCATTGCAGAATAATAAAAGAGCATAGCCCTACGTGCAATATTGATTATTTTAAAAGAGAATTATTGTGCAAATATTTAAACTACACCTTCTGTAATAATAAAAAAAAAACAAAAAAACAAAAAAAAACAAAAACCAAAAAACCTTTATTAGTTTTATAAATAAAGCTGTCTGAGATACCAAGTTAGATTTAGCAGTAGTACAGAAGCAGAAATGTTTTGGCTACATAGTGGGAAAAACATTTTTTTTGAAGTAGAACAGCTGGACCTATGCTAAATAAAGAGTGAAGTATTAAACATGGTTAGTGGCATTATACACACAGAGGGCCTGGTTTTCCAAAGAGACAAATCTTCCTGCCTCTGTTTTAGTAGAAGATCCTAGTACTGCAGCAAGTAGCCTTTCAAGGCTTACAGCTGTACACACTTTAATACCACCTTATGTTTTTGTGCAGACTATCCACCTGGCAGAAGTAAGCTAAATATTGGTTTGCTGGAGTCCTGAAATTTCTCTAAATTGCAAGTGTAGCAAATCGGCACGAATTTGGCAGAGAACACCCTGCAGTGGTTCTATATCAAACTGTACTGTATCCCACTGCAGCCAGGACAATGCTGCAGCCAGGAAGACTCCTGACTAAGAAGAATTTTCCCACTGTTCAAGTTTAAATGAATCCCCATTGTCTGACCATGGAACAGACAAGTAGTATAACCTGCATTGGTCAGGGCCATTTTCTTGGAGAGAGAAGTGGCTTAAATTAGTAGAAAGTCTAAGAGATGCAAAAGGCTAGATATCTTAGTCATATAGCTAATGCATAATCTCTTATTCACTGATTTCAGAGAAAACCACCCAGTGTTCAGTTTCTCAGCATTAGACACGATCTATAAGCAAACAGAATGACTTTTCACTTTACATCATATGCAAATATCACAGCGAAATTTCAGGTGGAATTTATTTGATTAGATATATTCTGATATTTATTATGTTTTTGTATCTTTCTAACATATGTTTTCAGAGACATTTAGCAGCTAGTGCTAATACCCAATGTTCTACTTCCTCTCATTTTGTACAGCTAGTCCTGACATTTCATAGTTAATGTATCCTTCAATTAGTCCTTATTTAAATCTAATATCCCAAAAGAAATACAAAACTTCAACTAAAATAAATAATGGACATGGAATAATATGCTAAGCATAACATTAATCTCTGGCACAAAACACATGCAACTGTCAGTTTCCCACCTCAAATCAGTGAAATAAGTGGGACAGAATTTAAAGTGCCTTTTCATCTCCCAGAAAGCCTTAGCTTAGCCTACTGATTTATTGGGTCTCATTTAATTTCTATATATCAGAAAGAATTTGGTTGAATTTCTTTAATAGTTATTACAGTAATGCACACAAGACCTACACAGGATTGGAGTTCTTGTTTTCTGGGTTTTACACAAATGTTACTGCAAACATTAAATGTTATTGCAAATATTATAATCTTAGTGGGCAAGGTGAGTAGTTAAGAGGATTAAGAAGCTTGTAAATCTGAAGCTCAGTGGTAAACCCAAGAAAATAATGTACTATAAGACAGGAAAGGGAGGTTATTGGCATTAAGTGTTGAAGCATCCAAAGAATATATAATTTGGAATGATCAAATTCCCTGAGAGATCAGTGAGAAATATTCCTCCTAAAGGCACATCAGAAAGCTTCAGGGAGACCTTGTGAAGACCTCATCATGCCTTCTTGGCCTTAGGACTATGCTAATAAATCTATTCTTGGGCTTCTGCACCGCAACCTCTTGCTTATCGCTCTGCGTGTTTTCATCAGATAATAAAATATCCCTTATAACTCTTAGAGGTGTAGATATTACATATACAGCATTGTGCTACAGTAGAGTTTGTTTTCCTCCAAAAAACAAACAGTTTCAGACAAAATCAAGTGTTTATTTTCTCTGGTACCTTGTCTGACAACTGAGCTTTTTCTTGAAGGCAACATTTGTCTTCACATTTAAATGTGAAAACTGGGTCTAAAATCACATCTGCAAAGGAAGCATTATTTAGTTACTGAGTAGTGAATGTTATTAATATGGCTTTCACAAACCCTGAAGTATGCTGTGCTTTTTTTTTACTTTTGAAAAGATAGGAGGTATATGACTGGAAAGAGAGATTAAAAGTGTGTACTGTCTAGCCCAGTTTTGAGTTATATTTTATTTTCCTCCTTTGTGGATGGTGGATTTAATATTTTACTGATGTTTTAAAATAATTGCACTTACTTCAAATATTTTCCTATTGTCTTATTTCCCTTTTTACCTTTATTATTTTCAACATTTTCCTCCTTTCCTCTCCAGGTTATATCACAAATCTGCAGTCTACCTTCTACAGTTTCAATTTAATCACAGGTCAGACAGAAGTCTACTAACTTTTATGTTGTATCACAACTTAAGATTTACACTTTAATCAGCCTGGAAACCTTGTGTTGGACAATGGCTCCTGCCTATAGTGATTTTCTGGGATCTCTTCCTGCACTCATCCCAGTGTAGGGAAAAAGGAGTGCTATCTGTTTCCTGAAGTTTGCTTGGAGAAGGTCTTTCAGCCAGCTTTTGTTTCAGTTTTTGTAACTGTTACGTCAATAACGGGCTCTGATTTTTGAAAGTTGGACTTTCCTAAATCATTTAGCTGAGGTTAAACCAGTGCTGCTATCAGGAGTTGCATCTGCGCCAAGCTTGAGGTCACTGGGCTGAAGAGGCTGCAAGACTGAGCATGATGCCCAAACAATAAAGGCGTGCAGAAATGCCTGTGAGAGTTTTCATGAAAGAAGAAAAAGGTCCCAGGAAAGCATTGTGGATGATAACCTGGTTCTGTTGTGAACGATTTCTTGGGGATGAGAGTAATCGTTGTGGAATTTGTACTCTTTACTTTCTGGAGTTCTAAGGCAATATAGTACTTCTATCTACAATGCAGAGAAGGTAATTTTAAAGCCAGCTACTGCTGATATCGCTGCATGTAAAAGCTAACTGAAGAACTTTACTTTTAGCTTTTCAGAAGTTAAGGAAGACGTGTTTCTTTGGTTTCTTTTCTTTTGCAAAAAAATTGCAAAACTTTATATTTGGTATTTAGTTATGTTAAAATGTCCTTCTTTTATATAAGAAAATGTAAATATTCCATGTTATAAATTGAAATTCTGCTTTTAATATGACTCTGTATACCCAATTTCCTGAAACTGTTAAATTCATTGGTATGAGTTATAGTTTTTGTTTTTGAAATTTTTATACTGGTGTTAAATGAGTCAAACTTGAAAATAAATTCTTGTTAAAACGTCATGAAAATAAGTTTATCATACTGGCAATCATAATTACAATAGCATGCCAGACAGTTCTGTAATTTTTAGCTCTCTTCAAGATCCTATAAGGCTGCACTTCCCAAGGTGGGAGGAAAAAGTTTCAATCAATGAAGCAAGATACCACTTTGAGACAAATAGCTTTATTTGTCCCTAGTTTAATACAGATGCTCAGAAACTACTTCTGATTGACTTTGACTTTAATCAAGCCCAAACTTGCTTGGTTTACACTAACTGATGTAATTCAAAATAAAAAAGTGCTGAAGCCAATGAGCTGATTGTCGCAGCTAGAAAAGCTGAAACATGGTTAATTATGTGTTTTAATGTGGTTTATCTAGCTGGATCAACAAGTTTGGGTAAAACATTCCATGAGAAGGCAGGGTTTCATGGTGTACCTTGCATTATGTGCCAGGTTCAAGCAAACAGGTTGATTTACTGCAGCTTTGATTTCACCTAGGAATGTGGGTTTTGTTTAAGAGAATAATTTCAAAATCTCCTTTAAGAGGCCCATGTCGTTGAGGTGAGTGAAAGAATACCAGTGCTAAAAGTATGAATGATAACAGAAAGCTTCAAAGGTCACTTTTTGTGGAATCCTCTGAGATAAAAGATTTTTAATTAGAAAACTACCAAAATATCCAGCTTAATAGTAGCTCTTTATGCAACATTGACTCTACTTATAAGCATCCTTTAAAAAAGAGAGAGAAATCAGTGAAAATTAGGCACCTACTAAGTATGTTGTTACACCTTTACCAGGTGCAAACAGTTAACTACTGATCAATTTGAGTAGTTTTGCATATTGAAAATATAACTCTATTAACTCTTATTTTTAGACAGAACTTGAATTACAACCTATACCTAAAGTAAGCATAATCTCCCAATTTAAAGAAAAAATCAAAACCAAGGCACATTTCACTCATAGCAGCATCTCACTGTGGCGCTGACGTGCAGTAGAAAACTGCTTGCATTTTAATAAGAAATCCTTGTCATAAAATGTTCAACAAATACTTTTTTCTAACTGACTTTTTTAAGGGGCAAATCACTGCAAGGTTGTCTAGGGCAGACAAGCCTTGATGAAGTAATTATGAAAGCATTTTTTCTACAGGTGAAGCAGCTCAAAAGTCCATAAGTGTCTAGATTGTACATAATCTGGTATAGCTCTAATAATCATACTATAAACTCAGTCAGCAAAACCAGTAAAGTGAAGGAGATAGGCAATTCTTGTATACTACCCAGCAACTCTTCAAAAACTTGTTCTTAGTTCTTCGGTAGCAAAATGGAAACCCAAGTCATAATTAAATGTGAGATGTGTAGATGATGAAACATTGAATTCAGCAAGGAGCTGAAGGAGAAGCTCCTGCCTGTATCTCCCAGGTAATTATTGCGCTGCAGCAAAGCATCTGCAAGAGCTTCCTCCACCAGGAGGGGTGTATTTCATGTTGCTGAACCACTATGAGTGTGGTCAGCTGGGACAAGCTCAGAGGAGAAGCATGTAGAAAGATGGAAATACTGAAGAAAATCTGTTTATTTGCCATTGCACATAGACTGAGAACAAAGAACGCCTGTAGGATTTTGTTTTTTGAAAAAATGTGCAGGAAAAAATGTGTGGGGTTTGGACCAAATTCATACAGCCTGGATCAGCTCTCAAGTCTACAGGTATTTATTAGAATATATAAACAAAGTATCAGCTCACTTAAAGGGACTGTGCTCTCTCTACATCTTTTAATTGCTTCCTGTAAGATAAAACCTTCACCTATGGTTCTGTGAATTGCTTCCTCTAAGATAACACTATCACCTAGTTTTATCCAGAAAGTCAGCTCTCTGGCTTTCTGTATCACTGTATAGCATTTAAAATACTAATAATTGAAAAAAATCACAGACCACTAGGTAAAGATATTAGCCTGCTTACTGTGGGGAGCTCATATATCCTGGACATTGATTTCCACAGAATCAGGGGAAGACGTAAGAGCAGAGTTAGAAAGCACACAAGAATTACGTTACTTTGAAGACTGGGATTATAAAGAGAGGATGAGAAAACAAAAAAAAAAAATCAGAAGGAAGTAGGCAGAAAAGCAGGCAAAGCACTGTGAGAAGAGCATCACAGAGTGCTGGAGGAAAGCCAGCAAACTGCATTGAGGAGGAGGATTAGCAAGCATGGTAATGTGTGAGGTACCTAAGGGGGATGTCAGAAAGGAGTTTTCACTTTGAGCATTCTGTTGGACATGGAATTAAACTTCTACAAGAGTGCTAGCTGAGGTTTCTGTGGCATGCAGGTGTGAGAACTGAGTCTGCATTTATGTGCTGCAATCTCTTCCAATATTCCAGCATATGTTTTCAGTTGAAAATATTCAATATATTTTAGAAATACCCTATTTTCTGGAGATCTGCTTTGAAAAAGAAGTTAAACAGAAGAACTAAATTAAAATCATAACTCTCCATTGTTTTGGGAATGAAGGGTTATTTTCTGCCAAGTAGAATAAACCTTGATGTTTGTTTTTTGTTCCCAAAATAAAATGAGTTGCTACAATACATTATGTAGAGCTACAAGTCATCTTCATAACCCCAATTATTTTTAGGTAATTTTATTTTCTCTTTCAAATGCAAAGTCCTTGACTGGAAGACAATGGTTTATTACATAAATATCCTTGTGGTTAGTATGAAGAGTGATAAATATATGGAAGCCATTGTGAGAGGGATAACATACAATAAATCCATTTTAAATCAATATAGATGAAGAGCATGTATTCTCTTGTGCTGCAGAAAGTTTGTGCAGCCAGCTGAGAAAACTGCTTGTAATTCAAAAATGTTTAAGATTTTTGTTTAAAAGTTTACAATTGAGTGCATGCCATCCGTTCTCAGGGCCCTTGACCTTAGAAGATGAGATACAGTCACTCAAAATAGCTAGCACAATTACTATTTAAGAAAAAAAGAGAAAACTTAGAAAACTAAGGCAAGAGAAGTGATGTGCTGTCATAGAGACTCATCAGTGACCTCATTGTTTCCTGCCATTGTCTTCTCTGCTAACAAAGAACTTCTGTACATTCCCCATAGCCTGTTGCAGCATTGGAGAGCGGCTGTGGCCATATGGTAAGCAATGCTACAACTAATTTACACAATGTCACCCATTGAGGAAAAACCCATTGTGGCAACCAAACAGCCAGCTGCTGCAGTGTATTTTCCTACAGAATCAAGGCTTTTGTGGTGAAGTGAAGGACTATAACTTCTCAGGAATTGGAGTATGTCCATGGGGCTACCCCAGACAGGAATCTGACCTAGGGGTTGAGGGTGGCCACAACATGGGCTGTAGAAACTTCCTCAGGGATGGCTACTTTCCAGCAGCAGAACAGCTGGTTGGTCTGGGTGACCTGTCCCATCAACAGCCCAGTCACCCTCAGATGAAGGCAAAGTGGTACCTCAGGTTCTGTGACAATCTGGAAATCCCTGTCAACAGCTTGAAGAACAGGTCTGGCCACAGGCATACACATGACCCAGCTCAAACCCCACCAGAACTTCTAGGTGAGGAGCAGACACATACTGGGCAGGAGACCCTGCTGGCACTGGTGAGGGCAGTCAGAACCCATGAGTGCACACAGGTCTGGCACATCTGCCCTGAGATGTCACTCACTGTGGGGCAGAGAGGGTTTTTTCAAACTGTTTTGATCTTGGAAGGGTGACTTTAAAAAACAGTCTCCTCCAGATCACCAGTATGAACAGCCTGTTTTAAACCTGGACTTCCAATCTGAAGTGCGCAGAAATTATGAACTGTAAGCAGTCATCCAAACACATCTGGCATCCAGCAGCAGGCCAGTTCCATTCTTCAGGTACAAATAAATATATATGCTGAAGCTAATAGGTGTTGAGAGTAGTGGAGCTCTCAATTTGTCCACTGACAAAGTACATGAATAAATTTATGACACTTGAGGCAGGTGAATATTATCCATCTCTCATTTCTGTAAGGTTATTTTACTGCTTATGTTTAGTCCAGACCATGTCCATCTGCGTGCTTTTATGATAATTTCCACTCTTTCAGTCTGAAATTGACAGTTCAGCTTGCTATATATCAAGCCAAACTCTTGTGGGTCACCTCTGCCTTTATTCTTTCCCAAAATCATAACACATACATTCAGAAATTAGGAAGACTGCTTACACAGAGCTCTTCTTTGTGCTGTCCTGGAGTCTTTAAGAGGTTCTTTTTTCAGAACAAGCTGCAAGTCATGTTGCAAATGCTGATATTGAAGAGCCAGCATTTCCTGCCTCCTATTACCTCTGTGCTTATCCCCGAGACATTTACTTCCATTAACAACACGACACCTTCGAAAATCGAGTGCATTCTCATCAAGTTCATTCCCAGCTGAAGCCCTTACAAGCTGCATTTAAGTTCTGCTGACAAGACATTCTGTCACCCCCACTTTTAGGCTTCCTTCCATAATGATGATATATTCCTTTAAGATCACCATAATGGTGTAACCTGGAGTCCCCAGCTCTTCTGGTAATGGGGCTAACTTTAAAAGCCATAAGCAGCCTCTGAGCCTGGTCTCTGCAGCTCTGTTAATAAAAAGGTGTATATGTCTCTGGGTTTAATACTGCCTCAACTGTATACCTGACAGTGATGGAATTAAATCAGAACTAATAAAAGCAAGACAAACAGATAAATAAAAAGGTACTTACTGTAGATGTATACATAGGACACAGAAAAATGGAATGATAAATTTCATCTTGATCTAAATACAATTCAAAACAATGGACTGAATACTGTTTGATCAGTTCTGTGAAGATACACATTAGCAATGTAATACTGGAAAAATGGTTCACATTTTCCCACTGGGAAAGAACAGGCGAACTGCACAAGCCATTGTCAAGTCTCAGTTCTTGAGCTAGAGACACACATGTGGGGATATCCCTCCACACCCCATTACACAGCTACCACACCCACAACTTGCCATTACAGGTAGCTGGGATATGTGCATTGAAAGGCAATACAAAAGCAAATAAGCAGTCATTCTGATTCAGCTCTTGTTACTTTTCTTCACAGTCTTGAATAGTTTGTTCTTTAGTGGTCCTTCTGAAAACAAGCAGATGGTTTTACAGACAAAATGTGATATGGGGAAGAATTCTAGTCCTGAGCATTTTAATCATTTGGGAAAATAAAACAGTCATTTGGCTGAAGCTTTTCTTCTCCTAATTTTTAAGCCTACAACTTTTTATTTCTGATTAAATCTTCCTAAAAAAAAATGCTATGCTTATTTTATCATCTTATCCTCCGCTACAAAGAGTTAAATATAATTTTGGGTGCAAATATAGGTTTCATAGGAAGGGATGTACAGTAACACCTAACTCCTAGGAAACCTGCAGAGTGAATGACTCCAGAAAAGGCAAACAAAAGGGTAAACAGCATATTGCAAAGTTACTTCTGACCAATTCATCCATGATGATGAACCCTTCAGTTCATCCAATCCACCAGTCCTTCATGTCTGTGATATTGGTCTCCTTCAGAACAACTGCAACCACCAAGTTAACAATTGATTTGTTGGAAAAGGCTTTCCAAGATTCAGAATTCAAATGCTTTGGTAACCAACAAATTAGAAAAATACTAAAAATTTATTATGTCTCAAAGATATCCTAATATTACTTTCACAAGTGCTGCAATAATTGTTTAAGAGTATAGAGAAAATTGCTAATAATGTCCCAAGAACCTGGCCTCTTTCAAACTTATGATAAAACTAATTTACAATAGTTCATCTTCCCATCAATTCAAGAGAAAATATAATTCATTTTTAGTGCTGAACATGTCCCAGAGAAGAGTCAAACACTTCAAAGATAAAACATGTTTCACACCTCTTAAAGCATCTTTTGCTCTGAATTACCATAAAGCCCTCATATTATTTTTAAAAATACCTTTTAAGTCTGCTTACAGCTATGTGGATACTGCTGCTTGAGGTGCTAAACTGCAAATAGATTTAAAGGCTATTTGTTTTCAAACATCCTGTTCCTCTCTTTTGAGAGCTGCTTCATCTCCAGCTGCAGGTACTTCAAAGACAACATTTGAGAAATAGGCTGCAGCTGAAATCAGGAATAACTCTTTTAGTTTACATGCTGAACAAAGCATGATTTGAAGTTATAATCACTTCAAATGTCTTTCTAGTGAAAGATACTTAATTACTGCTTTAAAAAAAAACAACCTACATAGCTCTGATGAGTTTCTGCTTTATGCATTTTAAGGTCCTGTACAATAAATTATTGTACTATATAACTCCTATTAGATACGTATTATGCTATCTCATTGACCAAAGGCTTTCCCTTTTATCTTCTGCAAACACTGGCGTGAATCTCTGTTTGCTCTCGCAGAGGTGATTTGTGTCTCTCATACCAATAATGTTCAGGCTCATGTCAGACTTCTTACTGTCAAATGAAGCTATTCTTGTTTTCAGTCTGTTATTTCCCTATTACTTACAGAATAGTTTCAATACAGGAATGAAGGAAAGGGGTGGGTCTTGCCTTGTTTTTATCGTAGGCCTTAATTTCTTTGTTCTCCAGTGAGATGGTCTGCATTTCTATTCACAGGAGGAGGAGTGGAGAAATGGTGATATGTGCTTACTTTTGGAATGAGTTTGAATCATTAAGGATAGTTGATCAGTCCTGTTAAGGACAAATTTTGAAATTATTTATGTTGATACAATACAAAAGAGAGTAAAGTGATGGTGAGCAATTAAGAAACCTTTTTTTCTCTTCCCTATAAAGGCTGTGATGGGTGGGGTAGTGATGAATATGTTACACAATTAGGATCATTTTTTCTTTTCAGATAAGTTTTAGCTACAAATGCAGGCTATTCTGAAAGCATTGCACAATACAAATAAATGTAAATTTTAAAAAGGAATAGCTTTAAAATGTCAATGTTTATAATTAAGATATTTAAATCCATTACTATTGTTGGTTCTTACCATAGTATTATCATCAATTAAAAATGCTTTCTGCTTTGAAGTGAGATGTTATGACATGACTTACTATCATCTATGAGCAGGTAAAGTCAGTATATAAGCCATTACAATAGTTGTTTAATTGCAGTGCCATTTTTAATTATCATTCCAATGCGTTTGGAACGCCTAATTTGACCATTTCTAGTGAGCAGCACCACAACAACTTAAGTTACAAATTAAAAATGGGATGTTTATAACTAGCACAATTATTATAATGTGTTTAACTTCTATTATTTAGGGGATTTATGATTCTTTGGAGTCTGGGCAATTATTGACTATTTATTAAAATCAGGAATTTTATTCCCCCTTTGTGTTTTGAATGGACAAGGGAAAAAAAGGAATGTTTTGTTTGCAGCTGCAAGCTCTTAACTACAAACGAAAGCTGTGGGAGACTGAGCTGAAGTGGCCACTGTGTAACAACTGTTTGCTGATTCTAACATGCTGACCTCAAGACTGTCATGGATTAGATCTTCAGGAAGAAAAGAAAAGCACTGGCATAGAAGCTCTGTTTAAATTTTCACCTTTCAGATATTTGCTCTTTGGAGTTATGTTAGAAAAATGGGCAGGAGCTTGGGCTCACTGCATAATGTATGAAAAAAATAGAGAGCTGATGAAATTTCAAGCCTCTAATGAGAAAACCAGATATAGTTAATCAATAGAACAATACTGAGAATAAAGTGGTTTGGATCCCACATTTCTCCAGGGATTTGTTGATTTCTTCAGTTTTATCAACTTCCTTCAGGATCCATAATGTACAGGGCTGGCATTTTTTATATTATTCTATGTTTTTCCTGGCCTATTGGAGTTAGGACTGTGACAGACGCTGCTTCTTTATAGATTATTGCTTCTTCTAGGCTTTGGATTGTGGTTTCAGTTGCAGCTGTACACATCCATGCTCCGCCCATCTGCCATCAGGTAGCTGAAGGCGCATTCATTTTGGCCAGGATCTGACAGGGTTACTGTTGTCTTCATCCAGGGCTGCAGTCCCAAACCTCACAACTCAGTAATCAAAAGCCTTGAAATTTTTTCTCTGAAAATAGAGTAGAAATGGTACTAGGCTGTATCTCTCAGAAGATGTCCAAGCCAACCTCCTCCTTCCATGGTATGTCAGAATCTTGTGACGCCTTTTTTTTCCTAAGATTTATTTAGTTTGCGCTTTCTTAGACCTGAAAGAAAGAAGAAAGAGTTGATTCTTTAAATAAATCTGATCTTCCTGGAGTCTAAAATGTATTTTCAAGTTAGATATATTCTGTCCAGCCTGTTCTAACATTTGAAACTTAGTTAGACAATCATTAAAATCCAAACTCTGAAGGCTGAGTAAATGCATTAGAATATTTTTGTTCAGTTAGTCCAAATGGGTGTGGAGAAGGGTCTATGCCAGCCAAGTGGTATTCCTCTTATTGATGAGGAACCTAATAAATCCATTTAACTTGAGATGCTTTGTAGTTTACACTCGGGATTTTAGGGATATGATTTTCAAAGACTGCAATGTTTTCATCCAAGATAAAGTCCACATGGAGTAGGAAGAGGACTCAGAAAACTTGCAGGGTTTGTCCTCAAGCTAACAGGTCTTGGCATAGCAACCCAGTTAATTCTTCAGAGACTTGCAATGAAAAGAAGCCAAAATTTTTGGGTGTTGCTGCTCCGCTATGCTGGGCAGCACACGTATCTTGGAAACTAGTCTGACATTGATTACCCTTGCTCTTATGATATATGCTCCTATAAAGGGCATAGAGCACAAAATGGGTGTTGATGCTGCCTTGAGTAGGATTAACAACAAAATTTATAGTCCTTATTTATAAGTGGTCTTTTTTTCTTATTTATGGTTTGCTCTTTGTACATGACAGTGGCATTTAGTGACTGAATCAGACACGGAAAACTATTCAGGCAGACAGTATACTCCTATTTCTGGCATGTATCTTATTTTGGAGTAATCCAGAGGGTGAGAGAGAAAGAATGGCTCTTAAGATTATATTCAAGAAGAATGAACATGTTTGCATGCTTCTAAACCTAAGCTTTTGTCTCATCTTGCCTTCTCTGACATTACATTCAATCTCAGAAATTAAAAATACATTAAAGCATAACCCTTTAACTATTGACAAAATGATGCTACAGCTCTTTCAGAAATCTAAATAGCCACTTTTCATACCACTATATATGACGTTGCACTGTTTTCATGATCCTTCCTTAAAGAGGAATTATTTTAAAATATCACTTCACCTTTTTTAAACTTAGCATATGATTTTCATCTAGATATTAAAAAACTCTCAGAGTTTTCCAAAAGGCTAGCATTGCCAAAAGATACTTCTCCTGATTTTCCTCCCAGTATTGACACAGCTGTGTTAATGAAGCTTCTGGAGTTGCCATGTAATTGAACACTGGATATATGTCTGGGATTTTTCCAGTTTCTCCAGTTGTGCTACTTAAGATGCTGCTCTAGCTGAATTTAGAAAACAGTAATTAGTAGGACAGTTGGTTCTTTTCCCATTTTTTTCTTTTCAGATGGATGTGACATTTTTGGATACTTTTTCAACTGTGCTAAGCATAACGAAAAGTGGGGCAGTTACTATCTCTGCTTCCAATAAGTAACAAAAATACCTGCTTACTATGGCAAGCTACTCTTTTTTCTTACTATCAAGTATAGAGATACCTTGTTCAAGGATGATTTAAATGCAACACCTAAGGATATTTTTGTGTATAATTACCATTAGATAAGTAAGGACAGTATTAAAAAAACCAACCCAAACAAAACAAAAGAAAAAAGATCAAAACAAACCACAAAACCCTCATATCCTGGCATAATAATAAATCACACAATCTCAACAGTGTGTATTTCACCTTCCACACTGGGTTATATCGACTATGTTGAGAATTTATTTAATGTCCTTCAGAAAAGATTCAACAATGCATTTACAGGGCACTTTATGCATGCAAAGATCTCCTAGCTCAGCTGAGAGCTTAAAAACTTACTGTACCACACTAAATCCAAAGTAAACTGTCGCGGCTAAGTTTGAGCTACAGCTCAAATGCAGACCTCTGGTTTAGATTCCGGTAATGCTGTAAATCAGTTTGCTTCTGCCAGTAAAGTTTCAGTTAAAGAATATTTATCTCTGAGATGAAGGAAAAGCCATCAAGACTGCTACATCTTTCCCTAAAATAAATACAGATGCTTCAAACACAGATGAAGTATGTTTTGCATGACTAGAGAAACATGTCATTTTCTTAGCCCTGTCCTCAGCAGTAAGAGACATCTATGTCATTCTCAGTTGAGGGAAATGGCTCTGATTTTGAGGAATGCTGAAAGTACTTCTTTTGTCTCTTCTGATCCCTCTGAAAAATGAAATTAGAGGGAGATTGAAAGTTCTGCTGCAAGTTATTCTTTAGTTTATGAAAATGTGTTTTATTGAATTAAATATGAGGATAGGGTGGCCTGAAGAAAAATCTCCTCTTGAATTTTAAAAGCTGACATTTTGCTTCCCTAGCAGCTCATGAGTGCTTTTGGTTATATAGCACTGTACAGTGTCTTTCTACAAAGGGCTTTTTGTGTTGTGCAGAGTCAAGGTAAGCATGAAAGAGCCTCTGCTTGCTTTTGAGCTCTGTGGCTCTGGAAGATGGAGATGAGCTGTACATTAATCAAAGCAATTACAGATGGGAAGGCTGCTGGACTGCTTCCTACAGGTTTTCAGAGTAGGAGGGAGAGTGAGTTTGACTTTAGATAGCACAAGTATTGGGTATCCCACTGTTATCTCTGACTGTATTCTATACAAGTCACGGGCAGGAATTTTTCCCAAAGTATTTGGCTTAACATTTACCCCATCAGTTTCATCATCTACTCAAGTTGAAGCTCTTTTACTGTTTTTTAAAAATATGATCTTTCTATTCCTTCATGTGTGTATCCTTCAACTACTAGTCAGAATCTATCTCATTTTAAAAAGCCATCTTTCAAATCACTCCAAATACAACTTTACCTTCCTGTTTATGGAGGAGAGTCCATTCTCATTCAATCTTTAAATACCAACAGAGGTCCAAATGGAACACAATATACTGTTATCATTCCTGTTCCTGATGAGAGGGTACATTCCCAGCCAAGGATGGGAAACTACAGCTACAGACACTGCACAACCATGGTTTTAATACTGATAGAATTACAGTGTTATATGTCAATGTTTAAGATACCTAGTTCCCTCCTCTTACTGCATGAATGTAGCTCGTTGCTGGAGCAGAACTGAATCAGATTCCTACGGGATTTCTGTATATGATATTTTGAAAATTAGATGTTAATAATTGCCATTACCTACCAAAAAGAGAAGAAAATTAGAAATAATATGGTAAAATAAGTTTTGATGTAGATTTAAAAACATAAACCTTACTGTGTTAATAATGACAGTCATGAGGCAGGAGAGAGTAGCCCTGCTTGTTACCTTCAAACACAGCGTGGCCTTACATGTTCAATTAACCCCATCTTAGATCCAGCTCTCTCATTGTCCAAACAGCAGGTGTGGTACAGTGGCTTGTTTCAAAACTTTTAGATTGACACTCTCCCCTGAGATGAAAGATGGGTGGACGAGGGGGCAGCTAACTCTGGGGACCATTCCTTCCAAAACAATGCAGCATATGAGGACCATAAAGAAGACCTGAGTCAGATGGTGTGAAGGGGCTCTGTTAAAGATTAACTACTCCTGACATGTGCAGATGTGGCTAGTTTTTGCTGTCTTCCCTGGGGACCAGAAACTGTCCAGGAGGAGATGGACTTCAGCAGCCATGTACTCATCTGGTCAGACATTTTTCTAGTGTTAATTTTTAAAGAAGGTTTCAATATAATATTTATATTATATTATTGTTCATGGCATCCTCTACTGTCTTTCATCTCCTATATATTCCTTCAGAATGGATTACTCAGTCTTCACAGAGTGATACTGCTGTGTACTGCCTGAAATCCAGTTCTTCGATTCAAAGACAGTTGTATATGAGTGACACAGAGGTAAGTCTGTCAGCTTTCTCTTCATATGGGTAGCAGCTCTCATGGTATATATATCTCATTCCTGCATCTATCAGCTCCTGAGCTATCATTTTTATCTGTAAGAGTTTATATCTGATTGGCAGTGGTGTGCTTACGGTTGGAGATCCTTTCACACAGTTTCAGAAGCAACACCTGATTATGTACAATTACTGCTGGGTTTGAGCCCATGAGCCTTTGTAGCTGAACTGCCTTATTTCTACAGAGAATGTGGGAACATTTGAATTTAAATCTGTTCTCCTTTCACACTTCTTCTCTCCATTTCCCATGTTCAAAATTACTATTTTTTTTTACTTTAAAAATATGTGAATTATAGCCACAGACTGTGTATAGCAGAGGTGATGCTATACCACAGAGGACAGAATGAAGAGAATGGGTGATGCCTGACCTTTACGTTGAACCTTGGTACAGAAGGTACTGCCATAGCAGATTGGATTTGTAGGCACATTTTCTAGAGCAATCTAAAGGAACGATGTGGATAGCTAAAGTTGAGTTTTAAGTATATCCTGGATTTGAGAACATAAGTTCATGACTGTTGAGCACAAGTCATACAGAGCTCTGTATCTGTCTCCACTGTCCAGATTCTGTCATGTTCTACTTTGATGTCTTTTTCAAAGCTCCATTTTGTAGATTAAACAACCTCTGGTATTCTAAACGCCTTCCATAGAAAAGGAAAATAATGACACAGTAGCCATTTTTCTTGTATCTGATTTCTGAGCACTGGGCTCTACTGTGCAAGAAGCCCTGCTGAAGGCTAGGTGCTACTTCCCATGTGAGCTGCACACACTGTTGATACAATCATTTATGTGCTGTGAGTATATTTTTTCCTTCCCTGGGTATGGTTTCAGCAATAGGGAAGGAAAACAAATTCATCCTCGGTTGCTTTGCTTTCCCTAGTCTTGCTACATTTCACCCATTGACCTATGTCTATAGCTTGCTGGATGCCTTAAATTCTAAAGAGCATTGTACTTACAACCTCAGCAATGCACGTCATATCTACAGGTCTGTGGTATAAAGGTTTTCTTAATTGGAATTTGGCAACTGTGAATACGTGTGTAGCTATGTAACTACCTATTTTCTAGCAATAGGAAGATTTCTATGGTGAGTTTTATCCTGCAGCAGCTGACTGGGGAAATCTTACTGGCCACATTATTTTGTGAATGTGTGAGGGGATGAACTGTAGATATTGTACCAAGTTAGTGTGTACTGCCACCCAGAAGCTGTATTCGGGAAAACGTCATCCTGAGCCCTGCAATAAGGGAAAATAATTTCTCATTTATGCCACTTACACGCAGTAAAAAAGTGAGATATGGCTTGATGCATGGAGATGACACTGAGTCACCATATTGCACGTAAAATCATGAGTTATGATGCCAAAGATAGAATAAAATAACAGCTTGACATGAATTTTCGTATATTCTAGATACCAATAGGAAATTAAGAAAAGTTACTATGGCTTTTATCAATGAATGTTTTTTATTCTTCACCCCTATTTGTCACATTCACAGCCACAGAGTTATGCTATTTCCTACTTGGGGTCCAGTTGCAGTGTTTCTCCTTCTATTTCACAGGGTAATCAGCCAGAGGGTTTAAAAAAAGTAGTCTTACCAGTCACGGGACTGCTCTGAAACACAATCTCCTGAAAGGCAGACCAGGAATAATAATCCTTTTAAGCAGGAATATGAGATTTACATTAAGTGAAGAGGGGAAAAAGCTTTCTCAGCTGCTATGGACTCTGATAATCTATTGCCTTAGACCACTTACCACCTATTACTTCCCCCATGACAAACAAGTTTATGATTCAGGTTTTTACTTTCTTGTCACAAAGCATGTATGAAGGTTGGAACTAGATGATCTTAAGGTCCTTTCCTAACCTTTCTGTGAATTGATCTATGAATTCTACAAAAATTATGACTTGGAGATAGGACTCCCCGTGAGAGCAAGCAGCCTGCACAGCCGCCTTGCTCTGCTGGTTTTAAAAAGAAAAATTGCTTTCCAGCAATGTCAGGTGCCATTCCTCTGCTCCTAGGAGAGCACTGCTGCCCTAAGAATACCAAGAAAATGGCAATTCTTTGAATAACAATGCAAAAATAGATGCAATGGGTCAAACCAAGCCTTCATCTACGCCAGTATCTATCTGTGTCCAAGAATGGAGATGAGAGAAAACTATGATGCATATAGTATTAAAAAACTGACTAAATGTGGCCCTGATAAACCTGATCTAACTTTGAAACTGGCCTTGCTTTGAGTAAAAAGTTGGCCTAGATAATGTACAGAATGCCCTTTTACCCTAAATTGTTCCATGATTCCAGTCAAAGAAGTTTTCCTATCACTAAACTGAATATTACCACAACCTCTAAAAATATACAGCTCATGCTATACCTGTGGGAAGAATTTCCAGTTCTTCATTGGAAGAGGAAATCCCCATTGTATTGCTGTTCTGGGCTCTCTGGGATACAGTTAGTTTTCCTATTAGCAGCTGGTATTGTGCTGTGTTTTCAACTTAGTATAACGGTCATAACTCGATGATGTTTTAGCTGTTGCTAAGCAGTGCTTATCCTAATCAACGACTTTTCCTTTTCGCATGATCTGCCACTGACAAGGTGCACATGAAGCCAGGAGAAAGCAGAGACAGTACGCCTGACCCAAACTAGCCAAAGGGGCATTTCATACCACAGCACATCATGCCCAGTATATGAACTGGCAGGAGTTGGCCAGGAGACACCAATGGCTGCTTGGGGACAGGCTGGGCATCGGTCAGCAGGCAATGAGCAATTGTATTGTGCATCACTTATGTCTCTTGGGCTTTATTGCTCTCTTTCCTACTATTAATTACTATTACTATTACTATTACTATTATTGCTATTGTTATTGCTATTGCTGTTACTATTGCTATTGCCATTGCCATTGCCATTGCTATAATTATTATATCAACTTTATTTTAATTAACTGTTCTCATTATTATTATCATTATTATTACCATTATTAATAATATTGCATTTTACTCTATTCAGGTTATTACACTCTTACCTTAAGCCACCAGTTTTAGCTTTTTTTTTTTCCAAATCTCCCCTCTATCCCACTGTGGGAGCGGGGAATGAGTGACCAGCTGTGTGGTGCTTATTTGCCAGCTGGGCTTAAACCACTACAACTACATAGTGTTACACAGACTCGTAGTAGAGCTTTATTTTAGGTTTGTGTACTGAATACTGAAACTTGTCCCCTAAATAATTATTAAGTGAAACTAAACATAACATCAGACACCATTACAAGGGAGACGTTTCATAGAACAAAAACCCCACATTTCTTATATGAGGTCTTGTTTCAAATAGTGAAATAGCTTCTAAGTTTGGGGCATTTTTTTTTCAACCATTCTGCTGCAATGAAAGGTTAATTTGGCCTAAGACACAAAACTCTGTCTTTTACTGCTCAGTGTTTAATATAAAATTATAAATTTTAACTGTTGTTGTGGTTTAAGCCTCTATAACTCACGCAGTCACTGTCTCACTCACTCCCCTCTCTTTCTTCCCCCCGCTCCCAGAGGGATGGAAAGGAGAATCGAAAGAATACAACCCCCACAGGTTGAGATAAGAACAGTTTAGTAACTAAAGTACAACACAAACCACTACTGATACCACCAACAATAATAATGACAAGAGAAATATAAGGAAAGAGAATACAATCACTCACCACCTATACCCAGCCCTACTAAGCAGTGCACCCCCACCCTTACGGGTCTCTGCTCTCCATTTTTACATCCTGGGCATGACGTGCTGTGGTATGGAATACCTCTTTGGTCAGTTTGGGTCAGGTGTCCTGTTCCTGCTTCCGCCCGGCTTCCCCTCCTCCCTGGCAGAGCATGAGACTCAGAAAGTCTTTGGTCAAGCCAAAACATTACCAAGCAGTAACTGAAAACACTGGTGTTATCAGCACTGTTCCCAAGCCGAAAGTCAAAAACACAGCACCGTACCAGCTACCAGAAAGGAGAAAAATGACTGCTACTGCTGAACCCAGGACACCTGTGTAAATCAAATCTCTGTTCTTGACAGTTTTGCTACATCTGCCTTTTTTAGCATGGGTTTGGCGCACTTCAGTGGAATGAAGCTCAAAAATAGAAGGTCCTTATTCTTTTAAAATATGTGTGTACTGCCTTTGTAATAGAAATACAGAATCACCTCTACGTGGTGACTGAAATTCGTCATTTGAAAAACCATGGGCTTTGCATTTCCCATTCAAGAGCCATCTTCTGATGCATCTTGAAAGGATTATGATGAATGTCTTAAAAAAAACAGAGCTAAATATCTTCCTTCCTGAAATAACAAAAGAGTAATGAAATGATGGGGTGTATGGAGGGCAGAGACATGCAGTTTCTGGAAACTTTTCCCTAGGCAAAACAGCCTGCTAAAATGCTGAATTGGAAAGGCTGTCTGAGAGACAGAGCCCACTCTGCAAGGGGTTCCCTGTGTTTTTAACAGATATGTTAGTGGCTTTGCAGAAAGAGATCCTCAAATGTACACAGCATTGAATCATAGAATCATAAAATAGTTAGGGTTGGAAAGGACCTTAAGATCATTTATTTCCAAACCCCCTGCCATGCCCAGGGACACCTCCTACTAAACCATGTCACCCAAGGTTCTGTCAAACCTGGCCTTGAACACCACCAGTGATGGAACATTCACAACATCCATGGGCAACCCATTCCAGGGCCTCACCACCCTTACAGGAAAGAACTTCTTCCTTATATCCAGTCTAAACTTCCCCTGTTTAAGTTTGAACCTGTTACCCCTTGTCCTATCACTACAGTCCATAATGAATAGTCCATATCCCCGGCATCCCTATAGCCTCCCTTCAGATACTGGAAGGCTGCTATGAGGTCTCCATGCAGCCTTCTCTTCTCCAGGTTGAACAGCCCCAACTTTCTCAGCCTATCTTCATATGGCAGGTGCTCCAGTCCCCTGATCATCCTCATGGCCCTCCTTTGGACTTGTTCCAACAGTTCCATATCCTTTTTATGTTGAGGACACCAGAACTGCACACAATACTCCAAGTGAGGTCTCACAAGAGCAGAGTAGAGGGACAGGACCTCCTTTGACCTGCTGGTCACACTCCTTTTGATGCAGCCCAGGATTCACTCGGCTTTCTGGGCTGCGAGTGCACACTGCCAGCTCGTGTTCATTTTCTCATTGACCAGCACCTCCGAGTCCTTCTCCACAGGGCTGCTCTGAATCTCTTCTCTGCCCAACCTGTAGCTGTGCCTGGGATTGCTCTGGCCCAGGTGGAGGACCTTGCACTTGTCATGGTTAAACTTCATCAGGTTAGCATCAGACCACCTCACAAGCGTGTCAAAGTCCCACTGGATGGCATTCCTTCCCTCCAGCATATCAACCGAACCACACAACTTGGTGTCATCGGCAAATTGCTGAGGGCGCACTCAATCCCACTGTTTGTGTCACCAACACAGATGTTGCACAAGACTGGTCCCAACACCAATCCCTGAGGGACACCACTTGTTACTGGTCTCTAGCTGGACATTGAGCCATTGAGCACAACTCTTTGCGTGTGGCCATCCAGCCAGTTCTTTGTCCACCGAGTGGTCCACTATCAAATTGATGTCTCTCCAATTTAGAGGCAAGGATATTATGTGGAACAGTGTCAAACGCTTTGCACAAGTCCAGGTAGATGACATCAACTGCTCTACCCCTGTCTGTCAGTTCCATAGCCCCATCATAGAAGGCCACCAGATTGGTCAGGCAGGATTTCCCCTTAGTGAAGCCATGCTGGCTGTCACCAAGCGTTTAAATAACTGAGCAAGCTGTGCTTGTTAGAAGGGGAAAGGGGCAAATGTGCAGGAGTATTGAAGAACTGTTTGTGTAGCGGATGTGTCCCACATACTTTGCTTGCCTACGCAGGATCAGTGCTGCTCGCATTAACCCTAGTTGGGGGCTGGCCACAGATTTCATGCTTTTGTAATACTGGAAATATTACTTGAAGAACCATGAGGAAGACAGGCAGGAAATCTTTGCTCCCACTGCAGAAAATGCTGTAATTGAAAGATTAAAACCAGCTCTTTTTCAAGGCCTTTACCTTTCACCGTGGTTCATTGAATTGAATGAAAATTGATTCAGAAATAAATATGAATATATGCTTTGAATTACTTACTCAAGTCTTATCCTTTAAACTTTTAACTCAAATGCAGGCCAATAAACTCATAAGGCATGTCTAGCTGAACACTTTATAGACCACATAAAGTTATGTGAAAAACACTTCAGCAGTGAAACCAAAATATTTGGGGAGGGGTGGGTGGAAGGAGGGAAATGGGTTTGATCCAAACAAACAGTTATTATTTATTCTTTGACTGAAATAAACCCCAAACAATTAAGAACAGTCATTCATTTTCATTTTTGAAAAACTTTCGTAACTTGAAAGGAAATGTTGCATTAACAGCTGCTTTTAAGAAATCAAAAGGTAGCAAAAGTTGAAGTTTGTGAATAAGAAAGAGGGGGCAGGTTTTTAATTTTGTTTTGGTTTGGGTTTTTTTATACTTTTAATATATAACTGTGTTTTTCCAGTTGCCTAACCTGGGAAAGGAGATCTGAACTTGTGTCTCAGAAGTTTTGAGGAGTGCCACCATATACTTTATCAAAACAGGATTTTGACATGGTATTCTTTCAAATTCCCCATATGAATGAGACCTCACTGTATTTCAATAATTGCTTGCACATTTTATTAAAAATTTAAAAGAGAAAAACAAAAAACATGTTTGCATGATCAGGAACTACAGGGTGACAGGACAGAAATCAGATCCCCTTGCAATATATGTCCCGAGGTCTCCCATCTTTTCTCAAGAGTCCCTCTATCACTTGTTCTTCAATCTCTTTTACTGGAATTGCTTAGGCTTTTTATTTGAATACTTTCCTTTTCCAGGAAAATTATGAATTTGCAAATATTTAGAAGAATCTAAGCACATTCTTTAATAAATTAGGTACATTAAAATTATTTTGCCTGGCACTATGGAGGAGTAACATAAGTTGATCAACTTTGTTTTAGTAAAAGCTGTATTTGAACTAGTCATAAGCTACAGGCAGCACTTGACTGTGAACTTTTACTCTATTTTGTCTTATATAAATTGAATGCTGAAATACTAATGACTTCTGGGAAACCTCTGTGCAGCAACTGACAGTGCTACAGAAAAAGAAAAAAGCATGCAGCAAATTTTGACCTCAGGATTGTCTTTGAATTGTGTTTTCATTAACTTTAGATACCAGGAGATTCTGGCTCTGCTGAGATAAAGAACTCTCTGTTACAGTTGCATCAAATCATGGTCAAAATTTATAAAAAAGCAAGTGTTTTTATTCACTTCTGTCCTTGTGAACATTTTCTTTGTGCTCCTTGTTTTACCCCTTGAGCTTAGAAAAGAGCTTTTCCTATTCTTTTGTTAAAGTAAGGTTAGGGAGCTGTTGTTTCATCTGAGATATCATTATTTGTGACATTTCAGATGCCAGTAGAATGTTTGTGATTATTTTGTGAATAGAGAATCAAGAATTTCATCATGAAATTTTTGCTCCAAACTGTGCCTCAGCTGTTTATTGTTCACAACATTGTGCTTTAAGTTTAGGTGTTCCCAAAAGGGGAAACTATGCTCATGTGCCATTATTAGATGTTTTTGCAAGTTGTGAGTCTCATTCAAAGCCCATGAAAATAAATGAGAAACTTTCTGTTTATTTATAATCCATTAACTGTGAATAGATAGCTGAAGCTTCATGGAAGAGGTAAAACCCTGCCTGTCTTGAAGTCAGTGGTAGAACTGTCTTGTACATCTGCGGATCCAGGATTTCCTTCTGATCTTCAGCACCCTTTTTGGGATGGCTCAATTTCATCACCAATGCCTTGTGATTGTACCCAAGTGCCACCATATCACTCACCTTCCACAGTATCAGGATATAGAATTTTTGCACCAGAGCATGTAGCTTCATCAAAACCAAAGTAATACTTGGAATTTTTTCCCTGCAAATAGTACTCCCAGTTTGAGATTGTCTCAACATTGTGATCTGAGATGACAATCATTGCTTTTGAATTTAAGACTCAAATAGTTTCATATATATGTTTACAGTCTTAGTTTAAGTATTTAATCTTAATTTCATTTTTTAGCCTTATTTTAGAGTCATAGAATCAGCTAGGTTGGAAAAGACTTTTAAGATCATCAAGTCCAACCTTTAAGCATTATTTATATGACAATGCTTTGCTGCTATCAATAGCAAGCATGCTGATTCTTTCAAATCACTTCTTTTATTTACTTAATGTCCCTGGAAATAACAAGATGTTGCTAACCTCAACATGGTCAGACAGAAATCCTATTTTCAGGGCTGTGCTAGTTTGTGCAAAGAAGTTCTGAATGAGATTAAAGAGAAGACTAAATGTCACAGAACAGGCACAACAAGACTATGTGTACATTTTTAATTACTATTTTTGTAATGCCTCAATATAATGTGAGCATGTAATACAGTGTCAGTGCCCTGAGGGAACTCACAGCCCTTCATCACAGCCTCTCACCACCCTGTCCATGCTCATGACCCTTTTTCTCAGGCCCCTGGAGCTGTCAGTCCCTACCCCAGTGATGTTGCAAAAGGGCAGGTCTCCAGCTCCCCACAGCCTTGTCCTCTGCAGCCCCAGGGAGCCCCCACCACTCTGGGCCTTGCAGCACTTTGACATAAAGCATAAGGCAGGTAAAGAGACAAAAACTTAAAGAGAGAGAGAATGAAAACAAATAGCTGACTCCTATAATTTGAAGGAAAGGAGGGAACAAGAGAAACATCATGAAGGCTACATTAACAACTGCCCAGGTTTCTAAGAGAAAGAGAAATAAGACCTAATATATTGCTGAATTCATATTACTAATATCACTCAGTCTACATAATTTTGGCTTTTATAAGTAAATAATGAATACCACAATATAGACATTTACGGACAATGGTCACCAAAGATATATCACCCATTAACTGCATCTCCAGCAAAGTATGACTTCCAAATTCTTCTTAAGATATTAAATTTTCAGCAATTCTAATCAGAAAAATTTACTTTAATCTGCTTGGAGAACTCAAATACCCAATCTAATCAGAATGACTATTGCTCATTTTATTTCAAAGTGATTCCAAATTCATACATTTTTCCCATGGGTTTTAAATTCAATTTATGGCCCCATTTGTCACCTGAAACATGGAGAAAATAATTGCATAAAGAGAAAAACAAGGTTTTACTGTTTTTTAATTGGAATGGAGGGGGTAGAAGTTGCCTCATGATGATTAAAGCCTTAATGACTAATGTGGAAGAAATGGCATGAATTAAGGACAGTCATCAGGCATGGAGCTATGGGAACACACGAATTCAGAATTTATGGAATATATTCCAGGCTGTGCTTTCTGACAAGGACAAAATAATCTGTTTGATTTAAGATGCTCAGCATCTCTAGTGCAGTTGCATGAAGCTCAGAGTTCATTTGTTCACCAAGTTAGAATAAAAACGTGGTACAGCAGAGAATAATGTCCCTAAACCTTTGGCAGAAGTGTGTTTAGCTCACTTCAAGGCAAACTGGTCTCACTGAGTTATTTGCTGCAAAATGTCAAAGAACCACCACACGAAAAACATGACAACAAACATCAGAGAGCAGGATTTCCCCATTGCCTGGGCAAGATGCACAGGAAGAGGACATGAAACACAAAATGCCTAAGTCTGAGTGACAGTAACACTTTGATAATTTGCATTGCATAGCAAATATTTGCAAGTGAGAAGTGTATTTTAAACAGACATCTGTATTTAAAGTTTATACTTAAAACTTCTCAAAACTTTCAGCTGTTGAGGTGCAGTTCGCCCAGTAGGAGAAAATTTTACCACGTAAAGATGACTGTTTCAACATGTTGATTTTAAAGGTTATTTCTAGGGAAGAATCCATTTCCATCTTTGTTAAACAAACAAACAGACAAATAAATGAACAATAAAAAGCAAACATTGACCTAATTTGTGCACATCCTTAACAGACTGGAGTAGAAAGCTGAAATTTGACCAGAGGATAGATTTTGGGGAATGAGAGATGCTTTACAGATTCTTAGAGAAAATTAGTTTCTATTGAGCTGTGATAAGCATTCTAAAAGTATAGTTTATGAATATTTTGAATAAAAACACTTTAACAATTGTCCAAGGATGTAAATAGAGTATTTGGCGTTGCACAAAGAAATTGAGCCTAAAATTTTTATTCAAGCTAAAAACTAAGTGCTACTTTTCCTGTAATGCAGTCTTTTAGAACAAAGATTTTCCATTGCATTATTTCATGTTCTGGTGATTTTAGGCAACGCTACAGTACTGCAAAACAATCTAACTTAATTGCTTGTGGGTTTTGATACAGTCCAAATTTACAGTAAATTATGATTGCGCAATGCAGAAGACAATTGTACATGAACCTTAGCAGTTTGATATGGAAAAGTAGTGTAAACTCATCCTATTGACTTTGCTGTCAACGGAAAAAGTTTTTCTAACATATGCCTGCAAGCGTTTTCACCAGGCTTGTAACGTTAATGCAGTAGTTTTAAAAAACTAGCCTCAAGACTAGCCCCTGAATCATTCATCTGAAAGTCTCCACTTTGATTTGCTGCTTTTTAAGGAGGTTTGTCTGATTTTGGATCCATAAGACAGCAGCCATACTTAAAAAAAATCACAGTTTTTCATTTTTGGGAGATGAATTATCTAGCACTTTTTGCAGCTGGTGAGAAACCTCATTTTTAATGAAAAATGAGATAAATTACAACTGAGCTTCTTGATCCAATGCATATCTCTCCATTTTTATTTAACCCAGAAAAAGGCACTGATAATAGCAGTTTTGCCATTGCAATACTTACTGCATTCTAGCACCTCTTATATTTTTTTTTATAAGATAACTTGTAATTGCTTCAAGGAATTAATCTTTAAAAGCATAGACTACCTTGTTAGTAGGATTTTATTAGAAACTCTCTTACATATTGCTAAGTGTTTTCTTAATTTTTGCCCCGGCTTTTGGCATTTGGCCACTCTGGTTCCCCTGGCACAAGTTATTACCTTTGTTTATGTATTTTCTAGCTTGCCTAGGCCCCAAGATTGCAAATGTTAATTCAGGAAATTAGTTCCAGTGATCTTAGTAGAACTTCTTGCACTGTGCAGGTTCACATATGTACATATATTTAGAGAATTAAGGTGTTTACTTCTGAAGTTTTCAAGACAAACTGAGATGATAAAACTCACTCATTTCTTGGCCCTCAAAAATTAGTACTCAAAACTTTCTGCAATAATCTTTACCAGCATTTCTAATTTCTCAAGAATGTCCTGTAGCCTCAAAATTATTTCCTTCAGGTTGTTTAGTTTTTTTTTGTAAATTGCCAAAATATGGTGAAAGTTGTAGTAAGTCACCGTTACATTTCTGACTGAGCTACATGTCACAAGGAAAAAAGGCACAAGGACAAAGTTATATTGAATTTAAGAAAGCCCATAAGGAGAGACAGAAAGAAAGTGATTGATACAAGCTGTTACTTCTTGAATTCTGAATTGGTCCATCTGTGTAGCCTGAAGCATTGGAATGAGGTAAAGGAATATTTGGAAAGTTCACATAATTTATTTAAAGCTAAAAATAACTGGTAATGTTAGAAATTAACTGTTTCTTTACACAGACACATTATGCAAGTGAATTCTGTGGGAAATAAGTGTACGGCTTTGAGGTGAAAATAAGAAATTGATGCAAATCTCCAACTCACTGAAGTCAAAGCTCATATATGCATAGAGTTAGCAACTGACTGATTTTCTGAAATGCTGCAGTGGATGAATTTCAGAGATATTTATTTTCAAATTGAGTTGTTAGTGCACTGCCAATTCATAAAACCAACTCTACAGTAATATCAGCTCATCACAAAATAAGCTGACAGACTGTACCATATTTTTTATACAAAATCATTTAAACCATGAATCATTCATAGCTTCACATAGGTGCTGAAAATAGTGAAAAACCTGCTGTCATGCTAGACAAGCTTGGCACATGCTTGCTACAAGTGATGGGTTCTTCTTTGCAAAACATATCAGCTTTCAATCCTATTAGGAAGGAAGAATGATCAAGGAAGGAAAACAGAAAAAGGACTCTGTTTTCTATCCCCTCTTTTCCCCCTTTCCTCCCCTCCATTTTGAATGATATCATCTTGCCCATTCAAAATGGAAAAAGGAAGAAAAAATATTTTGATTCTCTATTACAGTTTTTTCCATTAACAGGCAAATATTATCCATGTTGTTCCAAAAGGAGCAAGTCCTGATATAGTGAACATATCAGAATCCTCATTGTGAATCACCTCCAGAATGCCATTGTGTTGGCATATGTATTTGTAGATAATTAGCTGAATGCACCAAAGTAATACAGACATTATGACAAAAGACAGCAGCAAATGGCAACCTAGTATGATAAATTCTGCAAAATGTGCAGAAAATCTGTCATGGGCCAGTCTGCAGATTGCCTTATTCCCTGCCTTAAATAATACTAAAAAAACAAATTGCAAAGGAAAATTAGAATACCCACCTGAACTGAAGTGCAAAAGGGTGAAGGATAGGCCTGGTTAGCATACACCACATTAGGTGGCTGGTGGTGTTCTGGGAATCACTGGATCCATGTCAGAACATCTGTAAAACTAGTTAATGAGCAGGGTGACAGAATGTAGCCATTTCACACAGTAGGCAGGTTCTCCTTGTAGAGGAGCGTTTGCTTCATCCCCTGGGACCTGTTTTGCCTGCCAGCTTGCCTGCGAACCTGCGGCTGGCAAAACTAGAACGGTAGGTGAAAACAGGAAATGCTTTAGGCCAATGTTGTGCCATCCAGGAGCAAGAATTTGTGATAGGCACTGCAGGACTTAACTTAGGCCCTTAGCTCTCAAACGTTTCTGTATCTGACAAAATGCTCCTACAGTATCTATGCGCTGCAGAGCAGTTATTTGCCTGAGGCAGTCCCGTGAGTAACGTTGTGAGCAAGAGGACCAATAGTAAATGTGGAGAAGCAAGCCACTTCCTTACACTGTATTCCTCTTCAGGAATCACCCAACTAGGGTTTCAGAGTCCTGAACCTCCATTGGAGCCAGGTTCCTATGCCAAAACACTGAGGCAAGTTGTGGGATTAATCTCTTTCCTGTGCTGGTTGTCAGCAGCGCACTTACTCACAGAGCTCTTGTAGGACACACAGGTTCATTTCCAGATATCTCATCACAAGATACAGAGAACCTTAAGCCTCAGGGTATAAGGAATAAGCAGGCCATGCATCCACCCTTTCATGTTAAAGATGTTCCAGGCTACTTGCTATAGTTATTATTCATTCAGCCAGAAGACAGGAAGTGGAAAGAAATAGAGGGAGTGACAGCCTTGAAGCTGAGTAATATTGACTGATATTACCAGTACTGACCAGAATGAGGGTGAAATCTGAGGTCCAGTCACTGTGTTTATTGGTGTTCATATTTTTCATATCAAATTACTATGAGAAGGAGTAGAACTGAACGCTTAAAATTTGAGAAAATCGTCTTCTACCTGGACTTGTGCAAAGCGTTCGATGCTGTCCCACACGACATCCTTGCCTCTAAATTGGAGAGACATCAATTTGATAGGTGGACCACTCGGTGGACAAAGAACTGGCTGGATGGCCACATGCAAAGAGTTGTGCTTAATGGCTCAATGTCCAGCTGGAGACCAGTAACGAGTGATGTCCCTCAGGGATTGGTGTAAGGACCGATCTTGTTCAACATCTCTGTCAGTGACATAGACAGTGGGATTGAGTGCACCCTCAGCAAGTTTGCCGATGACACCAAGCTGTGTGGTTCGGTTGATATGTTGGAAGGAAGGAATGCCATCCAGTGGGACTTTGACACCCTTGTGAGGTGGTCTGATGCCAACCTGATGAAGTTTAACCATGACAAGTGCAAGGCCCTACACCTGGGTCAGAGCAATCCCAGGCACAGCTACAGGTTGGGCACAGAAGAGATACAGAGCAGCCCTGCAGAGAAGGACTTGGAGGTGTTGGTCGATGAGAAAATGAACACGAGCCGGCAGTGTGCACTTGCAGCCCAGAAAGCCAACAGTATCCTGGGCTGCATCAAAAGGAGTGCAACCAGCAGGTCGAGGGAGGTGATCCTGCCCCTCTACTCTGCTCCTGGGAGACCTCACTTGGAGAATTGTGTGCAGTTCTGGTGTCCTCAACATAAAAAGGATATGGAACTGTTGGAAGAAGTCCAGAGGAGGGCCATGGGGATGATCAGATGACTGGAGCACCTCCCATATGAAGATAGGCTGAGAAAGTTGGGGTTGTTCAACCTGGAGAAGAGAAGGCTGCGTGGAGACCTCATAGCAGCCTTCCAGTATCTGAAGGGGGGCTATAGGGATGCTGGGGATATGGACTATTCATTATGGACTGTAGTGATAGGACAAGGGGTAACAGGTTCTGCGGGGGATATGGAACAACGCAAACGCCGATTAATGTAATCGAACGCTGAACAATTTATTCTGCGCAAGCACACCTTTTATAGGGAAAAATTACAGAATACCAGAACATTCCACAATAGATGATTGGCTCTGACTCCATGTCAGGTCCTAGCAACGGCTTGTGACTGGAGGCTTAAATTCATGTCAGCAAGTGGGTGTCCCCTTCTGGCAACTTCCAGCACCCCCTGGCAACTTCCAGAAGCTGCTGGCAACTGCCAGCAGCTTCTAGTGGCTTCCGGTGAGGTGCCCTATAGCAACCCCCCTGCAGCCTCTGATGACTTCCGCTTACCAGAGAATTGGAGTTCAGCCAAGGGCTGGATGCCTCTCATGCCTTCTGCTCACTGGACAGTTGGAGCCAGGCCAAAGGCTGGATTGCTCACAAAACCACTCTCAGTGAGAAACGCTTCTACAATACCCTCTTCTTGTTTTTGAGCAATCCAGACCTGAGCCAGTACCCTGTTTACAAATCTCTTCATTATAGCGAGTACAATGGTGCATGCAAGGAAAACTAGTAATACAATACCTAATATCTTCAGAGCAATAATCATCCAACTACGAATTCGAGCCCCTATTCCCCATCCCGAAAAAATGTTATGGAGCCAGTCATCCAATGGACTTATATCTTGCTGGATCTTTTGGGAGTGCTCCCTTAGATAGGTTAATTGCCTGTGAATGCTCTCGCTGTGATTCGATAAGTTCATACAGCACATACCTTCAAAGTCCTCACAGCCATGACCCTGTGCCAACAGCAAAAAATCAATGGCTGCGCGATTTTGCAGTAGGGAGTGTCGCAAGCTATTTTGGTCCATTAACAATTCTTCGAGAACGGCCGTAGTTGTATTAGCCTGCTTCTCTGCCCAACAAGCCAGCTGGGCTACTGTTCTTAGGGCGTTTCCTGCAGCCGCTCCAGGGATAAACACCGACAGGGCTACCCGAGCAGCTCGGCTCAGTAATTGAACATTGTCATTGCAGCCAGGGGTAAGCCCTATGGATCGTTTAAATCTAGAGCGGAGAGCATGACTAAGATTACACAATTCTGAAAATTTTGGCGCAAAAATAGTCAATGAGCCCAAATAGCATGGTCCACCAACAATATCTTTTGGTATTCCTTGCCATGCCCTATCCCCACAGATTAAAAAGACATCTGGCGGTAGGGCCTTGGCAGAGTTATTATTCCACAGGAGGGGCACTGACCCGGGCCGGTGAGTGACCCCATATGCTCCAAAGGCTGTTACCTTTTCAGCCGTATCGTTCATCCCACAATATTCACCACCAAAATAATAGGCTCTGTCTTTGGGTGAAACATCAGGTGAGTCTGCCGGGTATGGCCAGGCTGCATATTTAGATCCGAACTTTACGCAGGTCTGTGTCCAGTTCTGTGAGCTGTTCCCAATTGCCTGCGACGCCATTAAGTTCAGTTCTTGTGGATCCCAAGGAAGCATCTTATTCAACCCGGATATCAATTTCGCTGAGCAATCCGCAACATTTTTTGACTCACTGCAGTTGCTGGTCGAAAACGTCTTAAAACTGTTCTCATTATACCCAGGTATCCCTATTAAGCATGTTTGAAATGGATCTGTGGCCGATGCCATAGCAAGACAGAATTCTGACACCCCACTCTCATCAGCCCATGTCACCCACAAGTTTTTTCTAGGATTAATTTCATGTAACAAAGATGCAGAACTATATACAAATAACAGAGTTAACAGTTTAGCTACTAGCAGGCTCCTGATCATTGCTGACATCCTCCTGCGCAGATGAGATGTCCTCTGCTGAGTCTCGCCAGGGCCGTATCCAGCAGGCTGGTACCCACTGAACACCTTGATCTGTAATCAAACACATATAGCCTCTTCCTGTTAACTTAACCTCTGCGGGTCCTTTCCATTGACCCGTAACCAAGTCTTTATATTGTACCAAAATCTTTTGGTTAGATTTTTCTGATAATCCTGATTGCATTGCCAAACTATGAATGACCATAGGTGGGTCAGCTCTGTCTCCTGATAATCGTAAATAATTAGCCATATATATTGCTTTTGCCAATCGTTCTGCCAGAGGGAGTACTTCTCCCCCCTTTTGTTTTAAAAGAAGGCTTTTTATAATTTGTTTGCAAGAATCATCAACAGTATCAGTAATCACATGTTTCTCCCACCGTTTGTGGTTCTGCCAGACACAAGCGGCTAATTTAGAATGCTTACCAGCATCTGTAAAACACTAAGAATTCAGTATGAGACGAAATCACAGCAAGCACAGTTATAAAACATAAACTAAATAGACACTTTGAGAGAACAGTAAAATACATTCTCTTGGAATGGTTAGGATTTACCTCACTATAAGCTGTCAACAACTTCAGTATTTTAAAGATTATCATCAATACAGAAATTAAAGGAAGTATGTTCAAATACAGGTATTTCTTACATACTTTCAACTAAAGTACAAATTCCAAATTGTCAAAGAAAAATTCACAACTAGGATGATAAGCAGGAGAACTCCAGGTAGAGGCAACGCTTTCTCCAGCCACAAATTCTGATTTTTGTAGATATACTCATTTTTCAGCCTCTCTATGCTAGTGCCTGGTGTTGTTGTAGTGTATTGTTTGTGTAACATCTGCTTGAGGGTTGACTGAGACAGGATACTCCTGGGGGACAAAGCTGTCTTCCTCTATAGCATCCCTTATCACCCTGATTTAGCAAAAGTAAAGGTTATTGTTTGGTCTGTCTTTGAGATGCACATCCTGCTTTATCTTGCAAACTCTCTGCTTTGTTTTGCTAACCAATCTTCACCCTTCATTGTTGTCTTTACAGTTCTCAAGGCTTAGGCCTGCCCAGGACATTAACACCTGTTGTTTTCTTTGCTGTTCCCAGGGCTGAAGCCAGACCAGGGTGATAGTGCATGAATCCATTTTGTTAATTATTTCTATCCCTGCACCCACATCAAAAGACAGTTTTTATAGATTTATGATCTACCTTTGCCAAAGTTTCTAGATTCTCCATTAGCTATTGTAGCAAACAAGGCACACAGATTAGAATATGATTAAAATGACAAAATGATTAAGATAAAATAAAGCCATCCTGTAATGCTTTAGCCAGAAAACACTTTGTTCAACCAATTCAGTCCATCATCTTCCTGAAGGTGTGCTGTTCTTGTTATTAAGATCAGAATGCTTTGTTGATTCATGTACTTGGGGTCTCCCCTATCATTCCCCCTTTTTGCTTTAGTAGCATATTTTTTACAATTTGCCATGTTCACTCTATCTGAAGTCACTTGAACCTTTGTAACATGTGGCATATCAATGATTCTTACACACCATGTAGTTGGTCAGAATAATAGTGGGTTTAGACTAGATCACACCTGCAAAATATGCGAACTACAGGCTTCTTGGCATACCTTTCTCTCTTATATAGCTCTCTGATAACAGGGGAGGCCATCTCTCACATCAAGGTCTGGCATGGCATGTGTCCCCATCACTCAACGCCTGCTGGGTTGCAACCAACAGCGGAGCTAAAAGTTCTTCTCGGTGGCAAACACAGAGGCCAACCCAGTCTTGCCCTTGACTGGTAAGAGGCATTTGGTCAACCTCAGTCCTGGCACCTCGTTGTCAATGCAGAGTTTCACCTGCTTCATCCAGTAACAAGTCACCACTACGGCAAAGCACATACAGATTTACAATAGCAGTATGTATACTACAGGGTGCAGCAGCATGCTGAAGATGCTTGTGGCAGTGAGGGACCAGCCAAAGAAATGTCTTATCAGTGGAGTTCTCTCACCTTCTTAATTTGTTCCATTGTGTGCTCTATAATGCTATCATTGTATTAAAATCTTTCTCACTTTTGCCTTAGCATTTTCTAGCAGCTGCTGCAAATTTGCATGCTCCAACATCTGTTTTACAATTGACAAATCCATACAATACAAGGTGTAGTTTCTTATTAGCAACTGGCTGGTAAGTACAGGTGGTGTTATACACAAAATCACAGCTTCTAATAAGAGCTACTTTACAAGGACACATATTGCTGTTACTCTTCAGTTGCTCCCAAGTGATGTTTTACAGTCATTTGTTTCTCTCTTCCTCTATCCCGTTCTGCTCAGGATATTCACGGTCAGCTCCTGTAGCTGAGGCATTGGGGTTTTCCACTCGTCTGTCCAGCTTATGGTGAGGCTTGAGAAACTTTGCAGGCAGCTGTGGGTGGGGGGGTGGGGGCGGGGGGGGGTGGCACAGATATATCCCTTCCCCAGGGTTATCAGTTCTTGAGAAGCAAGACAAGTTAAAGCGTCTCCTTAAAGCAAAGGCATTCTGATGAAACAGGAATGTGAAGCAGCTGCAGAAGTAAACTGCACGGTGTTAACAGTCAAGGAGTTTGCTGTGTCATCGCCCATTCCTTTTTTTTCTTTCTCTGCCACCCTGATGCTGTTTGGGTGGCGGCTGGTAAAGCTTGTGGTTGCACTACCCCTCTCACTTTTTCAGTTAGCAGTTCTTATTTTAACCAATTGGTTCTTCCAAGTCTTGAATTTACCCCCAGGTTACTTAAAACACACTAAACAGGACTTCTCCTCTGTGCTCAGTGTGCTGCAGGCCTCTTTAAGCCTTATCTGTGGTGTCTCTACAAACTGCTCCGAAACACTGGTGTTATCAGCTCCGTTCCCAGGCCCAAAATCAAAAACACAGCGCTGCACCAGCCACCAAGAAGCAGAAAAATGACTGCCACTGTTGAACCCGTGACAATATCCACTTCTTATTCCATACCATTCATGTCATGCTCAGATCTTACATTTTCAATATACCATCACATGTATATATATACACACACAGAGAGAGAGAGAGAGAAATCATCCCTCAGTGCCGCTTTGTGCGGCTACAAACGCCGGCCTGCTCAACAGCAGCTACAGCTGGCAGTCTGCCGAGCAGCAACCATAAATACCTGTCAGCAACAGCACTTCTGTATTAACCCTTTCTTGTCTGAAATGTTAATCTGTTACACATTTAAAACTTTTACATGAACCCAATAACAAAAAAAAAAAAAATACACAGAACAGTATCTGCCCTCAACACACATACGCACACATACATACACATGCATACACATGGGATCCCATAAACAGACTTCACACAAATACAAAATTTAAAACACAAAATGTGGTGCAATGACCCTGTGAAGACAATCAAGAAACCAGCTCCAAACAGCATCATTGCAATGTAAGGTGGCAGGCTCAATCTCAGCGGGCGTCCCCGCAGAGGCTCTGCCTCCCTCACATTGCATGAGGCCTGGCCTTCTAAACTGATCAAAATGCACACTCGTTCTGATGCAGGTGGCCAGCCTACATCGGAAGAAGTGGCCAGCAATATCTATAAAGGTCTGCAAGGGTCGATAGAAACATGAACATACTTATATTTGTTAACTTTTAGTGCATGAATATCACAGAGAGACTATAAGCACACAATACATCTGCATCCCCCACCCATCTTACTTTTCCCTTTACAGCTGGCAATTTATCATGAGGATCGCATTCTTTCTCCCTGAGTCACTGCCGGGAGTTTCTGTAAAACTTTCTGCAACAGTTCTTTAGTCGGGTCGTTTAATTCTTTCGGCTGCTCTGTTTCTTCCGAGGTAGAAATGTTAGAGTTAGTGGGGGAATGGTTTGGGGTGGAGATAAGGGAATACTCGGTCGCACGGGGTCTGTAGCCCATGGATGCCTTCCCCCCACTGCAAGGTTTGGGATCCTCAGGATTAGTAAGAGTATCAGATTTCAATCTTTCCCCGCTGGGCACAGACCGAAAGCCCATCTTCACTGTCTTCGCAATTTTCGGGTGCGTTCTTCCCCCGATATGTTCAAAGGGATTCCGATTGGGGCTCTTTGCACCCGTAATCGGGTGCTTTTCGGGTGATTGGGAGGCGGGTGGGGCTGGAGGTTCAGGCGGAGGCAGGGGTAGCATCTCCGGAGACAGGACTTTAACTGCCGAGGCAGGTGCAGCTCTCTCTGATTTCACATCCCGCAAAGTCTCTCGGATAAGCTTCCATAGCGTGGAATATTTTTGAGCCTCACGCGCTGCCTTCCCCCCATCAGTTATAGTGTCCCAAAGCTGGGTGCCTATCGCCTCCCACGTAGATATTTCAAATGCCGTTCCAACCCTGCTGAACAGCCCCTTTTCTTTACTCCACTGGAGTAGCCCCTTAAGAACATCTTCTTCATATTTAATCCCTCTCTTTGAGAGGACGTGTTGGAGGAGATTGAGGACAGCCGCCTCTTCCTTTGTCTGAGCCGCCCCCATTCCTCCCCGACCGCCACTTGCCTTTTTCGGAGTGGACTCTCTAATCGCAGATACACCTTTGTTCCGTGGGACGTGCACGTCCTCCTTCTACATCAGCAGGGCTACTGCTGGCTCCTTTTCGGTCGGCTTCCCACCCATCAGGTCTGCACTGATCTTCACCACCGAAGCAGCTCTCAGGAGGCAAATCTGAGGGTCCCTGTTCGGGCGCCAGTTGCGGGGGATATGGAACAACGCAAACGCCGATTAATGTAATCGAACGCTGAACAATTTATTCTGCGCAAGCACACCTTTTATAGGGAAAAATTACAGAATACCAGAACATTCCACAATAGATGATTGGCTCTGACTCCATGTCAGGTCCTAGCAACGGCTTGTGACTGGAGGCTTAAATTCATGTCAGCAAGTGGGTGTCCCCTTCTGGCAACTTCCAGCACCCCCTGGCAACTTCCAGAAGCTGCTGGCAACTGCCAGCAGCTTCTAGTGGCTTCCGGTGAGGTGCCCTATAGCAACCCCCCTGCAGCCTCTGATGACTTCCGCTTACCAGAGAATTGGAGTTCAGCCAAGGGCTGGATGCCTCTCATGCCTTCTGCTCACTGGACAGTTGGAGCCAGGCCAAAGGCTGGATTGCTCACAAAACCACTCTCAGTGAGAAACGTTTCTACAAGGTTCAAACTTAAACAGGGGAAGTTTAGTTTGGATATAAGGAAGAAGTTCTTTACTATGAGGGTGGTGAGGCCCTGGAATGGGTTGCCCATGGATGTTGTGAATGCTCCATCACTGGTGGTGTTCAAGGCCGGGTTGGACAGAACCTTGGGTGATATGGTTTAGCGTGAGGTGTCCCTGGGCATGGCAGGGGTTTGGAACTAGATGATCTTAACATCTTTTCAAACCCTAGCTATTCTGTGATTCTATAATTCCATGAATAGTGATGAAAAGGGACTATAACCTACCACCAGATGTTTTGTGCTGACTATATCCAAAAAGCATCTTCTGAGAATGTGTCTTGCCTTAGACAATAAAAGCCAAGGCAGGTAAAAAGCCCTAAACTGTCAATCCAAACAGAGTAGATATATGAAGGAACTATGGAGTCATTCAACTCAGCAAGAAGACGTAGAACTTTCCTGAGAAAATCTTAGTAGGTGCCTGCACTGTTTTAGAGTCCCTAAAGTTAGAAAGCAGCTGAGTTTCTGAGATCTAAATATTGGACTTTGAAGAATTAAATGATCTAATATGTTAATTAGCCCATTTGTATATCTAAATGGAAATGGCCTCTTAGCACCCTAGACTCATTCCAGATCTGATTCAGAATAATCATGTACTTGGACAGAGGCCTACTTCCTACTAACAGAAATGTGTCTACTTTGCTTAAATCCAGTTTCTCCCAAGGGAAATTTTTCATGAAGGATTCTCCTCTGATACAGAGCCTGCTTTGAGATTCCAAAATACCATACTGGTGGTTTTTACGCTGGAGGCTATTTTGGACTTTGGCTCTACTATTTGTGCATAGTGATTGCTCACTTGGAAGTGATGTTCTGGGGCTTGGCACAGCAATTTACCGAAGGGATTTTTCACACAGATTAAATTTGTATCTTTAGCTAATTTGGATTAATTTTCTTCAGATATAAAGACAGCTAGTTAAAAGCCTTTAAAGCTCTGTGTAGATATATTTTAATTCCAAATATATGTTACTTACTCTAAATTAGTTTTCCTTAGAGTTCTTCTGTCAACAAACCCTAAAGAATCATTATTACTGGGAGATAACTGGGTTCATCCCTTTTTATACTGGATGGAGAAAGAAGAGGTCAGAAATGGACCATCATTTTAAAAGGGAAATGTTTTCATTTTTTGTAGGTATTTTCCTCCCCTTTTCCTTAGAATCATCTCCTGTTAATAGGTCACCCAGTAAAGGTAATTCTAGTCCAGTTCTAATACACAGGAGAATAAACTGATTAATATCATTTTGTAAGAACCTAGGGTTTATCCTCATGCATTAGGTAACCGACAAACATATGTTATCCATCTGCCAGTGAGGAGCATTTCTTCACTGAAAAGCGAGGATGAACAAAGCCTGCTATAGCCTGGTAGGTCCAAATGATTTGAATAATAGAATAAAAGAAGCATAATTAGGATGTTGTGTCATATTGTTATTTGGAAGACTATTTTTTTTCCAAATTATCATTTTATCACAAATTTTTATACTAGCCAGCTTTCAAAAAAAAAATAGTTTTGATGTGTGTGTAGGATTTCACTGTTTTGATGGACAAATGAAATTTCAGATGTATTACTGCACATTGAGAGTCCACTGATATGGTCATGACTGCATTGATGTACACAGAGTATATTCACCTAATAGATTGTCTCGACTGTAAATAACCTGTGACCAAAACAGAGGACGAATGAGGACTTTTCTTTACAGTGAAAGAGAAATTAGGTGATTTATTTAACGTTTACAAATAAAGCTAATGGCAGAGAAAGTAATTAAATCCAAATCTAAATCTCCTAAGCCGATGTCAGGAATCATGGCCAAAAATCTGATTTTGGAAATGGTTTGTATTTGAAAATGGCTTATATCCTAAGCATTATCACTGTAAAGAGCAGTTAAGTAAGTTTTTGTGTACAACTAGCACTACATTTGCCAAGAACATCTATTATTACTGATAGAATTTTGAAGGTCCTTGCTTAAATTCCAGCCATATGTCTTAATTTGGTAATGAATTCCACGGCGAAGAAATATTGATTTGGGATTGCTTTAGCATACATTGCTGTCCTCTTTTACTTGAGTAATACGAGCTGTCTCATTCAGCTATGTTATTTGTTGCTTGACTTTTAATGTATCCCTATTCTACATAATCTGAATCCTGATATATTATTAAAAGTCATTCTCAAAATTCACTGGATTTGCTCTCTAGTAGCATTAGAAGATTTCTTCAACAGTACAAAATAAACAATTTTCCCCAAAGATAGGCACATCTGTGTTCAAACGTCATCACTGTATATCATACCTGTCCTTTTCCTAGCAGAGTAAGCAGTCTAAGTGATCTCATTATCTAGCAGATTTGGGACCTTAGTTGATGTCAGTGTAAACTGATCAGAACAAATTAGGAAGGGCAGGCTGGGAAGGCAAGGAGGGATAGTTGCCCTTTGCAGGAGAGGGCAGCAGGACTGCCTGGAGCTCTGCCTAGGAATGGACAGGGAACCTGCTGAGAGCTTGTAGGTTGGAAATAGAAGGACAACATGGGTAACGGTGTGGGTTTCTCCTACAGACACCCTTATTAGGAAGAACTAGATGAAACCTTCTTTAGACATCTGGGAGTAGCTTCATGTTCACAGACCGTGGTCTTCACTTTAGTCACCTCAGTATCTGCCATTAGGTTTCTGAAATGCACTGACAACATCTTAACACAGATGACCAGGAAGTCAACTAGGGAAGGCACTCTGCTGGACCTAATACTTACAAACCAGGAAGAAACAGTTGGGGATGTGAAAGCTGCAGACCACTGTGGCTGTAGTGACCATGTGATGATGGAGATCAGTATCCTGAGGGATGGGAACAAAGCAAATAGCAAAACGGCAATAGCAGAACAAGCAGACAGCCTGTCCAGGGACCTGTTTGGAAGAATCCCATGGGAGATAGTCCTAGAGGGAGGAGGGGACAAGATTAGCTGATTGTTTATTAAGGATCACCTCCATCAAGCTCAAGAATGGTTCATCCTGATGAACAGATATCAAAGGTAATAGCAGGCCTGAATGAATGGGAAAGGTGATCCTGATTAAACTCGCACATGAAAATCAAGCATGAAACATGTGGAAGGAGGATCAGGTCGCCTAAGAGAAATATGTAGACACTGCCTGACTATACAGAAGTAGGTTTTGGAAAGCCTTAGTCTTTCCTGGTAAGATTTGCCTACAGGAATTCCAGGTCCCTGAGACCAGTGAAAAAGTCTGGAGCAAGGGTAACTTTCCCTTGGTAGAGGCGGATCTGATTAGGGAACACTCAAACATATTGAACATAAAAAAGACCATGGAATCTGAAGTAATACACACATAGCTGGTGGATATCAAGACAAGGCAACTCTTATCTTTGAAAGATCTTAGCAGTCAGGATAAGTTGGAATAACATAGGGCTGGAAGAAAGCAAATGTCATTCCTATCTTCATAAAGAGAAAGAAGGTGTATCTGGGGAATTACAGGCCAGCCAGTTTCACCTGTGTCCATGGAAGGTGACAGAGCAAAACATTTCGAAAAACATTTCCACACATACTAACGACAAGAGTGATTGGGAGTGGTCAGTATGGATTTACAAAAGGGAAATTATGCCTAACCAATTGAAAACCCTGCTACAATGAGATGACTGAGGAAGAAGGAATGGGTAAATCTAGCAGCAGTAATGTGGGATCTTCAGCTTTGTTTGAGTACTAAAGGGCTGCACTTAAGTTGCCTAGAAATAGACTTCCCACGTTTTTACGCATACACAACTTATTAGCTCTTGTACAACTGCAGTACCTTTGGGTATATCAGTGCATGTAGAGACAGGTGTATTTTATGTTACCTGTCTCCTAAAGCAAGAACAAAAGGAAAACTCATAGATACCACTGAGATGAAATTGCCTCAAGTCCAAGAGATTACTATCCCTTGGTGTCATGGGTTCAGCAGCAGCAGTCATTTTTCTCCTCCTTGGTAGCTGGTGCAGCGTTGTGTTTTCGACTTTCGGCCTGGGAACAGAGCTGATAGCACCGATATTTATAGTTACGGCTTAGAATGTTTTGGTCTGACCAAGGACTTTCTGAGTCTCATGCACTGCCAAGGAGAAAGGGAAGCCGGGAGGAAGCAGAAACAGGATACCAGACCCAAACTGACCAAAGAGGTATTCTATACCACAGCACGTCATGCCCAGGATGTAAAAATGGAGGGCACAGACACAGAAGGGAGGGGCTTGCTGCTGGGGGTTCGCTGCTGGGTCAGGCTTGGTATCGGTTGGTGAGCAATTGTATTCTCTTTCCTTGTATTTCTCTTGTCATTATTATTATTGGTGGTAGCAGTAGCGGTTTGTGTTATACTTTAGTTACTAAACTGCTCTTATCTCAACCTGTGGGAGTTGCATTCTTTCAGTTCTCCTTCCCATCCTTCCGGGAGTGGGGGGGAAGAAAGAGGGGGGAGTGAGTGCGTGAGCGAACTGCCTGAGAGGCTTAAACCACAACACTTGGCTATACCCTACAGATAGGCAGTTCTCTTGCATTACACTGGACTAGAAGGAGGGTAGAAGAAAACTAAGAAAGTGTAAATAAATGTCCTGGGCTCAGCATTAGCAGTCATTTTTTCTCCTTAGTAGCTGGTGTAGTGCTGTGTTTTTGACTTTCAGCCTGGGAACGGTGCTGATAACACTGATGTTTTTAGTTGCTGCTCAGTAATGTTTAGTCTGACCAAGGTCTTTCTGAGTCTCATGCTCTGCCAGGGAGGAGGGGAAGCCGGGAGGAAGCAGAGACAGGACACTTGACCCAAACTAGCCAAAGAGGTATTCCATACCACAGCACGTCATGGCCACCACATAAACTAGGGGCAGTTACATGGAAGGGTTAGATCACTGCTTGGTCAGGCCGGGTATCAGTTGGCTGATGGTGAGCAGTTGTATTCTCTTCCCTTGTTATTTCCCTTATCATTATTATTATTGGTGGTAGCAGGAGTGGTTTTGTGTTATACTTTAATTACTGGACTGTTCTTATCTCAACCTGTGGGAGTTATATTCTTTTGATTCTCCTCCCCATCCCTCCGGGAGCTTGAGGGGGAGGAAAGGGGAAGGAGTGAGAGAGAGGCTGCGTGGCTGCCTGAGCTTAAACCGTGATTAGGACTTATGAGGCTATTTCAGAAACATGAGAAGTGTGGGTGAGTCAAAACAGCAAGCACACGCTTCTCGCTGCCAGAGGCTCAAATGGGGGGACCAGTCAGCAAAGAAGGAATCCACTTAGAGAGGAAAGAGAAAAAGTGTGCTTTTTTGAAAAAGCCACAGGGGAAAATTTTTGACTTCTTGGAAGTGTCTGACTTTATTTCAAATGAAATTGAGGATGTCGAGGAGAGGAAATGTGTGCTGACATTTATTATCTTGAATAGACTTCCTTAGTTCCTATGCTGGCTCCAGTAGACTGAAGATCGTTTTGGAATTCACACAAAAGCTGTCTATCTGTTTGCTTCAAGTGTGAGCAGTCTCTGAGCAATGAATTACACATCCATATAGCACAGAAATCTGAAGGGAACATTTAACATAATAAGAAATTTCTAGTTGTGGAAGGAGGGAATATATTCCTTATATCAGCAGTAGCCTAAAATGGAGGGAGCACAGGAAGTCTGTGCCCTTGAACCTTTTGAAAAACTGCAGAAAACAAGAGTGCTTCTGTGTGCACAGACCAAAGCAAGCTGCTGAATTTGTACACTGTACAGAGAGTGTCTCTACCACAGTCAATGTGATGCATTCCTCCATTTATACTGGAAAAGCAAACGGTTCATGCAAGCACATTATGTCGGCTCATACCCCAGAAGATTCTTATTCTGTGAAATGAAGAACTGTATTGTAATCTAGTTATGCTTTACTTTCACGCTGTCAGGAATTCTTGTGGAAGTCAATCAAATACTATTTTTTGGCTGTGGTTTGAGGCTGTAACCTGACCTCCACCACCTGAGAAGTTTAGAAAAGATCCTTGATAAAGTCTGTGTTGTTTACTTGTTTTTCATCTTTTGATGACAGTGCTTTCCTAAATTCAATTCTATTTTTACTTCCATTGTTTGACTCTAGATTTCTGGCTTTTATTTTTCTCTCTCTCTTTTTATTTCCCCTGTCTATCTCTAAAGCATTTCAGGGAGGCATGTTTGTTCCTTTAGAACCTTTAGAACCTTTAGCAGAGATCATGGTAGCATATCTATGTCTTGGTAGTATATCTGTGTCTTGACAACTGTGTCAACACAATTGTATGTGTAAATTTGCTCTTTAAGATGTGGCCACAGAACTATCCATCTGGGTACGGACCAAGACTGACAGTCCTGGATCAGATCAGTTTCTTGACTGGTTGTCTGCTGTTCTGCCAATAGCAAATAGAATACAAAAAAGGGTAAAAGAAAACCTAATGTTACAAGACAAACTTCCCTCAGGAAATTGTCTCCTAACTGCCCCTTCAATTTTAATGGTCAAAATGAAAATCTGTGAAAACAAGTTATCTTGTTGCCAGCATATTGAGACAAAACAACAAAAAATCCCAAACTGGTATAAATGCCTGAAGTATCAGTGTTTCAGTGTTCAATTTTTCATACTATGCTATAAAACAGTATTAATAAGCATTTCCATCTAAACATCTAATTCAAAGATTAATTTGTTTCTCATGACAACAGTGTAGTTAGACAGTCTGTCAGAGTTCTTACTTCTGGTCCCAAAGCATTTTTTTAAAAAATGTCCAGTATTACAAACATTTCAAATTTATCAGAATTGAATAAAACAAAGCAATATGGGTATAAAGCCATTTTCTTTTGACCAGTCTTGATCACTTTTTCAGTATCATTGTTAAGTAGCTTTGAAAAAAAGTGCAAAAAGAACTGTGACAACAGTTTGCACATTTAAGGTGCCCTGTTCTGTATTTTATCCTTCTATAGAAAAAACCACCTTCATAAGACAAAAAGCAATCACAGCATGGTTTCATTAGTTATTTGAGGTAGGGTGGGACACTAAAAACACTAAACTTATATTCTTTTTTTGTCCCTTTCCCAATTTCTGTTGGATTACCTGCTACCTATTTTGTGAAAAATAATAACTACAGCAGTTCCCTAACACCACATATTCAAAAATGTCCCTGGTAATTGAGGTTGTTGCTATTTAGAGACTGCTGTTGGGATGCTCTACATGCAAGAAGGCATGGGGCATGTTCTGATGGTGACAGAACGGCTCAGCTGTAGGACAAGCTTTGCCCAAGCATATGACATGGAAGTGGATTACAGGACACCCTGCAGTGAATCTATGACATTTGACTTACTTACATCTGCTCCACAGCATTATCTCTGTGTTGGAGGAGCACTTTGGCATTTCAGAAGTTCAGTAAAAGTAATAGTTTATGAATAAGTTTTCACCCCGTTTTCTTGGAGACTTGGGAAAAACCCAAAAATATGTCAGCACAAAGATTACAATTACATACATGAAGACAGTTTCGAATCATAGAATAGTTAGGGTTGGAAAGGACCTTAAGATCATCTAGTTCCAACACACCTGCCAGAAGCAGGGACACCTCCCACTAAACCATGTCACCCAAGGCTATGTCCAACCTGGCCTTGAACACCGCCAGTGATGGAGCATTCACAACATCCATGGGCAGCCCATTCCAGTGCCTCACCACCCTTACAGTAAAGAATTCCTTCCTTATATCCAATCTAAACTTACCCTGTTTAAGTTTGAGCCTGTTACCCCTTGTCCTATCACTACAGTCCATAATGAAGAATCTATATCCCCAGCATCCCTATAGGCCCCCTTGAGATATTGGAAGGCTGCTCTGAGCTCTCCACGCAGCCTTCTCTTCTCCAGGCTGAACAGCCCCACCTTTCTCAGCCTACCTTCATACAGGAGGTGCTCCAGTCATCTGATCATCCCCATGGCCCTCCTCTGGACTTCTTCCAACAGTTCTATGTCCTTTTTATGTTGAGGACACCAGAACTGCACACAATACTCCAAGTGAGGTCTCCCAGGAGCAGAGTAGAGGGGCAGGATCACCTCCTTCGACTTGCTGGTCACACTCCTTTTGATGCAGCCCAGGATTCACTCGGCTTTCTGGGCTGCGAGCACACACTGCCAGCTCATGTTCATTTTCTCATCAACCAACTCCCCCAAGTCCTTCTCCACAGGGCTGCTCTGAGTCTCTTCTCTGCTCAACCTGTAGCTGTGCCTGGGATTACTCTGACCCAGGTGTAGGGCCTTGCACTTGTCATGGTTAAACTTCATCAGGTTGGTATCAGCTCAACTTACAAGTGTGTCAAGGTCCCTCTAGGTGGCATTCCTCCCCTCCAACGTATCAGCCGATCCACACAACTTGGTGCCATCTGCAAACTTGCTGAAGGTGCACTCAATCCCACTGTCCATTTCACTGACACAGATGTTGAACAACACAGGTCCCAACACCGGTCAATGAAGGACACCACTCTTTTCTGGTCTCCAGCTGGACATTGAGCCATTAAGCACAACTCTTTGCGTGTGGCCATCCAGCCAGTTCTTTGTCCACCGAGTGGTCCACCTATCAAATTGACGTCTCTCCAATTTAGAGACAAGGATGTCATGTGGGACAGTGTCGAACGTTTTGCACAAGTCCAGGTAGATGACTTCAACTGCTCTACCCCTGTCCATCAGTTCCGTAGCCCCATCATAGAAGGCCACCAGATCGGTCAGGCAGGATTTCCCCTTAGTGAAGCCATGCTGGCTGTCACCAACCACATTCTTGTTTTTCATGTGCTTCAGTATGCTTTCCAGGAGAATCTGCTCCAAGATTTTGCCAGGCACAGAGGTGAGACTGACTGCTCTGTAGTTTCCTGGATCTTCCATTTTCTCCTTCTTGAAAATGGGGGTTATATTTCCCTTTTTCCAGTCATTGGGAACTTCATCTGACTGCCATGATTTTTCAAATATGATGGACAGTGGCTTAGCAACTTCATTTGCTAGCTTCTTCAGGACCCGTGGATGGATTTCATCAGGTCCCATGGACTTGTGTACATTAAGGTTCTTAAGATGGTCTCGAACCAGATCCTCTCCTACAGTGGGCCTAGGGTCGTCATTTTCACAGTCCCTGCATCTGCCTTCCAAGACTTGGGTGGTGTGGTCAGAACATTGGCCAGAGAAGACTGAGGCAAAGAAGTCATTAAGAACCTCAGCCTTCTCCAAATCCAGGGTAGCCAGTTCTCCCAATAGCTTCTGGAGAGGGCCCACATTGTCCCTAGTCTATCTTTTATTCACTATATACCTATAGAATCCTTTCCTGTTATCTTTAACATCCCTAGCCAAGTTTAATTCTAAGTGGGCCTTAGCTTTCCTAACCTGGTCCCTAGCTTCCTGGACAACATCCCTGTATTCTTCCCAGGCTGCCTGTCCTTGCTTCCTCCTTTTATAAGCCTTTTTTTTCCTTCGAATTTTCCTCATCAGCTCCTTATCCATCCAAGGAGGTCTCCTGGCCCTCCTGCTGCGCTTCTTTCTAGTTAGGATGCAACACTCCTGAGCTTGCAGCAGGTGATCCTTGAATATCCACCAACAGTCTTGGGCCCCCCTGCCCTCTAGGGCTATATCCCATGGAATCTTACTAAGAAGGTTCCTGAAGAGGCCAAAGTCTGCTCTCTTGAAGTCCAGGGCAGTGAGCTTGCTGCATGCTCTTCTCACTGTCCTGAGGATCTCGAATTCGACCATCTCGAATTTGACCATCTCATGATCGCTGCAATCAAGGCTGCCCTGGAGCATCACATTTCCAACTAGCCCTTCCCTGTTGAGCATGAGGTCAAGCATGGCACCTCTCCTTGTCGGCTCCTCTATTACTTGCAGAAGGAGGGTGTCTTCCACACAATTGAGGAACCTCCTGGATTGTTTGTGCCAGGCCGTACCATCCCTCCAACAGATATCAGGGTGGTTGAAGTCCCCCATGAGAACAAGGGCCTGCAAGCATGAGGCTATTCCTATCTGTCTATAGACTGCTTTATCTGCAGAGGCCTCTTGATCAGGCGGTCTGTAACAGAGCCCCACAATAATGTGTCCCATTGCTGTTCTCCCTTTAACCCTGACCCACAAACTCTCTATCAACTGCTCACTTGTCCCCAGAGAGATTTCCATACTCTCCAGCCTATCCGTAATATAAATGGCAACTTCCCCTCCCCATCTGCCAGGCCTGTCCTGTCTAAAGAGCCTGTAAACTTCCATTCCAACATACCAGTCATAGGAGCCATCCCACCATGTTTCTGTGATGCCCCTGTAGACGTTCACATATCTCTAATTCCTCTTGTTTGTTCCTCATGCTATGGGCATTTGTATAGAGACATCTGAGCCGAGCTCCAGTTGAAGCTGGTTCATTGGCTGGAGCAGCGGGAATATCTCTACGTTGCTCTGAGCATTTATTATAGGTGCTGACAACTGACTGGGTGTGTTGGGATGGAATGATGCCCCCCTCCCCCAGCACATCTAGTTTAAAGCATCCTTGACCAGTCTGGCAAGCCTCCTACCAAATTCACTCTTCACTTTCTTTGTCAGACCAGCTCCACCAGCCCACAGTAGACCCGGCCTACTAAATTGAGTCCTGTGTCCAAGGTACCCCAACCCCTGACTATAGCACCACCCTTCTAACCATTTATTAACCTGGCCGATTCTCCTAGCCTTTTTAAGGTCCTGCCCTGTATCCTGGAGAATTGATGAAGACAATCTGAGCTCCAGAGCCCCTAACCACCTCTCCCAGAGCTCTGTAGTCCTTTTTTATGCTCCCCAGGCCACTGTTATCTAATATCACTATATCATCTTTTTCTCTGACAACTGACAAGTGTGTAAGCATCTTACCTGAGAACTTGTTTACAAAATTCCTGAAGGGAAAAATACAGAGATAGGGCCTAAAAAGCAGTTGATGTGCCTTTTTCTGCTATTAGACAAGTAAGAATGGCAGCTGAGTGCTGGCTCCTGGGTGCCCCAGCCTCTTGGTCCCTTGCAGTAGCAGAGGACAAAGTCTACAGCCAGATCCCAGAGCTCTTCTTCATTAAGGTCAGAGGAGTTTATCTTTCTATCTATACACAAATCTGATGCAAATTTTGTTTACTGCTACCTCACAGAACTGGTAAGAACTCAGCCTTTGTCGATTAGTCCATTTGAACTGGAACCTGCAGCATTTTATTTTGACTTTGCTGAAATGTCCCTTCTTAGTAAGAGCTGCAGAACTGAACTGTCTTAGAGCTGAAAAAACTTTATTTTTCCTGGATGTTTAAAAGTGTGCTTAAAAATTGTCTGGGCATGATTTGTAGCACTGACTGGAGCAAGTACATTTCAATACTAATGCATAAATCCTCTAACAAGTATGCTATCTACAAAGTTATAGGCAGAAAGGGGTGTCCTCCTTCTCTAAAGGAAAAATATGTTTGGTATGATGCCTGTAGTTAAATCTTGCTCACACTTCGATCTCATGTGAAGATATTTTATAGTTTTTATTATCTTTGACTTTGAAAACTCCTCGTATACGCTTTAAAAAGACTAATGACGATACTGGGAATGAACATGTACTGTGGCTTAGGGCAATGGTGAAGTGTCATTTTATTGTAATAACATGAAACAAAGCTTATTACAGTAAAGAAAACCATATTATACTTACAACCACTGGCTGAATCTGTTCTACTGTGAAGTTTGTATTTATTGCTGCAGTTTTTCTGTGTTCCCTTCTTTCTCTCCCTGCTTTATTTCTCGCTGCCATTTTAGAAAGAAAGAGTGCATATCCTCAGTGGCTGCTGGTACTCATAAAATATTTTCACATAATTTATTTATTATGAACCTTAACACATATACAGAGAAATCTTAAATGTATTTGAACATCTCATTCTTAAGATGACACATAACTTTTGTTGATATGTAAGCAATATCTCTATACTTAAATGCATCTTTTCTGACTCATTTCCCATAATTTAATACTGATCCAGATATAATATAATGTACATTTGAATACTGAATATTGATCATTTACATACCCCTGAGTGTGGCTTTCAATCCACTCAAGTATCTAAATCTAGTTATTTTCACAGTAGGAGCAGTACATCTGAACTTACTTGTTATATTTCACAAATTCAGTCCAAATTTCTACCTTTTTATCCAGGTTGTGATCTTATGAACTTGTCTGCAAAGTTGAAATCCTACATATTAGCACTACCCAAAATAGTCACAGTACCCAGGGAACAAATGTGAGGAAATAATCCTCTGTCAACATAATTTATTTTTCAGCTTCTAACAAGAAATGTATAGTGCTTTCTCATTAATTGTATCCTGGGCTGCATCAAAAGGAGTGTGACCAGCAGGTCAAGGGAGGTGATTCTGCCCCCCCACTCTGCTCTTGTGAGACCTCTCTTGGAGTATTGTGTGCAGTTCTGGTGTCCTCAACATAAAAAGGACATAGAACTGTTGGAAGAAGTCCAAAGGAGGGCCATGGGGATGATTGGGGGACTGGAGCACCTCCCATATGTAGATAGGCTGAGAAAGTTGGGGCTGTTCAGCCTGGAGAGGAGAAGGCTGCATGGAGACCTCAGCGCAGCCTTCCAATATCTCAAGGGGGCCTATAGGGATGCTGGGGAGGGACTCTTCATGAGGAACTGTAGTGATAGGACAAGGGGTAACAGGTTCAAACTTAAACAGGGAAAGTTTAGATTGGATATAAGGAAGAAATTCTTTCCTGTAAGGGTGGTGATGCACTGGACTGTGTTTCCCAGGGAAGTTGTGAATGCTCCATCCCTGGCAGTGTTCAAGGCTGGATTGGACATAGCCTTGGGTGGCATGGTTTAGTGGGAAGTGTCCCTGCCCCTGGCAGGGGGGGTGGAGCTAGATGATCTTAAGGTCCTTTCCAACCCTAACTATTCTATGATTCTATGACTAAACAGGAGACCATTCGTTTTGTTATATGTTCATTATTATCACCTGTGCTGGTGTGATTCCTGCTTCAGCCATCTTATCTTAACCTGAAACATGCAGTGCATAGAAGGTCAGAAGGGTAGAAACCATATTTACAAGTAAGAGGTCCTGATTATCCTTTACCTTTAGAGATTTAGCCATATATATATAAAGTATAACTATGATGGTGTATAAAGGGAGTACAAAGTATTTGCAAGAAAGGCATTATCGCAGTTTAAACACAGACTAAGATACATTTATGCCATTAAATGCTTTAGTGATGCCTCAGTATATGTAGCTTGCAGGTCTGGAGAATTTCTGTTTTCCTAAGTCACTTGCATTTTTAAATCTGGTACCCTTTTTGACCCCTTTTATTTTCTTGGAACTGTAGTAGCAGGAGACCTCCCTAAGAATGCTGACTTAGGATCTAGTTCAAGATGACTGGGGAGCCTGGTGTTAAGCTCTTGGAGAACGTATTATTTCAGCTTTTCCATCTTACTGACTTCCCTCCATTTCCCCAAACATGTTTCTTCTCCATATTAAACATTTTAATTTCATTATTTCTTTGTTCCTTTATAAAGCTATTCCATGATATCTACAACTGAATCCCATGTATATATACACACATGCATTTTAATATAAATATTTAATAATAATGTTAAACAATACAATGTCATAAAGTCTATTTAGATAAACATTGATATTTATACAAGTATAAACCTGATATGATATATAAATACATGCATTTAATGATTTCTACAAATCTAAAGCATCTGCAAATATCCTATTGTTAAGATAAATAGCATACATAAACTCTGTATGTGTAAGATCTTTATACATATATCTTTGCTATTGGATTAATCTCCAAGAGATTGATTCTTGCCCAGAATCTACTCACTTTAATTTAAATAATTTAATTAGTAAATATCTATGCATGGATCTATGTATAAAATTATAAAATTAAGATTTCACCCTCATTTTTTTTGTTTTCCTTTCTTTTCATTTGGTTTTTGCTGTTTTGGTTTTTTTTTTTTTTTTTCTTTCAGCCTCTGCAGACTCCAAGAAATACGTGCATTTATATCCTTGGGTATTTGCCTCGGGGTGACAGAAACTTTAATTGGGGCTATGGAGTGATGAACCTCTACCAACCTAGCTCTGTGTTTCTCATCTCTGGAAGATGGATGGCATGCAATTACATTGGTCCTTTGTCATAGAATCATAGAATCACAGAATCACAGAATGGTTTGGGTTGGAAGGGAACTTTAACAATCATCTAGTCCAACTACCCTGCAATGTTCAGAGACATCTTTTATTGTCCTTCTAATATCTGCACCCTCCCTTTTGAAAATGCAGGGGGCACACGTTAAAATAAAGGCTATGCATTCATTCTGAGGTACTGTTTCAATTCATGGATCTTACAGATTATTCTTTGCATTTAGTAATTGGGCACCCTCAGCAGATACACATTCAACGCTGTAAACTCAACCTCTGGGTATTTTTTTGCAGAGCTAATATCCCTGTTCTGGGTGCCACCTTGGCTTGAGAACCTGGGTCCAACTCAAACTTAAAGTGTTCCATTTGTTTTCATGCTGGCAGTTCATTCACCTGCTGCTGCTACTTGTCCATTACTGCAATGAAGAACAGTTCTGAGCTAACAGCTCTGCAGTCATCCTCTTTGTCCTTGCTATCTATTCATATTCTGCTGGTACTTGCAGCCTCTGGCAATATAAGAAAATCCACTGCACTTTTTACATCTTCTCCCCCAAACTATCAATTACAGTGGTGAGTGTTGTTTGCTACAGGATGTATATGTTCACATGCTGCTTTTTGAGGCTGACACCTTCCCGTTACAGGTGTCTTCACTGGAAATATTTTAAATTCTATACAATCTCCTCTTTTTCAAGAGCATCGTCTGCACTGCATAAACATAAGTCCAGAATGTGATTTGCCTTTTCTTCAGTATCTCTCAGTTGCTATGTGAGAAATTAACAATTCTCGGTTTCCAAAAATCCCTCTTGTGGTTTGACCAAGGTTATAGCCAAGATCTGATGTTTTTGCAGGGATTCAGTCTCTGGTAGTACAAGGAAGACTGACTTTTGACCTCAGATCGATCAAAGCCGCTTCAGTAGTTCATCCTCCTTGGTCCACTCTGAAAATGTGTCCTTGTTTCAGGTATTCATCAGAGGTGCATCACTGTTCAGTATTATAATTGGCTTCTTTTACTGCCTTAAGGGACTTAAAACATTAAGTTTGTTATAATGGAAGTCACATCCTGGCTATTACTTCTTTTTGACTAACTCATGTTGCTTGCAAATAAAGGTGTGATCCAGCTGTATTTCACCTCTTATAACATTACAAACCATTACATTCTCCACACACTTTCTTTACTTTATTTCCAGTGTCACATATTGGTCAACAATCACACAAACAATAATGTCAACAAAGGACTGCTTCATTCAGTGGCTTGACATCTGACAATTTGGTCCTGTGAAAGACTTCTTGTTTCTGACCTTTATAGAGGGACAGTTTTTCTACTCAGTTTCAACAATAGCACTGAACCAGCATGTGCATTACAATCTGTGGTGGCCATACTGTGGGCAGTTTCTTAGAACCCTCAATGTAAAATGGTCATACCTAGACATTCCTTATCTGCATATCTTAATTTCCTAACTTTAAGAAGGAAAAGTGTTGAGAGACACCACAATACTAAAATTTAAACTAAGTTTGAAGTAGATTAAAATTAAATAGTAAAAGCAGGAAATTAAATGGATGAGGTATAAGGAAAATCAAATCTGAAATTATTAGGAAAGATATAGAATTCATCAATATTCTACTGTATTACATGGTCTTGTACTCATATCTTGCTTACTGGTTGCAGTATGCAAGACAATAAAACAGGAAAGTTAGAGCAAATGGTTATGAACACGATGCTGAGTATGGAGCAGTTTCTTCCACTTGGGAAAGAAATCAGCAACAAACACAGTAATTATAAATTATGCATGGTAGGGGAATAAGAAAGGAAACCAGTAATGAGTGGTGTCCTTCAGGGATAGGTGTTGGGACCGGTCTTGTGCAACATCTGTGTTGGTGACACAAACAGTGGGATTCAGTGTGCCCTCACCAAGTCTGCAGATGACACCAAGCTGTGTGGATCAGTTGATACGTTGGAAGGAAGGAATGCCATCCAGAAGGACCTTGACACACTTGTAAGTTGGGCTGATGCCAACCTGATGAAGTTTAACCATGACAAGTGCAAGGTCCTCCACTTGGGTCGGAGTAATCCCAGGCACAGCCACAGGTTGGGCAGAGAAGAGATTCAGAGCAGCCCTGCAGAGAAGGACTTGAGGGTGTTGGTCGATGAGAAAATGAACATGAGCTGGCAGTGTGCGCTTGCAGCCCAGAAAGCCAACAGTATCCTGGGCTGTACCGAAAGGAGTGCAACCAGCAGGTCGAGGGAGGTGATCCTGCCCCTCTACTCTGCTCTTGTGAGACCTCACTTGGAGAATTGTGTGCAGTTCTGGTGTCCTCAACATAAAAAGGACATGGAACTGTTGAAGCAAGTCCAGAGGAGGGCCATGGGGATGATCGGGGGACTGGGGCACCTCCTGTATGAAGACAGGCTGAGAAAGGTGGGGCTGTTCAGCCTGGAGAAGAGAAGGCTGCATGGAGACCTCATAGCAGCCTTCCAGTATCTGAAGGAGGCCTATAGGGATGCTGGGGAGGGACTGTAATGATAGGACAAGGGGTAACGGGTTCAAACTTAAACAGGGGAAGTTTAGATTGGATATAAGGAAAAATTCTTTCCTGTAAGGGTGGTGAAGCACTGGACTGGGTTTCCCAGGGAAGTTGTGAATGCTCCATCACTGGCAGTGTTCAAGGCAGGGTTGGACATAGCCTTGGGTGTCCTGGTTTAGTGGGAGGTGTCCCTGCCCATGGCAGGGGGGGTGAAACTAGATGACCTTAAGGTCCTTTCCAACCCTAACTATTCTATGATTCTATGGTTCTATGAATTTGGAATTTCTCCTAGCACTAAAGTTACTCAAAGCATTTCTTAGGTAGCAGGTATAAAACCAACAAAAGAAAATACATGTCCAAGAAAGATAAAATTTCAAAAGAGCACTGCTACTGGATTTTTAAAGGCTGAAAGTGTGAGGTCACTAGAATATTTGACATATTCACAGAAATTAGGCCAATTGACAGCTGTCTATAACTGTGATCATCTGGATACAACCTTTGGATACCTTCATCTACAGCTGGGACAAAGTGTCAGGGGGACTGTTCTGTACAATTGGCTATCTTATTGCCAAACTGATTTTTCCTAAAGATCAGTGGCGCCCATGATCACAGGGATACTTGGTCTGGAGTTATATCAATGCAGACCAAGGAGCTGAGCACCTTCTCCTTCACGTGCTTGCAGACAAGTGTTACATCACGGTTGGTGAAAGATGTGGAGTGCCATCATAGGTTTTTCTATCACAAGAAAACTGCTCATTTCCCCAAAGAAATTACTGGCTGAACCTCTGTAATTGACCATCTATACAGTCTTATTAATCTGACTAAGGTACAAATACAGATAAAAACCAAAAAGTGCTATTTTATATGGAAAACCCCTGTGCCTGTTCTCTCATGAATGAAAACACATTCTTCAATATACTTGCAGTTGCAAAGTGGGCAAGGTTTTAATTCAGAAAATTATTTACAGCATCTTATATCTGAAGGAAGGATTATAATGTTATGTTTTGATACAAATACTTTTCAAATTCCAAAAGTAATGTATACAGAATGTTGTACATAATCCACATTTAATTGGGATAAATATATTCAGCATTAATTATTATGACAGTTTTGTTTTAATGCATATTTATTATAAGTATTTAAAAGAATAGTTATTTAATTTTCACATTGTCATTATCATTTTCTTTTCCCTGTAATAGGCTCAGTGTAGCATAAACAGACATTTTCTTGTTCCAAATTTTAAAATAAAATGTGGGAGCTTTTTCTTACCTGTTCAGGTTGCACATTGTAGAAATGGCACAGAAGATACTGCCGTGTTAAGGAAATGACATAAACTTAGCTATGTAATTATCTAGTCAAGGCCAGTTAGTTTTGGGTTTTTTTGATTATGACATAGCCAACTATTTTCTGAGTAAGCTCCAGTCTACCTGAGTGCTAAATACTCTGGATAAACATAGAAACACAGCGTGAGCATATAAGACAGTTTTGGGCTTCTATACAAACAGGAATAATGTCTTTGTGTAGGCTCCAAACCTTGGCTCCCCATGTATCCTATTTGTATATAGCCTAATCTATGCAGTAGTTAATTAAAAGAATTGGGGACCTCATAAAAACATAATAGAGATCCCCTTTTGTAGGTTCTCCTTCCTTTAAAGCTACTTTTTGGAGGAATTATGAAAATTATTTCTCTGAGATCTACTGCATCAGGATAATTGCAGACTAAGGTAGAGCCTTCTGTAACTTCTTCAGCATTTATGTTTGAAAGTAAAGTACTTCTCTCAACACAAGTCTGAGCAAAGGACAGGGACAAAAATCCCATTACAAGAGCAATAAGCAACTGATTTTCAATGTAATCTGCTAGAAATGACATATTTCCGCATTAAGCCAACATGAAGGTTGCTATAATTGCTTTGAAAACATCCCAGATAACACTGAGAAGGACTTTTTCAACCACACCTTGGTGTTAAACTGCAAACACATCAATCATTTCTATACGTCCTGTTCTTCAAGAAAAAATTCCTCATTGAACAGTAGGCCTTAAAGAAATTTCCATCTCGTTTTAATATTTTTATTACATCAACATCCCCTTTGGAACTTTTGAAACTGAGTGATACTGAAAATCCATAGACCTTTAATTTCAAAGCAAACTTCACCACAAAGACAGCTGGATTAATTTAACATCAGCTCTTAAATGTTTCAATTTCACTTACTTCTTCTGAGTTCTGACTCTCAACCATTTGGTGATGTCCAGCAGCGCCTTATTTCCAAAGTCCCTAAATTAGCAAATGCAGCTCCTGTTGGTCTCCTTTTCATGTTTCCTTTTCTCAACAGCATGTTCTCCTTTACATTTTCAGACTCAGACAGCTGTCAGAAGCAACACCCTGTCAGGCAGTTCTTTATAACCAGTGACCTCATGGTTGTGACTCGTGATTTATTTTTTAACACATGTAGGACATGGGCACAAAGTGGCAATAATACAGTCTTTCAAAAGTGACTTTGGAAGTCAGTAGATATTCCTACAGAACTGCATTATGGGGTTTCAACCAGAAAGACAACTGTGTGTAAAGCAATGGATGTGATTGTTTACAACTAAAGTTAGTATACTTCACTTAAGGACATCAGAAAAGTTAATGTTTGCTCTTTGAGCATATTGGATTCATTAAAGCTGCTTCTATTTTTGAGCTCTAAAGTACAAAAACATCTACCATTGATTAGCTTCAGTCTGAAGGACTCTGAAAAGGAGAGAAAGCACTGGACTTGTGGAAAGAATGAAAGAAATGCTGGGAGTGGGTAAAAAGCATGCTAACATGTTCCAGTTCCAGCCCCATGGAAAGCAAAGGTCTCTCTAACCTATATTTATTTTTCACTCAGAGGTGGAGGAAAGAAAAATTTGAAAACAGCTGAAAAAAAAGACTTCTAAAACACAGTATGCTCCAAACCCTTGAGACACTCGGGAAACACTTCCAGTCACCCTAGGATATCGTATAACTAAGAAAAAGCAGTTGCCTTTTACCATGCTGGGTGGTCAGTTCTCTCCCTATCTCTCCTGATGAATTATTCTTGCAGTAATCACATTCATCTCTCTATATATATTTTTCCAAATTACTTGGAGAGCAAGGGTGCTTCTTTGCATAAACAGGAGTGGTAGAAGCTGAAGCAGAAACCTGGAAAGAAAGAGCAAATGGAGGGAGTGCTATGCTAGAGTTCTGCTTCTTACCCTACTAATGAGCAACTGATTGCTACCCTATGCTGCTACTCTTAGAGTGAATCAAATATCTCATAGAAAATTGAGTGCAGGAACAAGCTATCACATGATCAAAGCAAAGACACTGGCTGTTACTATGAAATAACCCTGGCATTCTAGAAAATCTCACCCTAGCGTATGCCGCATTTGTGGTCTCATGTAAGACTTCTGTGTCAAGAATCCTGTACCAGGTTGAACAGTTGGCAAAATAGTACCTGAACTCTGCATGGCATATTTCTGTTTCATTCAATTAGTTAGGTAACTGCAAAATCATGTTAGCTCCTACAGACTCCCTTTTGCTTAATTTGTATCATGCTGCTTTTTAATTTACCTACAACTATTAAAATGTTTTCCTCTATTGTACATCTTTTAAGAAAAGGTGTCCTTATAGATTCATCTACTTAGAGTGTCTGAATAAAGAATATTTCAGGTCACAATAATATGTAGCACAACATGGCACAGTAGTCAGCTATTACAGACACTTGCCCTTGACTTAATTAGCAGACTGGCATGGTTGCCTCTCTTCTATGTGTTCCCAAAGATAAAGGCTCAGTTCATAAAGAGAACGGCAAAATGTTCCATATGCAAAATGTCAGCTGCAGAATTGGTACTGAAAAGATGTGGCCCTTGCCAATGCTAAAACAAAGAAAATATATTTAACTTTCCCATCCAAAATTAGCATGAAACAGGAAAATTCGCCTAAAAAGTAAATGCAGCTCTAGAAAGTATTTCTGACTGAGATGGCCTGAAATAGCTAAATAACCCAGTTCTTCACTGCCATGATGTATACAGAATTTCTGGATAGCTCTCTAGTCCTGAGATACGTTTCAGGGTCTGGGTGCCTCCTGGACATGTGTCTCCTGGTGGGAAGCAGAGGTGGCTGCTGCTGTCCTCACATAACTTTACAGCATCAACATCTTTCAGCACAAAACCACGTGCTTTCATGCTAAGTTATGATAGAAAACATCCTAATGCCAACTGGCACAAAAACATCCTGATGGAAGTTAGGAAGCCGGGCAAGCTGAGATATGATCAGCCCTTGTTGAAAACTCAGTTTGAAAGCCCTAGTGTTTACAAAGTCAAAGAAAAATATTTTCAAATCTAGCTAATGTCTCTTCTATTTGGTGATCACTTATGACAAATTAAATTGGACGAAGAAAATAATTACATGACAGCGCCTGGATTCTTTTGTGGGGGAAGTAAGGCTCAGCATGGAGTTGTGAAAAGCAGGTTTTTCTGTTTGTTTTCAGAGAGCATGAGTAGTAACAGCCGTAATCAAGCGCTTGAAGGCCTTTCTAGAACACAGGTTACTGCACTCATTTGTTAATTTCAATATTTTTAATAAGTTCTGCTGTTTGGCCTAGGAATCCAGTCAATTTCATTTTGTATGGTGCTATAAAAATATATGAAGCCCAGAAGCATTATAGTCTGAAGGACCATTCATGATTATTCTGCCTTTTCTCCTTCATAACATAAGACAGAAAACTTCACACAGATTTCTGCATGAAATCTAAAAATCAGTCTATACAACATAGTGTCTGGATAGCACACATTTTTAGGCAGATCCTGATCTGAAGGTATCAATTCATGGAGAACTTATTTCCGTTACATGAACATAATGCAAGTTGCAAGCGAGTTTGAGCAGCAGGCAAAGGACAAGGACAAGGACAGAGGGGGGAAGACATAGAAGCAAGTGAAAAAATACAGCTGTTAGAGAACAAGAATGTGGATAGTCTGAAGTGTCATAATCTCAAAATTATTTTCCTTGCTAAATAAATATCAGCTGCAGTTCAAATTTTGGCTAATGCATATGCTGAAACAAAGAAGTAGCCAGAGGAGCAAGATGCTGGATGCTACATCAAGAATCAAGTAGGCACGAAAGGCTGAAATTAAACTGATAAATGAAAGAAGATTGTGAAGCTGCAGAAGCTGTTTAAATCTGCTGCTTTGGACACTTAAAATAGGGCTTCATAATGCCTAACAGTCCCTGCTGAGAGGGATAAAAACATTGAAGAGGTGACCTAGTAAATCTTTTTTTTGTGAAGCTCTGCCATAGTTTTTAGGTGATTGTTCTGCCTCACTTTGGCAGTACTCATTCAGCATGTTACTTTGGGAGTTTGTGAAATACCATGCACTCTTTGCCCAGAGCAGCTAACAACTAAGAAAGACTTTCGTGCACATGACAACCATGCTAAAACAAAGCCAATTTTTTTATACAGCATCCAGTAAACTATTTATGGGAACCACTGTTTTTCAGTGACATGCTAGGAAGATCTAAAGAAAATTTTCCATAAACATTCTCTGTCCATTCAACATGTCTTGAACGTGTGCAATGGAAACCTCTCATACTGACCAGTAATTTTGACAGCAGAAAAAGCTGTGAGACTGCCGGATGGGCAACTAGAGATGCAATTTCTCACCTGTGGCTTGCCATCCATTCCATACATTCACAACATACTGAAGAAATTGTGATGAAATTTTTGTCTACAGAAATGACACTGCATTCACTTCAAAGGCACATTGTATAGGGTGTATTCTCCTTCTTAAACCAAGCCTAACCGTTATGCTTTCATAACGGAAACTGAAATTCATTACACAAAATAATGATGACGGACTTGCTTGGTTATCATATAAGTAGCTTGCCTAAAAAAATAGCAAGGCAGATCTCTGGCCCGCATTCCAAACACTTGAACAAACTCCTGTTGATTTCACTGGGCTTTGGATTATACTCACTGCCATCAAGATGAATAATTGCAGGCACTTAAAGTAAAGGTACTAGTTGCATTGAAAGACTAGATTTATTATCCCTCAAAGGGCATATCTGGAAGAAATTAGTATGCAAGACATTGATATACACTAGCAACATCACATTCAGATTTAGGATCTGATATGTTGGTAAAAATATAATTTAATAAAAGCCTTCATAGTTCTTAATAGCTCTGGAGTGTTTTTTTCCTGAAATTGACTACTTTCTAAAGTGAATTTGAACTTTATATTTACATAAACAACTGAATAAGTGGTTATCCACAAATAAGCTTCCAGATAGGATAAAAGATAACCTGCTGGACATAAGTGAAAGCAAGAACCATTAATAGCATGTGATCACAAGCAAGATATTTTTTTTTATATCAGTATTTGGCTTGGCATAAATTGTGATTGATTTGTAAAATGCTGTGAAAACAGGATTTAGCTGCCAGGAAATTCTGCATAGTACTGTGAAGTACAGTATATGCAATGGTTTGTCAACTTATACAGACAAATTGCAGAAAGAGAGGAGTCTGAACACAAGACTTCACATACCATCACATTCAACATGGACAGTTGAGGGGAAAAATTAATGTGAAATCATGAAGAGCTGCTGATCAGCAGAACAAGGAATTATCCACGCCACAAATTGGTCACCTTATGGAAATGAAGGTACATTGTAAATGTGACAGAAAGGGGCAGAGAGTTGACGTCATCTACCTGGACTTGTGCAAAGTGTTTGACACTGTCCCACATGACATAGAATCATAGAATAGTTAGGGTTGGAAAGGACCTTAAGATCATCTAGTTCCAAACCCCCTGCCAGGGGCAGGGGCACCTCCCACTAAACCAGGACACCCAAGGCTATGTCCAACCCTGCCTTGAACACTGCCAGTGACGGAGCATTCACAGCTTCCTTGGGCAACCCATTCCAGTGCCTCACCACCCTTACAGGAAAGAATTTCTTCCTCATATCCAATCTAAACATCCCCTGTTCAAGTTTGAACCCGTTACCCCTTGTCCTATCACTACAGTCCCTCATGAAGAGTCCCTCCCCAGCATCCCTATAGGCCCCCTTCAGATACTGGAAGGCTGCTCTGAGGTCTCCATGCAGCCTTCTCTTCTCCAGGCTGAACAGCCCCAACTTCTCGTACTAGACATCCTTGTGTCTAAACTAGAGAGACATCAATTTGATAGGTGGACCACTTGGTGGATAAAGAACTGGCTGAATGGCTGCACACAAAGAGTTATGGTCAATGGCTCAAGGGCCAGCTAGAAGACAGTAATGAGTGGTGTCCTTCAGGGATCGGTATTGGAACTGGTCTTGTTCAACATCTGTGCTGGTGATACAGACAGTGGGTTTGAGTGTGCCCTCACCAAGTTTGCCGATGACACCAAGCTGTGTGGATCAGTTGATACACTGGAGGGGAGGAATGCCATCCAGAGGGACCTTGACACACTTGTAAGTTGGGCTGATGCCAACCTGATGAAGTTTAACCATGCCAAGCTCAAGGTCCTCCACTTGGGTCGGAGTAATCCCAGGCACAACTACAGGTTGGGCAGAGAAGAGATTCAGAGCAGCCCTGCAGAGAAGGACTTGGGAGTGGTGGTTGATGAGAAAATGAACATGAGCTGGCAGTGTGCTCTTGCAGCCCAGAAAGCCAACCGTATCCTGGGCTGCATCAAAAGGAGTGTGACCAGCAGGTCGAGGGAGGTGATCCTGCCCCTCTACTCTGCTCTTGTGAGACCTCACTTGGAGAATTGTGTGCAGTTCTGGTGTCCTCAACATAAAAAGGACATGGAACTGTTGGAACAAGTCCAGAGGAGGGCCATGGGGATGATCGGGGGACTGGGGCACCTCCTGTATGAAGATAGGCTGAGAAAGGTGGGGCTGTTCAGTCTGGAGAAGAGAAGGCTGCATGGAGACCTCATAGCAGTCTTCCAGTATCTGAAGGGGGCCTATAGGATTCTGGGGAGGGACTCTTCATTAGGGACTGTTGTGATAGGACAAAGTGGAACGAGTTCAAACTTAAACAAGGGAAGTTTAGATTAGATCTAAGGAAGAAGTTCTTTACTGTGAGGCTGGTGAGGCACTGGACTGGTTTGCCCGGGGAAGTTGTGAATGCTCCATCACTGGTGGTGCTCAAGGCTGGGTTGGACAGAGCCTTCAGTCATATGGTTTAGTGCAGGGTGTCCCAGCCTATGGCAGGGGAGTTGGAATTAGATAATCTTAAGGTCCTTTCCAACCCTAACTATTCTATGATTCTAAATAGGCCACCTTATGAAAATGAAGGTACATTATAAATGTGACATTATCTTTAACAAAAAAAGAAGACATTTGACCATATAAGTTAGGGGATGTGAAAACTAGTTTCTGTCAAATCTTGCACAGAAGAGGGTTGGTTGAGTGAGTATATCTGAATCCTTCAAGCCACCAAAGGAAACAGCAGAGTCAAAATTCAAAGTAGTTTCTACAGTCAGTGGTGTAAACATGTCTCAGGTTGCTGAACAGACACCAGTAACCACATAGAAAAAAATCCTGATCTTCAAATGACACAGAACTGCTCATTAGCTTGAGTTTGCACAGTGAGTTGTTTCAATTGTTTTGTGGAATAGACCAATAGCAGATTTTCCTCCCTAAAGACGTATGTTTTCAGGGTAAGATTACGATGTCCAGTGTGTGACTCTCCAGTTCCAGGTTCATCGAGGTGGTAGCACTGGTTAAATTAATCCTCCAGCTCTGAAGACACAGATTTGGACACGCTCTGTAACAGATCTTGGGCAAGAGAAGAATAGGAGCACCCCAGTTTATGCAAAAAGTTTGTTTTTCACTTGTGAAAAGACAAGTCACAGGTGCAATCGTGTCCTTTAGAAAGATTTGCAGAATGAAGCAACTGAGTTGAAACTAGAAGGAAGTGGTGTTAGAAAGTGTTACCATAGCTCTACTTTCTATTTCTACTGAGCACATGGGACAGGATGGCTGTGCAGGGGAACAGGCTGCCTCTAGACTTTGCTTGCTACCAGCCCCTCGGCAGCACGGCCGCATAAATATCTGAATCTTCTCATTCACTAACGGAGCACCATCGAGAAATTGCATTAGGTTGAATTGATGCATTTGGGTTTCTTTAGATCTCCTTTGTTTTATTTCCTTTACACTCTTTTTTCCTAACTTGTTGATCAGTTTCAAAATGAAAATTTGTGGTTTATTTTTCAACTTTTCCAGCTCCTTTTTCCCTTCTCCTTCCACACCTTCTCCCCCCCCCCCCCTTTTTTTTTTTTTGGCTGAAATTGTGGCGTGGTTTGTAAGAAATCATTTCAATATCTTCCAAATTGCATTTTTGATGAACTGACTATTCAAAAGCATTGCTCAATTCCACCCAGTGGGAATAATTTATTCCCAGGCTTCCCAGAAAAGATGCTGCCACACACTCACAGCTTGGAGAAGTCAGAAAATGACACCATTCTCCAAATGTTGAGAGGCTGATGGGTTTTAAAAGCTACAGCTGTGAAGATGTTATACTCTATGGAAATTGATTACAGAAATAATTTCTTGAAAAGTTTGTGAAAAATTTATAGACTTCACATTTATGCAAATAATTAAGATCACTGCACATAGTCTTCAGTTATGTGAGAATAACAACTATTAACCGTGAATGATTTCTCCAGTTGTCAGTCCTAGTCATAGTATACAAATCTGAAAAGTAAGCATATTATTTTGCATATTTTGCTAAAATAATATATAAATACAAAATCTTGTTCTGTATTCTTTGGTTTCTGCTCTTCTGGCCTGAATCTAAGGATATTAATTATTTCTGTGACTTATGTCTGTTTGATTACATGAAAGATTCTTTCCTCCAAAATGGAGAACTGCTCTTATTTCACCATCAAACTAAAAAATACAATCAAGTCTTCATTCACACACCACAGATGTTTATTTACTTTGCTTATTTCTCAGACCAAAGTTTTTTTAATCCTATCTTTTTCTGCTATGAATATACCTTTTAGCATTCCTTAAAATCATATCATGTAGCTTGATATTTTGAAGTCTCAATAACATCTTCCAGTAGATAACAAATGGAGACAAAAGCAGAAATGGACATTGAAAGCCAAGCCTTCCACCTGTGTTTCTTACTATGAGAGTTACTGCACTTCTTAAGTAGTGCTATACTACCATCTCTGCTAAGCAAAGAAAATTATAGAGTTGGCCAGATGGTTTTCAAACGCTATGTTTGCAAAAACTAATATTTATATAAGAAGACATTACAGGGGAGTCTCACTGAGAGAACAGCTGTAAATTATTCAGGCACTAATCTGGAGGAGACATCTCCGTTCTTAGCACATGTTTATAATTGAAACATGGTCCAGCTTTTCCAGACCTCTACTGAGTGACTCACAAGGGTAGTTTCATGCACCGTGCATGCCACACTGTCCTGCAGCCAATGTTCTTTCACTTGGAGTCATCGCATCCACCAGCACTGGGACACTTTGAAATCAGCCGTCCCTTTTCTGGTCATGCCTTCTAAGCCCCCTTGGTCCACCACTGTGCTGTACACATGTTCCATTTGCATCTGGCATTTGCATATTACATGTTCTGGGAGGCTGACCTGAAGACAAAGCAATTCGGACAGCTGGACACCAAACTGTGCCTATCTCATGCTTCATCCAATCCACTCTACTGGCTTTTCTGAGGCAGCATTTAAGAAACCCTGGTGAGCAGTTTTGTAGTGTTGGGTGGAAACAGGCTTTTGGTATGTGCTAACTTCAGATAACAGGAAGTAAGGACACATGAGGCGTAGAGAAAGAAGCTGCTAAGGGAACCCAAGCTCTTACAACAGCTTTTTGCTGAGACTTTTTCAACTTCTGTGAAATTAAGGAAGGGAGTGTGGCAGATGGCTAGATTAGTGACCCAGTGAAGAATTTCTTCTCAGATGCTACATTTAATGGTAGTAACAAAATGTATTCCACTCCTCTTCCAAAGTTTAAAGGCTACTTGTGAACAATGTGCAACTTTCCGTATAAGATTTAATTGTTATTAACATGCATGTTAAAAGGTAGGTCCGATGTTATTAAACTTTATTCATGTTTCATGTGGGGATTTTAGTGTACTGTGTATGGGGATTTTAACACTGCACATTTGGAGGTTAAAATAAGCATCTGAATGTTCAGTGAACACAGGCATTTTAATGAATTGTTTAATTAATTAGGGAAGTGAAGGTGGGCATTTTAATGAATCACTCAAGACTAGAACCCATGAATGCAAAGACATTTACAATGTATTTTTAATAAATAACAATAAGGATGCCAAATTAATGGTGTGAAGAGTAGTGAAAAAAAAAAAGATTTAAGCACACAAATGTGTCAGTAAAAAGTATTATTAAACATGTGCAATCATGTGCCAAGTTAAAACCTTAAGTACAAATTAATTAGGAGAGAGATTTATATAGGCTCTTTCACAATGCCCTGCCATGGAATCCACCATGCTTCCCAGGGAGCCTCTTTACCCTTTCATTATCTTCCTCATCTGTGTCAGTGACAACTTTACTGTGTCTTTGTCTTTCTTCTTTTCTCTCTTTCCCTCATTCTCTTCTTCCAACTCTTTTCTGTTCCTTCAGAGTGAATATAACATTTTTTTTCTAGAGGCAGTGCCACTGAAAGAGGTTAATCACTCCAGTAGGCCGTCCCTGCTTTGGAGAGTGGAACATCTTAAGTGTGTCCTCCAACAAGAAAAACATCGTCTGTCAAAGAGATACCAGTCCAGCTGAGAAACTATGTGGAGATCTCATTTGCCAGAATTGTGTTTTCAGAGCTGGGAAGAGGGTAAAAGACAATCACAGGCATTATGGAAAGTGCCAAGTGAAGTGCACTGCCATGAAATCTGTGCATCAAATTAAAGCATATTCTTTGGCTTGTTTTTATATAAAGAGAACACTCATGGATCAACATAATGGGTGATGCAAAATAGCTAGAATGCTGCAGTAACCAAAATGTCTTTCTCTGCTGGGAAAGTTTGTGTTGTGTGACTTGGCTGGCTTACCACATCATACTTCATGTTGGTTAAAGGCTCAGAACACTCTTTTTATTTCTCCTTTAACTACTGGGTAGTCGTACACAAGGACAAGCGTACTTCCTTTAAACTTCACACTTAATCCAAACAGTGTCACCATTTTGGCTGTGGCTAATTTGGAGCTTTTGGAGGTAGGAAGGTAACAAGTAGAAGAGAAAATGTTTAAGTATGGGGAGCAGTAAGCAATAAGCACTGATGTGCGTTTGGATGTAGCTCTACAAAGAAAAGAGCTGGGAAGCCTGTACATCTCTCGTACAGCTCCTGGATATGAGCCATGTAATGTCAAGGGACTATGTACATAAAAGGTTTTTCTTTCTCTCAGTTTGAGGCAATACAGAGCACATTAATATCTCACATACACTAAGCAATGGAGCAGACTCCTTTTCTACTCAGCACTTCCCTGCATAGCTCCTATTTTACAAAACAAATTTAGGGAGAGAAAGGAAAGAAGAAAAGAAAAGCAAAGCAGCACATCCTACAGTGGCAGACACCAGATAGCACAGCACCAAGGTATTAATGTCCCCCTGCCTACACAAGCTCCTGCAGGTAACTCAGGCAGGGTTACCTTTGCAGCTCAGGCAAGACCTCTGAACTTGCAGTGCTCCATTCAGATCCTGGATTTAAATGATAAACTATCTGTTCAGTGTCATGGGTGGCAACCACAGAGGTGTGCATGGGGTCAACAAAACGTAATGCCTCAGCAAATGGGTCTCACAGAAGTGTACAGTCCATCTCCTTATAGTAGATATTAATTTGAATATAAAATTTGAATTTGGAAACAAAACATTGTTTTCCTCAAGACATCTATATGCATCTAGAGTGCCTTTATTGTGGCATAATCTTGACCTCAGTGTAGTTCAGAGAGTTACCTAGAAAGCTGAGCACTGACATGACTGCATATGAGAACTGAAGTCCACACCTCAGGTATAAGCTGAGGCATGACATCTGATTCAGGTAGCTGAACTCATGTGGAATAGTCTGTGGCTATGAATTAGCACTGAGTAGCATAACTTGGTCTAGCCAGCATGATCTGGCAGTAGCAAGGAACCTCACTAGAGGACTTAGCACATGCTCAGCTACCCTTTACAAATAAATTTCACTATTGAGGAAAACATCACCTGTCACTGAAAGGTACTTTCACCATGGTTTTATTATTGTACATGAAAACAGTGGACTGGCAACAAGACTATTGTTTGAGAACACAAGGTATTATAACATAGAAGAGTACAAGCTAACCAGAAAAAAAAAAAGTGTAGATAAGCCTTCAGATAATGCAAACTGACAACTAATCAAATTATTTCAGTCTGCCATTTTTGTTCCCATATGGCAATTATGCCTGTGGTCTCCTTTTAGGAAAATCATAAATATGACTTTTCCCTTTGTTTTTCTATCATGGCTGCAAGAAGTCAGGATAACTTAAGCACTCAGAAGGAGATTCATATTCTCAAACATCCTATGAGTGTTTTTTTCAAAACATTTCTCTCAGGTCTCATATTACAGGTACTTTGTAACACTGTATTCGAAAATCACGGTTTTTCAATATCTCATTTATTTGTTACAGCCTTTTTCCCATTGTAAGAAAAGTAATCTCATTAAAACCCTGAAATTAATATAATTTTTCCTTAGAACTTCTTAAAACCTGAGCCAGAAGATCTATAAACAAGCATGACTCTTAATTACCACATACTCATTTGCCTCCTTTCACTGCAACTGAGAGGTTAGAAAGGGATTTTTCTACAAATCTGAGGCTAAATGTAATGACTACTATGCTACAAAGAGATGACAAAGGACCTCCTGTTCCCCTCAGAGTTTGTCCTAAAGATAAACTTTTGCACATAGAAAACAGATTAAAAAAAAAAACAGCAAAACAACCCCAAAAAAACTATCACAATCCTCCAAATATATATAATTAAAGGGCAAAATATTATCTGGTTTAAATTGAAACAAAATAGAGCTAGCATGGTCTTCCTAGCACCAGTAAAAGGCACTGAGTCAAACTCTATTAGTTAACCTCTGTTGTGGTTTAACCCCAGCCACCAACTCAGTACCACACAACGGCTCACTCACTCCTCCTGCCTCCCCACTGGTGGGATGGGGAGGAGAACAGGGAAAAAGGTAAATCCCATGGGTTGAGATGAGAACAGTTAAATAATTGAAATAAAGTTGATATAATAATGATAGCAGTAACAATAGCAGTAGCAATAGCAGTAACAATAGCAGTAGCAATAGCAGTAACAATAGTAATAGTAAGAAAAAGAGAGAGCAATAAAAACCCCACACAAGAAACACAAGTGGTGTACAATACAATTGCTCACCACCTGCTGACCGACGCCCAGTCTGTCCCCAAGTAGCCGTTGGTGGCTCCTGGCCAACTCCCGCCAGCTCATATACTGGGCATGACGTGCTGTGGTATGGAATACCCCTTTGGCTAGTTTGGGTCAGATGTCCTGTCTGCTTTCTCCTGGCTTCTTGTGCCACTCCTCACTGGCAGAGCATGTGAGACTGAAAAGCCCTTGGTTCAGAGTAAGCACTACTTAGCAACAACTAATTAACCAAAAAACAACTATCCCAACCAAAACCAGGACATCTTCTAATTACAGTTCCTTGTTAATGTTCTGCTGATCTTTCTTCTCCTGTTGAAAGATGAGTGTCATATAAGGAAGTTTTTCTTTGCCATTCATCTGGTTACAAGTGTTAAATTTCTTACACTTCATCCGCTCTGCATTATCAGTTGCTGGCTGATCCAACTTCTCTATTGTTATTTTATGAAATAAAATATTGTGTGGGAATTTTCAAAACTTGCAGTTAAGGAGCTAGAATTGTGAATTTTGGCTCTGGATATCCACAGGTTCTTCCAGGTTACTAATTTCAAGAATCATCTAAATTTAGCATGGTTTATAGCTTTTTTATATAAAAATTCACCAGAGATTCCAAATAATCTTCCCTTCTTCTCTGCTAGGAACGCAAAGGTTAATCCTTGTATGTTCTATGGACTATGGAATCCTAATTGTACTTTTTATGTTGCTATGTTTAGTTTAGAAGTGGTTTAGCTCAGTACTGCTTTATCATCTTCCTGTGAAATTCAATTAACATTACTCCTGAGGTAAGGCACATCAGAGTGGTCTTTCTGTCAACCATAGAAACATCCAGAGCTTAGAAATCCATTATAAATCTGTCAGGAATTTAGCCCTGTCTTATCCCTCCTTTGGCCAATTGTCTGTGATAGACAGTGTTTCACCTAGATTTTTTTTCCTCATCTAGGTGATCATGCAGTTCAGGGATTTCTGAGCAGAGATGAGAGGCTTGTTTTAACAGCATTTGGTGGATTGTACGTACAACTGTTTCACAAATTGCAAAAAACTGTTGGGTTACACAATGTCTGTAATGATTTCCACAAAGACTTTCTGTGTATGAGAAAATATTTCCATTAGTATGCTTTCATCCTTACAGCTGATCTTTTTAGTTGATATGTCCCATGTTTTTTATTGAGATGGTGTAAACAATCTTTTCCTAATCATATTCTCTGTTTATGCCTTCTTAGACTTCTAGCACACCTATTAATAATGTATGTGCTATACCGCTTTTTTAGGCTGAAAAGCTCTTTCAGTGTTCCTGAAGATGTTTCTCCATTTCTTTTTCAGTATTTTTTTCCATATCCTTGTCACTTTTCCCATTTCGACAGGTTTCTTTCGGGTTGGAAAAGACCTTTAAGATCATGGAGTCCAACTGTTAAACTAAAACTACTAAGTCCACCACTAAACTCTGTCACAGTGATTTGTACACTAAGCCAGGAGTTCTGCAATGATTTCCCAGACAATTAGGCTAATGTGCAAAACATGGCAGAAACACCACTATGAACCAGTCAGTTTTTCAGCAGGAGTTGATACTGTCCCAGGCATTACGTCCAAGAGAGGAATGGACTGAGCAAATTTAGTAAACAGAGTTTTTCACATTCTGGGCACAAGATCCAAAATGACCTTGCACAGAAGAAGTAGGCCATCGGAGACAGTTGTCCCTATGCACAGTAAACCAGCTCTTGTCATTTAGGGAAGTATTTATCTGAAATATATATGTATCTGTGCTTTATATAAGCACAACTACTACTTCAGAAGTAAGACTAAGACTAAGACTGACTTTTCCTGCATCTTTTCTCTCAAGGCTAATAAAACAGCCACCAGGGCTCTTACGCTTTGTTGGGTCTGTTGCTTGCAGCTCTGTTCTCACTGCTGCAGACTTGTAAGAACACCTGTAAGCTTCTCCTACAGACACATGCACTATCTATCTGTCATGAGGAATCCTTAAGCAAGAGCCTCCCAAGAGGAGCTGAGGAAGAACAAAGCCAGTGGGTACTCCTGCTTAGCAGGACACCAAGCAACATTATTCACTCATGCTAGAGGACCAAGGGCAATCCTGCAGCAGCCCTACATTTTCAGGAAAGGCCAGAGCCTGAGTCTAGGCAGGCAGCACAATAACCACTGCTGTGCTCTGTGAATAATGGGTTGCGCTTATCAGTGCTACTCTGTCTTCCTTCTCTTCCTTCTCCTTTAAACACTCAGGAGAAATTATAGCTTTAGAAATTTAAATCGAAATGGTATTAGGGTCATATATTCAATCCTCCACATAAAAATATTCTTTCATCACCAGCATAACTTTTGAAGGCAAAACTGCACATACACTGCATTTACTGTTCCACTGTGGTAAATACACAAACATTTTTGTTGGTGCATGAATGCCAGCCGCTGTGCAGGCTTTATATTCTGGTTGAGTTGAAATAATTTTCAGGAGTTTACCCTTTTCCATTTCTATTGCCTGACATTTTAAACTCACAGGACCCAACCTGAATTTGTCATAGGACTGCCTGACATTTCTGTGCTGAAATAGTACTAGCCATTTTGGAGGTAAATGAGCATCAGTCTCCAAATGTAAGTATGCCTGTGAGAGTATGGGTAGATTCTCAGGTGGCTTATGGAGGTAGAACCATTTTCTTCCATTTTGTTCGTGCTTTCAATATTATGACAACTACTGTTCACTAGAAGCTTTAACTGAACCCATATCAAAACATTTAGAAGATACCAAGCCACAGTTGCATAGCTGCTTACCATATCTGCACCTGTGGAATAGTGTGAACTAGAAAGCCTTTTCCTTTGAAAAAGAAATTCCACATACCGTTAGATACAGGAATATATATAGCTAGGTAGAATAGCAACCAAAAAAGATGGATAGGCCTTTAATCCTATGCAGGTGAAGATAGCATGCTTATTTATTATTTTTTGAGCATAATACAGCAGGCGTGTTTCCACATACCCTGCAACTGTGTGATTCATACGTGAGTTTTATGTGCTCTTATATTATTATCTGAAAAGAAGAACATATGGATAGTAAAATACATTCTGTAGTTCAGCAACAATCTGGGAGGATAAATAATACTGGAACAACAATGTGGGGCAGCCCAGGGGAAATCTGTAGCGTCAATGTCAATGCAATCAAAAGCAGCCATTGCAGCTGGGTCAGTGTAATCTCTCCTGTCTGGCCTCAGGATGATGCAGCTGTTGTTCAAGTTGCAGACCACAATATTCTCCCTGATGAGGCTGCTAGCTGAAGAGGATGTTTAACCATCAAGGGACAGCCTCAGCCCTGGCTCTCTGATGTACAACTTTGCCCAGCAAAACCTTACCAGCTCTGAAGGCAATCATAATGCTTTCCAGAGCCTTACTCTGAGTGACTGCTACTGTGCCCCTTGTGGACTGGGGCTGATGGGGAAGATGTTTTCTTCAGGGCCTGTACCAAAGTGGATTTAGTCTGTTTGGATTGAAGGCATTTAGTCTTCATTTTACACCACTGCCGGCCTTTCATCCAGCATAGAAAAACAGGAGGGGAATCAGACTTTCAGCAGCGAGGAAAAAGGAGTAACTGGTAGGGCTTAGCAATGGGAAAGCACCATGAGCTGGATAGCAGGATCTGAAGTGCTATTATTTGCCTTTTTCATACAAGGTTTGACGGAAGTGACTTTTTTTTTTTTTTGGGGGGGAGGGGAGAAATGGTGTTTTAATACTGTCATTTAAGCCAAATTCTAATGTCCTCGAAGCTGCCTTCTCAGCTACCTCAGATTTATGCTGGCATAAAGCTCTCTTGGTTTCAGGGGAGCTAATCTCAGTTTACTTAAAGTGCTGTAAATCAAAAGGAATATGGAAAAGAACAGCTCAAAGTCAGGTTAATGGGAATGTGACCTGAGCAGGGCCCAAGTACAGTGGCCATTAGTGTGCAATTCAAAAAGGACCTTCATCTTCAGAAATAGTTGCCAAAAGCCTACACCTTTTTCCTTCACAGTCTTTGACCTCACTAGTCTTAATTTATGTTTCTGTCCATTTCCACCATGCTGCTAATTTTAACCTGTCTTTCTATGTCTCTCTGTATATGAAATTACTATATGATCTCTCTCCTTTTCCTGTCCTGCTTATCCTAGAGACAGATATCCTACAGGAGATCCCAGTTACAGTATCCTTCCATGTGGTTCCCACCCTGAAAAGATGTCTGGAAAGGCTGTTTTGCGGTTATTCTTCCCCAGAGCATGCAACAAAAACACCATCTTGATGTTGAAGAAAGAGTGACACATCCAAGCAGACACGGATGATCATTAATGTAGCATGGAAAGAATTACAGATGGAAGATAGTAGCCATAAAGTTTTAAAGATGAAGCTGCTTCTGGGTAGCCTGACTGAATGAATCACTGAGAAGTTTTTATAGCTGTTTAAATTTTGATAAAGTAGAATAGTTTCAAAGGACTTGACATTGGAAATTTTGAACTGGTATAATAAAAGCCCACAAAACCCATCTCCTTGGAATGAATGAACTGTGATTTTGCTGAAATGTCACATTTTCCTTTCGCAAGAAAGGGACCATTTTCACAAATCAGAGAATTTTCAAAAACATTTTCTCAGCTATAATTGGAGATTAAGCAATAAAATACAGATTTGGTTAGAAAACAAGATCTTTTTTTCTGGAAGGGTAGTGAAAAACAGTTGTATCAGTACTATTTTCTTATTGGAGAAGTGAGTTGTGGTTATGGCTCAACAGACCCTGGAAAATGTTCAGCAGAAATTATGCCAGAAATATCACATGGAGGAAAACCCTTCATTCTCCTTAAACTCCCCTCTTCTATTGAAAGCTGCAATTACAAGCTTCTTATTCAATAATATTATGGAGACACCTACTTGCCCTGCTGTACTTAAGGGTTTGTCAATGCTTCCATTATAAACCTCTCTTTTTAGGGGTTCACTTAACCGTAAAATTTTGCTTTGGATTGAAACTTAGCATAAGATTATAGTAAAAAAGCATAGTTTTTTTCCCCATAATTAGTTTTTCTTCAAATTTGATTGCTGGAAGAAAATATAGACTACAAAAATTAAAAGAAAAGATATTTCAAAACATACTCTTCATACATTCCAGATTCATTTCAGCACTTAAAGAGCAAAGACATTCAACATTAAAACTGGAATCGCAGTGGTCTTTTAACAGTGGGTGATCTCTCATTCCATATGGGCTGTCTACAAAGGTGTGAGTTACAGTCTTAACTCTGAATTTCCTTACCTTTGTGAGTTTAAGACAGATGCTTAATGCTCTTTGAATGTAGTGGTTTATATACTTTTAGTTTGAATGTAGTTTTTGGACATTATGCCCAGAACTGTTTTGAAAGTCTTTCCCCAGAGGCAAGAAAATGAAAGTATGTTGTCATTTCTCACTGCTCCCTCAAAGGAGGGGTTTTGTTTGCTGTTCTGGATTACTGTTCTGTTTTTTTTTTCCCCTCAGTCCAAACCTGTGAACAGCCCCATTAATGTACATATGAACTGGCTTTTATTTCTGCTAGTGAAGACATGAGGTATCTGTATTACTTTCTGTAACCCAATGAGATATTAAAAAATTATATGATACTTTACTTTTTTATCTGTGTTCTGTATGAACATTTTGAAATTTTGCTTAAAGGTATTTTGGAAGCTGTCGTGGAAGGAAAGAAGGAAAAAAAAAGGAGGAAAGGGGGAAGGGAGGGGAAGGGAAGGGAAGGGGAAGGGGAAGGAAGAAGACATTAAGAAAGGAAGAAAGAAAGGAAGAAAGAGAGAGAGAGAATATTTTTCTCCTATTGGCATTAAGAGAATGATTTTATAAGTGGTTTCAAAATAAACCACATTTTGCTGAATCAAAACTTTTCATGTGTATGGTAAAACCATCATTAAAGGCCATGCTTCCACCATGAGTATCATGTAACTGGTTGGAAAATATTTTTATAATTTTAATTAACTCTTCCTTATATTATTGAAAGGTTTATCAAGTAGTATTTGTATTAACCGCAAAAGGTGGGCTGTAGTGTTTTCTGTTTCACTGCTTATTTATTGGTTTGTTACAGTAAATTGAAAGCTTACCTAAAGTATACATACTATTAAGGAATGTATATGGACATAGCTACTTTAATAAAGGAAAATATCTGCTTTCTTCACATAATAACTGTCATAAAGACAATTAACTCAGAATCTAATGCAAAATTTGTTAAAGTCAATCAGTCTCTGAGGACAATAGCTGAACATGCAGCCTCCAACTACCAGGGGTAGAAGTATATGCTCAAATCTAAGCATCCAAATAGCAGAAATAATGTCAGCTTCTGGCACTTTTGAAGCTAGCTGACCTTAAACCTTCCTGTCCCACTATACAGATCTTCATAAAATCAAGGTCTGAGTGATTTTCAGTGTTTGTCATCTTCGGGTCTCTATGACTTGGTCACATTTACTTGTAGTGAGTCTTTCTGAAAAAGCTACTGACTACTCCTTTTCTTACTTCTGTTTAGTCACAATAGTTTCAGCTGCAGATAATTGTTTCATACATTTTTTTTTTAAGCTGCTCATAATGGTTTTGTTTTGTTTTGTTTTGTTTTGTTTTAAGAAATCCTTTTTCTAGGCTGAAATTTTCCAGCTGCTTTCGAGTCCAGAGGGTAAATATTGGAACATTTGAGTAAAATCCCTTTAACCACTTTTACATCATTGACAAAGTCCTCTGAAGCCAATGGAAAGATGCCCATTGACTTCAATATTCTTTGGATCACACACTGGCTGTGTGAAAATGAGGTTATTCTTGCTGTTTAAACTCAGATATTCTTCACCATCATGGGTTATAAATTATCCAGGTGGATTTTTTGCTAGCACAGAATTTATAATCGCCACAGGCAGGAGCTTTTCCCAACAGCTACACTTCTGGACCTACTTTACCTACTTCCTCTTTAACACCAGCATCATTTATACATCTCCATATGTCTCATACATCCTATGCATTTATGAATTGGGATACATAATCTAAAGATTCATGATTCTGTCAGACAAGCACCACCTTTGCTGTGAAATGAAGAACATTATCTTACAATCAACCATTCACATGTAATATGATTATAAAAATTCTGATCAACTGACAGGTCATGTAGAATGAACTTTTATCCATGAGCATCTCAATTGGTGCACTAGTTGCAGGAATGGGATAAGTTAGGGGTACAAAGAGGAAAGGACTTGTCACGCTTGTGCATGGTTCTTCAGACCTCGCAGAAAAAGTATGTGTTGGTAGCTACTAAAATATACAGATGAAGACAACGGACATGAGGAAATTCACAGAACTAGCCTTAGATACCATGAACCATAGTTACAGGTTGGTGAAAGTTTTTCAGCAAGTATTTAATTCACTGCAAAATAGTGTGCTGACCCAGTAAATAGTCTTGAATTTGAATTGAATTCTCCAAATTGTTCTGATGCTTTAAAAGGATATATGTGTATATATGGAAGACTAGATAAAATCAAAGAAGAGGAGAAAGAAGAAGTAGGGGTTTTACTTTTTGATCCACTCTTAGAGTTAGCAGAGTGCTTTTCTTCCATAGATTGCCCTTCTTAGGACAATACAATAAATCTGACAGGATACTGATAAATGAGAATGATTGTATAGTCTAAGGGTTAATACACCCCAAGGAGAGCTCTAGCCTATAATACAGAAATATATCTTATAATGTAATGCCTAATGGAACTCTGCAACCAAAGAATGCTTTCTAGCACCACTAGAGAGATTTTTTCAAAGCTGCAAAATTCATCAGACAAAATGCTGATCCCCTGTCTTTGGGACAGGGGAAGTACCCACTTAGGCTGTTTAAAGACTATAGGTTATCTTGCTTTTGTTTCTTAACTTTGTCAAGAGACAATTGAAATCTTTTCTTTCAGACTGAGCTCAAAATTTAAAGTAAAAGCTTTCTGGTTTTACCCAGGAAAAAACTCTCATTTGAATCTTGTACATCTTTAAAAACTAATATTGGTCAGTTTCATTACTATTTGTCCTTCTTCTAGAAAGCAAGGTTATGGCAGCAGTTTTCCTGCAGACACAGCGATTTAACAGGTCACCTGTTAAAATGCTAAACAGTTGCCTGTTAAAAATGCAGTGCTGCATTTAGAAAAAGTCAGGCACATCATCTGAAATACAAGGCTAAGACTCCCAGAGTCATAAAGAACAGCACAAGTCATCTCAACCTCCCTGCTCACAGCAGGCTGATTTGTTGGAATCTGTCTCAGACTTTCACCTTGCAACACAGAATTTTCATTGAGCCTAGTCATGTCCAGAACTGCATTTGACTAATTGAAAAGCTGTTATTACGATCAGAATGAAGAATTATTGAATGCACAAGGTAAGTGGAAAATTGCAGGATCTTTATTCTGTAGTTTGCTGCATTTCTTTCATTCAAACTATGCTAGATAACACTCATAATGGTTGTAGAATAAGAAAAGGGAAGTGTTTTCTATATAAGAGCAGAGTACTCAGATGCTTTCGGCTATCTGGCAACGTAGTCATGAGAGTGTTTGTGGCATGCCAACTGGAGTTATCTCAGGCACTGTAAGGGTCCCTAATGACAAGCTGTAAAATGTGTGTATCTCCTGAGCCAACCCACATCTAATTTGATGAGTAGATCAAAATAAGATGACAAAATATTTAAAACATGTGAACAAGCCATTTGATAGGAAGCTTTTTGTTTTTGTTTTATGCTGCTTTTCTAACCAGAAAGGAAAGAGGAGATAAGTTGTTTCAGAAAAACTTTCTCACAATCAGTTTTGGAATTTTTTTCCAAGAGTTAAGACCTCAGTAGGAAAATATTTGTAACAAATAGACAAGATAAAGAAATGAAAGACACTGAAAGCAAAGGAATAAAAAAGTGATAGGAAATATTCTCTTAAGCAGGTGTTAGGCAGAGATAAGAGGAGAAGACAGGAATAAAACTGAAATAAAAGTTCCTGCATCTGTAAAGTGAAAGTGGTCAAGAGATTAGACAATATGTAAATAATTTTTAGTCTTTCATATCTTAAGCACTACATGTGGAGGGAATTTCAGGGCACAGGAAGAGACCAAAATGATACACTTGCAGGCTGTGGAGGCCTTGATCTATTTCAGGCACTTGAGTGCTTTTGCCTTCTGTCCTTGTGAATGATTCATCCTAATTGAAAGCTTTCTTCAAAATAGAAGGCTAAGACTGAAAAAGAGTAGAAGGAAAGGAAGAAGACATCCCAATTTGTGAGGAAGGGCAATGGATGATCTCTAAACTGTATGTTTACCAGAAAAAGGTGTTAAATGTATCTGGGCCAGCTTGGAAGCTTAAGTGTTTGTTATCTCTGTCAATTGCCCATGGGTTAACTACAACACCAAGAGCTCACTGTGCTCTTGTCAGCTAGAATGCATTACAATAGTCAAAAAAGAGAAACATCTGAGCTTGCACCTGCATTTAATTAGCTGGTCTGGCAATAAGGGTGTGAAAGAGCTGCTCTAGAGCGTGCAGGAAGGAGTGCTTAAAACTTGGGTAGGTGTCCAATTCTTGTCCTTATTTTTAAATCTTTTTTCCCCATGGCTGATTGAAATAAAACAGCTCATTTAGAAGATTTGAACATTCATGTGGCTCTTTACTATGGAGCACTGAATGCAATTCAATAGTATGTAGGTGCTGTTAGTTTTGTTCTTTCAGATCAGCTTTAATTGACACTGATGATGTTGAAAAAAAATCTGAGAAAAAGCTTAGTTCAGTTGTTATCTATTCTATAATACAGTTATCTCTTTAGTCTTGCAGAAATTACACAATTGGAAGAGGAATATAGCTTATTTGGAGCTGTAAACATATAGATTACCACTAAAATGAAATTAATTTAAAATATCATGGCTTGCCCCCACAACAACAACTTCCAATAGAACCCTTTTCGTGGACTCTGTTGGAAACTGAGGAATTCCTTAGAATTTAAAATTCTTTTCAACATTTAAAAGCAATTGCCTTGTAGGAGACTCCTAGGTAATCAAGCTGTTTTCATTTTTTCTGGAGAAACTGGAACTTAAAATTCCTTTCTACCTTTTAAGCTCAATGTTGAAAGCAAGAGGTTTTATTTCAAGGCGTGTCCAGGTTCTTTACATTGCTCTGCTGGTTTAAAACCTTTTTACTTCCATGTTAGCTTATTCCTGACCAGGTTAATTCTTAACTCTCAGAATTGCTTGAACAGTTTCAAAACAGGAAAAAACAATAAAAATAAGTAAATAAATAAAAATATCCACCACCCTAATCAAGAAAACTCTTGGGTTTTATACTTGAGCATGTTTAAAACAGTGGCAACTTTCCCACTGATTTCGTTGGATGCAGGATAAAATACTAAAGACTTAGCGAAGGCTGAGGATCTGGCCAGTAAAGTCTATCAATCACTTCTTCAGGCTCATGGATGAAGCATAACTCCAAATTTACACCACACACACCTAAGGCTGGCTTTTCTTTCTCAGCCTTATGTAATATTACTGTTGGGCTCAGTGAGCATGGAGAGTGTTTTTTGGAGGAAAACCAGTCAGTTTGGGAAGTGATGTCTTTGCTGCTCACTAAATACCCAGGTTTACTCCTTAAGAGGCTTCAGACCTGTCTTAATCAAATGGTAATACAAGTAATGTGATATTCCCAGGTTTTTTTTCTTTTCATAAGTGAAACTGTGTAGGTTAGGTAATGACTGATGAATTAAAGTCTGTATTAAATGACCTATCTTTATGTCTGTAGGTAGCCAAATAGACTATCTTTATTATTCTCTTTCAGAAATCCTTTAAACAGTTTAAAACAATTTTCACAAAGCCCTTACGGCGGAACTTTTGTTTGATCATATTCAACATTGCTGCAGTTGTAGCTTTAAGCATACATGACTCAGAAAAGTTAAGTAATTTAGGTGTCCCTCCCTATTCAATGTGTGTGAATCAGGTTGCCACCCACTTTTTTTTGGACAATGATTTACACTCCTCATGTGTATAATCACCTGCAGAATGTGAGTCATAGAAAACATTTTTGAACCCTAAACCTCTGCAGGCATGCAAAGGAACTGGGCTCCCCCTGCTCCTGGAGAGGTGTCAGCAGCCTCGTGGTTTTGCGCAGATTCATGCTCTAATTACAGCTCACAGCAGGTGTTTTCTAAATCATTCTTCTCAGGTGGGGCAAACTATTCCTACAAAAAATATTAACCAGAAGGCATGATTGAATTTTCAGGACACATTGAATGTGTCCCTCAGTACCTTTAGCAAAGCACAGACTTTATAGACCTTATCCTTTACAAAAAAAAAAAAAAAAAAAAAAAGAAGTAAATAATGATCCTGCTGTTGAATCCTCTTGGATCAACCTACCTGCAAATTGCAGATCTGGGATTGTATTCATGCTTCGGCTTGCAGGTCTACTTTGTTGTAATATTATTAGAAGGAGTGACTTGTTCCTCTCACTGCCCTCCGCAGCTCCCACTGCTCTCAGCTGTCAGATGTAAAGTTCTTTGATTGTCGGTCCCCAGTGTTTGGAGCACATCTTCCTGGGACATGTTAAAGAACAACAAAGCCAGAACATTTTCTGAAAAGGTCAACCTAGCAGCATTCTTGCAGGATTCTACAGGTTTTCTCTGCTGTACCTACCTATTTCTTTCTTTCTTTCTTTCTTTTCTTTTTCTTTTCCTTATTTCTTTCTTTTTCTAATTTTTAATTTCTATTTGTTCAAGTAAATGTGGAGTTTGTCTCCACACAGATAAAAATACTAATATGATCCACCTGAACACTAAAGAATTTAACAACAAGGGATATTTTCATTACAGAGAGATGGCAGCCTGTTCTGTACAATGTCATAGTAACCATTGTATAGTCCTTTTAAAATTTTAGTCCTTGCTATTTCAAAATAAAGTGGCAAGGACAATTTCAACTTCAAGATATTCCTCTTTCTTTTCCTTTCAGCAAGAGAAAGATCTGTCTGATGGTCTTTAAAAATTATATTAAAGATCTCATTAGTCATTTTTATGAGGGGAAAAGAAAGGTGTTAGCTGAGATATGATAAAGGGTTTTTAGCTGTTAAGGTCTGAAACAGATTCTTTCCAGAAAATACAAAGTAAACCAAACCACAAAAGACAAGTGAAAGACTGAAAATGGAGCTTCTTCATTGTTGCATCCCTACTTAAGAGTCATCTTCACAGCACATGATCTTATAGTTGGTGCTAGTATACAGCAAATTTGTACCACTAGGGTTGTTTCAGCATTGCATCTGAGCAGTCAAGTGTTTATGACCATAAGGCAGCAAAAGATGCAGTCTGGAGCAGCTAAGATGAATTTTATTCGTTTAGTTTTTTTTTTTTTAAATTATATTAGAGAAGAGAAATAAGAAGGACCAGGAATAACATGGTCAACAGGTGATGGTGCATGGGAAGTAGAGCAGTAATAAGAATCTCACTTTCCAGGAAGATCAGGGCTTAGCTGAAACCAGCAACCATGTCAGGATCATTTTAGTCCTTTCTGGCCCTGCCATGTGAAGCCCTCAAAATCAGATAGAAAAGATCTGCATTGTCCCAGTGCCTTTCTGAATCCTGCGCCCCTCTCCTTTGTCCTTTGGTGATTTGTGTGATAACCTCCTTATGGGATGAAAATGCAAGCAATTTTTCTTTTTTTTTTTTTCTTTGTTGCATCTTTATGCTTTATTTCTACCACCCACTGTTTTGATCTACAACCTTACTAGTTATAAGGTACATTCCTAAATGAGCTTTTTCTTTGGTTTTGCCATTTGTCTAGCTGTAATTTTGAGCAATTGTGTAGGTTTTGTACACTTCCACACATTTGTAAAGAGTTATCTACAATACCACTGAGCTCAGTTTGTGTTATCACGGCCAGCTGAGGACATAACCAGTACAGAGAGCGTAAAGTCACAATATGACCACCTTTGTGTTCTTCCAATTCTTAAAACAGCTCCAAATTGCACTCAGGGCTCATGGAAGCAGGAGTGCTCTGGCTACAGACCAGGCATTGAGCTAGGATGGGACCAAATAATGTCCTGACATGACCGGTTTGAACATGACATGATTCCTTCAAGACATTGGAGATTTCCAAATGGTCTCTTTAAACAACTTTTGAATTGCTTCTATGCTTTTGGGCAATATGGCCCAGGCACCGCCTCCCAACAGTATCAAAATGTTACTCGGCAGGGGCCATGGCGAGAGTTAAGTGTTTTCTGCTAAATTAAACTTCCACGAGCCTCAGAGCTGAAAAGCTAATTCTGAGATCAGATGTGGCAAAAAACAGGAAGAGAAATTTTCAGTAAGAGAATTACACTTTTAATATGCTGTTCTCTGCCTGTGGCTCTGTGGATAAAATAATTTTCTACCATATAGAAGTGCTACCTGCTATCATGCCCAGAAGCATGGGTAGAGTTTATTAAAAAAGATGTTAAAAGTCTGCTGTTAAGGATGCCAAATCAAGCAGTTAAGAAGTAAGAAATGCCAGTAAAAAGATTGGCTCACCAACAGCTTTTCTGAGCCTAATGATGTAGCCTTTAATTATATGATGATAATATCCCCCTTTCTTTTTTTCTTCCTTTTTACTTGATCACTGCATGAGCTTTGCCCATCCTGATCCAATATTTAAAACACTCCCACTTCATTAAGTGTTGCAGAGGTCTTTAAATGATATATTCGCTTCATTTTTAATTTTTGTTTCCCAAAATTTGTTCTCACAAAAAAATGTGAAAGACCCTTCCCACGATTTCCCAGCATTGTTAAGTGAACATTGTATTTAATCTTGATTTCCTGTTCATATTTTAGACAGTTCAGACCATATTAGTGAGCTGAAAAACATCTGACTAGCTATTCCAATCACATGAAGAACAGATCATAATTTATATGCACAAGCAGGAAAAATTAAAATTTCATTCATTTTCATTTCCTAACTTCTGAGTACTTGGCCTGGCAGAGTTAACTTATTTTTAACATAATAGAATGTTTTTGGCTTAAAAAAAAAAAAAAAAGCAAACAAAAAAACCAACCAAAAAAACAAATGAAAAAACCCGAACCAAAACAGAAAAGCACAACTGAATTATATTATGGGCCGTTTTCATGACATCTCTTCTGCTGCTGGATGATCACCTTGCCTGATTGTTAGTACTTTCTTCAGACCCCAGTGTTGCTAACATTTGAAGGAGATAGATAGAAAATAATGAAGCAATTCACATTTCAGGACAGCAACAACTTCCCTCTTACACACTTCCATATTCTTAATTTACAAGGCTGCCTGCCCTGCTACCACCAGTTGGTTCCCTAGTGCAATAGTTATTCTTCAAAAGGAAGAAAGTTCCTGACAAATTAGATACTTTTAAAATCTGACTATAAAAAAAAAAATCAGAGGAAATAAAGGCTAGTAGCTAAAAGTCTACTGTTTACTATTTTACTCCTTGTTATAACTGTTGCTGTTGCATGGCAGCTAATATACAAATTCTAAACTGCAATGTTATAATATATTTCCAGTTACCTGGTAAATATACAAATTGCTTATGTTTTATTTTTACGGTTTATTACGTTACCCATACCGCTTATTTCCTATAGCATATATTATATATATAACTTCCATGCACCCTATCTGAATCTGAAAATATATATCAAATGTAAGGCAGTTCTTAATTTCAAAAAGATTAAACCACAAATCCATCTTTGTAATCAATCCCACAAAAGAAAAAGCTTCCACATTTTCATAGGTATTGTATGAAGATGAATGTATAGTAAATTTATTAGCAGGTTGTCTTACATCATATTTCTCTATACAATGTTATAAATTGAAAAATATGATCATGAGGAAAATGCAATGAGAACTAATAATAATATTGTTGGATATATTGTTCTCAGGGAAACAGTTTTCCCCTACTTTCACAGAAAATGTCCTCATGGTGTCGTCACCTACTTTCCAGCACAGAACAAATAGACTGTGCTGTAAACTTGAAACATCTAAAAGTAAATGCCTCAAGCACAACTAGAGGTTCAGTGCTTTCCAAACTATTTATCACTGTTGAATTCTGTAGAAGTGGAATTTATTGCCTCCAGGCCTTAAACTGACCAAACAGTGAATAAAATAGAAAAGAAAATCTGCTGAATATGCATCTTCGCACAAGCTATTTCTTGTACATTAACTTCATGAGCAAAGTCTTCTCTTTAAAAACCTTGCAGTTGACCAGCCATTTCTTGCATCTATTGTTTTTCTTCATTTTTTACATGTGTTAGCTGATATTTTTCTCCATTCTTTTATCAGTAGTTTATATAGGAAACAGTGTCCACTCGCTTTCTATCTTTTGTTTATATTCTAGGTGGGAATTTTTTTATGTAAGATACAAGTTTTGGTTGTTTTTTTCACAGTCGGATCCATAGTCTTTCTTATTTCTGATTGAAGTATTCTCTTGTAAATGTCCTGCTTTCTTTCCCCTTAGCTTTGTGATTACTTCAGTCACAAAAATGTCTGTAGGTCCTAGACAAGACTGGGAATCCGTCATGTTATTTTCTCTCTAAACACCTGATAAGAGGCAGGATCTTTTCACTGTTATAATCTCTATGGGCAAGATAGGCAGTAGATGGCAAAACACCATTATTATAATCATCTTTGCTTTATATGTGAAGAATGGAAGACACAAAAGAGGTCTGGGTATTTTAGTGCAAAGTTATGTATTTGAACACCTTTAAATATCAGCCTGTGGAGGAGCTGCAAAATTAAAGTACAGGCAACGAGGAGCACTCCATAGCTCTAGCTACAAAATACTTAAAACCTAAGAACAAGATCCACCCTCCTTCTTTCTTGCACAATATGGCTGGAGGATCCTTTCTCTTTTCTCCTGCTGTTGGTAGATATGTCAGAGTCAGGCAGGTCCCCTGCTTTTCTTACTGCCCTCTGTGTACAGGCAGGCTGCGCTGTTCACCACCCGTTCCCTAGACCCTGCTGTTGCCCAGCAAGGGGTGCCTTAGTATCCTCCTCCTGTTTGGGAACAAGACAAGAATATTTTTTACACCATCTTTTGTCAAAATTGTACAGCTGAAATCCTTAAGTATTGTTTTGTTGACAGCTACTGTACAGAACATATGCTGCACAGCTTTCTTCTTGTGCTCACCCATTCCTTTCTTCATATGTTTCAAGGGTATCTGGTTCCTTGGGAAAGATCTTTGAAAATACACTATAATTAGCTTTGCTGCTTACAGGACACTTGCATTGTCAGACCCTGTCATTGTTAGTTGAAAATACTCATAAACATAAGTGTCTATCATATTCTTTCCTCTCCAGTCTATGATAAATAAGCTACGATTATTTGTGTGTTATTTTTGTTGGAGATTTTTTAGTACTGCACTAGCTTTCAGTTACTAATATATATTCTTCTTTGTATGTGTAGCAATACAAATATTTACTGCTAGGTATCATTGATATGATTCAGAAATTATGCTTCATGAAGGCTCAGAGGGAAGTTTTTCAATATTTTAGCATATTCCTCGTAGTTTTTAAATTCATCATCAATAAGAAAGTAACCCAGAGCAGTTTATATGTATATAAGGCTGAGTAAAACCGATCTATTATTTACCAAATTCATGCAAGTGAATTTTGAATACAGACTCATAGAATCATAGAATAGTTAGGGTTGTAAAGGACCTTAGGATCATCTAGTTCCAACCCACCTGCCAGGGGCAGGGACACCTCCCACTAAACCATGTCACCCAAGGCTCTGTCCAACCTGGCCTTGAACACCACCAGCAATGGAGCATTCACAACTTCCCTGGGTAACCCGTTCCAGTGCCTCATCACCCTTACAATAAAGAATTTCTTCCTCATATCCAATCTAAACTTCCCCTGTTTAAGTTTGAACCCGTTACCCCTTGTCCTATCACTACAGTCCCTAGAGACTACAAACATCATTGAGTTTTGCAGTTGAAGAATATGTCTGCAAGTTAATCAGTCTCCAGTTACATCCATATTGTCATGATTGTAGCTCCACATACGACTCAAAGATCAGTTATACATCTTCAGATGACTCATATTCTGACTAGTTTGGAGTGAAGTAGCTGGATTTCCAAGGAGAAAACACAGAAGGAATGCAGTAGTTTATAGTCCAACATGCTTCCTATAGGCAATATGGACGCAGCTGACTCTGGGTAATTTGGATTTCAGTCTAAAAGGATATGAAATTACCAAAAGCTTTGTAGATATACCCACTGTGGTTGTGCTCAACTATAAAATGTATATAACAATTCTTTTTTTCTTCACTACATTCCCCATCTTGCTTTTGAAAACTCTTCATTTGCACTGTATCTATAAATTAATTAGTGTAAAGAGAACCTTATCTTGAGGACATGGAAATAATTATGTTCTCTGGAAAAATCTTGCAATGATACTAAAAGAAGAAGTAACAAATATACTTGGCTATAGGTAAGCAGTGTACAGAAACTGGTATTATGAATGATAAGTGTAGCCTATCAAAATATTTAACTTGCAAACACAGAAAAATAGCTCATTATATATTAAAATTGCTTGTACAATGGAAGGGTGAATTCCCGAGTGTTCAGTTGATAGGACTTTGTTGTACAGAAGAGAAAGCAGAGGGTTTGTGTATAAAATAAAACAGACTGAGAGTCTGCATCAAGGAGAGAAATACTCAGGACAGCTGTTCTCTGCTGAAAACAGGAGAAGCTCACTATCCAGCTCTGAGGGAGTGTGGGAGGAATGTGGAGTGTATGTAACCCACCTGGTAATGAATAGCTTTTGCTGTAGAAAGGTCCTGCTCCCACCACTATTTTCTCCTCCAAGAGCAACTGCACTGCTGGTCCTGAGCTCCAGTTTCTGCCTGGCTTGGTACTTTGGGGCAAAAACCATGGGAGGGTGATGGCAAGTTTGTCTTGAAGGGCTCTCCAGCTGAGTTTTTATATTTCACTGAATATTTCCATAAAACTACACATTTTTCAAATTAATTTCATAGCAGGTGGGAATATTTTTGTGTAGCCAGCAACTCACCAGCCTTCTCTAGCATCATTTGTATTTCTGACCCTTGGTGTAGTTCAGTTTGCCTTTGGTCTCTGCTGCTTGCTTTAAGCTATGCAGACAGGTGGTTGACTTTAAGGTCTCCAAAATTAACATGTAGAGGATAGCCTGTGGACAACACGTTTTCTATGTAAAGGTAAACATTTTTTTCTATGTAAGAATTGATTCATGCTTCTATATATTCACATATTACTAACATTGAGCCTAACTCATCAATGTAAAAGGTTTTGCATCCTTTTTTCCTTGATATTTCCTTAATTCTCTTATATGAATGTCATGGGTTCAGCAGCAGCAGTCATTTTTCTCCTTCTTGGTAGCTGGTGTAGTGCTGTGTTTTTGATTTTGGGCCTGGGAACAGCGCTGATAACACCAGTGTTTTGGTTACTGCTTAGTGATGTTTTGGTTTGGCCAGGGATTTTCTGAGTTTCATGCTCTGCCAAGGAGGAGGGGAGCCGGGAGGAAGCAGAGACAGGACACCTGACCCAAACTGACCAAAGAGGTTATTCCATCCCACAGCACGTCATGCCCAGGATGGAGAGGAGAGAGAAGAGACCCGGAAGGGTGGGGGTGCACTGCATGGTCGGGCTTGGTTTTAGGTGGTGAGAAATTGTATTCTTTCCTTGTATTTGCCTTGTCATTATTGTTATTGGTGGTAGCAGTAGTGATTTGTGTTATACTTTAGTTACTAAACTGTTCTTATCTCAACCTGTGGGAGTTGCATTCTTTTGATTCTCCTCCCCATCCCTCCGGGAGCAGGGGGGAAGAAAAAGAGGGGAGTGAGTGAGAGAGAGTCTGCGTGAGTTAGGCTTAAACCACGACAATGAATTCTCCATTTTTTTTACTCTGAGGCAATCCAGCTTCCAGTGAAGATGATGGTATAATCAGTCACTTCAAACATATCAGGTTTCTGACCCATAGAATAATTGCAACACAAAGCCAATCCTCATTTTGGTGGCGCAGAGACTCCCTGACTACTGAATTAGTATAATCCCTTTTGCAACAGAAGGAGAATTAGAATGGGTACATTACCACATTAAGCTGTTGCTTCAACTGTGAAGGAATTGAACAGGAACAGCTTCCACAGAGCAGCCTACCAGTTGGGGCAGGGAGAGGTTGTGAATGTTAGTCTGCTGGGGCTCATGGGTTTCAGCAGAGCTCTGATATTCTCCCCACGAGGGACTAGTGCATTCCCTGGAGTAGACCTCTGTTGTGCAACACTGCCATGGTCACATGTATCCTAATGAAAGATCCATCTAAAGTGGCCCATTCTTGCAAAAGGCTTCAATGAATCTGCATTTTTGCAATGAAAAATGATTTGTCAGGAAATTCCTATTTCTGTCTAATGAGGCTGAATATCAGAAAGTGATTCCAGAGCAATGATTGCATGCTCAGTGGACACAAATACATCTAGTGATGTTCTTCAGTGTGGGAAAAAGTACAGACTTGCAAAAATTATAATGCCATTGGTCTCTCTCACTCTCTCAACTGCCTCTCAAAACAGTATAATTTGAGAGTTCCCTGCTACGTGTGTATGTACAACACGGTTGAAAGGGCAAGGCAGTGGATGGCACTTTGCTGTTTTAAAATGCACAGTTCGATTTATGGCAAACCAGCATTTCTTTGGTGAATTATGTAGAGTAAGCAGACTGTTCATGACAGCTCTGTGAATAATAATGGTGATTTTTATCATGATGCTTTTGTTTCTGCTGGATATTATTACGCAAGGCTGTTCTACAATGACTATTATTCAGTTGCAATTTTCAGAGAAGCTAAAGGTTGTAAGTTCAGTAGAAAAAAAGTGCTTTCTCACCTTTCGTATTTATTTCTGTATTTACAACAACTCTCAGTTTAACATCTCATAGTGACCTAGTCCTTTATCCTCTTTCTGTCTGGAAGGTGGAGATTCAGGAGGAAGATAGGCAGAGTTGTACAAAGTCATCCCTCAGACAGTTTTTCCCTCTTCCCTTTCTCCTTCACCGGCCTTTGCTCCTTCTATCCACTTGCTGCTAACCCAGCCATCTGTTAACCCAGCGATTTCCAGCCTGGACAACTATATGTGTATATATATATATATATCTGTATATATATGTTCCCATTTAACACTTTCTCTGAGGAACCTGACCTCCTTGTTTCCGCATCTCTGATGAAGCTGCTGGCAGCCCAGAATGGTTAATAAAATGCACAGGAAGAAGACAGAGAGACAAAGAAACCATAAACTGGGAGAGTTCTTGAGATCATGAGTTCTGAGTCTTCATCTTAGCACATTTTTATCCAGGAGCTGAAACTGCGTTGGGTTACCACTTCCCAAAGCGAGGGCTGGCACAAGAGGAGGTAGTCAGTTCATATCCATCTCCTTTGTTAGTTGATAATTCCCACAGGCTATCAGTCATGACCTCCGGGCTAAGGTTAAGATCATTCAGATACAGCCTATACTTTGGGTGCCCTGAGAGTGTCTCTGGATGCCCTTCATGCTTCAGGGCTCTGAAAGTAAGTGTGGGTGCTTCCTGGATACGAGGGTATTCAAAAGCAGACAGTGGAGACAGCAGAGATGAGGCCATGCTGTGGATCAGATAGACATTAACGTCCTTAGCCAGGCAGATCTTTTCAATACAGTGATTTTCTGCACTACTATATTAGTTAAAAGTAATCAGTCTTGAAAGTTATGATGCTGTCATGAACAATTTTATTTGTATGTAGAGAGAGAGCTGTAGTATTTTTGTAAGAAAACCTAGACAGGTCCAGAGAGTACATGGGTATAGATTGGGTTAATGATTCAGAAATGTGCTAACTAGACTATACCATAAAGGATAGTAACTCTAGTATTATTTATTTATTTTTTTTTCACCAGTGATAGTTTGAAGCAATTGCAACCTAGTGCTATTTTATATGATCTTACCCAGGAAGCTGTTCTGCTTTTGTCCAGTGTGTGCAAAATGCAGCAGACAGGATGCCAGCTAATTTCCACTGCTGTTTTCAGTTGCTGCTTATTCTTATTCTTGGATACTTGCTCCCTCTGTGAATGATTGTGACTACTAATCACAGAATAGTTTGGGTTGGAAGGGACCTTTAAAGGTCATCTAGTCCAAAACCCCTGCAATGAGCAGGGACATCTTCAGATAGATCCAAATGCACCCTAGCCTTGAATGTCTCCAGGAATGGTGCATCCACCACCTTTCTGGGCAATCTGCTCCAGTATTTTATCACCCTTATTGTGAAAGCTATAGGACAGGAAAATGCCCATCACAAATGTGTATGTCCAACCTTAAATATATGCAATATCATTACTTAGGAAAATATTTAATATGTCTTTTTATTTTTTCATATAGGCATAATATATGTGATTTTATTGGTTTTCCTTGTATTAATTGAATTCTTCCTCTTCTGCTTGTTAATTGATGATTTTTCTGTTAACTCAAGCACAGAACAATAAATCATTTCCTGTGAACAATAAATCATTTCCTGTTTTAACAAAGCCCTGCTTAGGATGTATTGGGTCTTTGAGTGTACTTCACTGAAGTCTTTAATACAAATATGACTCCATCTTGGGAAAATCTATGAAAATGCATCACAGGATCTATGAGCAATTTCATCCATTGACTTCTTTTTCTTTTGCTTCTTTCGTATTCGTACATGTTTCTGGAAACTGTCAAACTTTACAAACTTTAAAATAAATTACAACCAAAAAAGACAAAAAAAAAATACTAACAGGATTCATATAAAAAAAGAGTTTCTCTTAGAACTGGGCTGCATGGTATCAGTTAACGTAGGTAGTATATTTCAATATTCATGTCAAGGCTTTCAATAAATTATGCTGTGGTTGCCACATTTTTCCTGGCAGCATCTCACAGCCACTGTACTTTGGGGAATTAGGCTGCAGCAATGAAAACACAATGCGTCTGGTGCTGCGGCATGCCAAGGGAAATGAGATCATAGTTCAGCCAATGAATTTCTCCATGGGAATTCAATGTGCACCTTTTGGAAATAAAAATTGTTAAGGTGTGGGTAACCACTGGCAAAAAAGTGGGTGTGTTTTCAAGAGGGAAAGTCACCATGGAGTGAATTCTGTTACAGAAAAGTACTAATTATATTGATCCTAAAGGCTAATCTTTTACCAATCCAGTGATTTATTTGCACCCAGTTGTTAGAAAGAAGACTCTTTACCTTCCAGTGTTACAAGTGCAAGCCAAAAGTGTCTGAGGGGCATTTGTCTTGGAAGCTTTTTTCAGGTACCTCAAAGTAAAATTAGTGTAGAGTCTTTAATTGCTCAAAAATTGGACACAAAAATCCCATTAGGCACATTTTTGAAAGATACACTTTTTAGCTCTGGGATGTACTAAAGTTTTCACATATTTATTTATTTTACTCAAAAGTACCAACTTGTGTATAGAAAGGATAACACATGCTTATGCCACTTTGGGACAAGAGTCACCATCTTAAGTACATGACCACTACCTTAAGTACATTCAGGGAGGTTAAAACTACCTCTGAATTCAAGGATTGTTGAGGTCTGCAGCTAGATTAAGACCTGAACTGCAGAGCTCACAGCCATCCCTATTTTGTATGATTATCTGCTATATAAAGACATCTGTCACTAAGTGTTTATAGTGAAGTCCTCAAAGGAAGACTCTTTTGGACACTTGTTTCCTCCTGATAACTGTTCATCTGATGAGAGAAGAGGGGGGTTAGGGAGTTTTCTGTGTAAGAATACAACGACTGGCGTTCTGTGCCACAAGGCCAAGCTGTAAAAGACACTGACAGGAAGTCCAGCCCACCACTTCTGACTGGGCGAAGGGCACAGAAAAATGTAATATCAAAGTTTCAAAGGATGACAAGAACCATAATTTTTCCTTAACTGATTTGAACTGTCAAGTCCGTGGCACTACAGTGATTTGAACAGCTGGTCTGTCAGAGTGCAGAGCATAACCCTGAGCAACCCTGATGGAGAGGGCTGATAAGGGAATATCAGAGAGATGCTCTTGAGACATACTAGGTACTTGAAGAGCATCATCCAGAGAAGAAAAAATTGACACATAGGTGGCCAAGTTATAGATCTTGGAGAGGAAATGTGGGATAGGATGGGGAGTAGGGGGTAGGCAGGGGTCAGGAGAGATGCTATTTAGAGCTTTGCCTAAGCTTTTATGACCATACCAGAAAGAATCCCCTAATTCCCTCAGGCCTTGCAGCAAGCCTGCCATGATTACCTAAGAACATAGGAAAGTGCAAGGGAATGTCAAAACTGACACGGAGTTTGAGAGCTGAAGGGGAATTGTGAAGCTGTCAACAGCAATGTGCAGAGGAGGAACAGTGGCAGGTTCACATTAAAGAATTACCTGTGATCGTTTTACCTTCAGGTGACAAGGAATCATCCTGAATACACCAAACTGTCAGTTCAGCTCACAGAACAGAAACAAACAGGACAGGGAGATGAAAATATTCATCCTGAGAATAATAGCAGAAAACAAATGAAAAAAAAATTGTGCAATGAGAGAACAGGAGTCTGTAGTTGCTTTGAAAAAGTCCCATGGAAAAGTGAGAAGGAGCTGCTCTAAAAGATACTGAAAGAGCAATTAAAAAAGGTAGATGGAGAGCCATAAGGGGGTACTGTCACAAAAGCCAAGCAAGAAGAATGATCAAGGGTATCAGATTAGACAGGAAGGTCAAAGAGGACGCAGAGATTCCCATGTTAGCCAGAAGGAGGTCATCTGAGACCTTGGTGATTTAGTTTGAATGGGGAGAACTGGAGCCAGACTGCAATGAGTCAGAGGAAAGGAAATCAATGCAGTGGTCTTAAACAGGCCTTTCAAATCACTCAGAAGTGAAAGTCAGAAGGAGGGCTGCAAGAGGAAAAGAAAAAAAGGCTGACCTATTTGCACTGGAAATTCACAATGTACTGCTTATCCTTTTCCCTTCTTCAATGTACGAATTACCTTTTTTTTTTTCATGTTTTTCTGATGAATTTTGTTGATGTTTTCATTTTGAAGATCAGAGAAGCTTCCAGACTCCCTGAATTTAACAATCATCCATTAATATATCTTAGGCACCTACCCAAGGAAATGCTTATGTATAGCAGGCTGTACGAATTTCTGTCTTAAATTTATTACTCAATCTCCATTTAACCATAGAGCTTCATTTGTTTCCATGATCACTGCTTGTATGATGTCTGGTACTAGAGTTCATTGGTGCCAAACGAAAATTAAATTTGGTTTTAAATCCCTGGAAATCCTACAGAAACATGAAGTGAGTGATTGTGCTATAGAACACACTGTAGAGAAGCCTGACTGACCATGCTGTTTCTCAAAAATATGTTTATTTTTTTTCACGGAGTGAGTTTGTCTCACCAATCACAGATTTTGCCAACCTGGCAACATTTAAAAGTCATGAGAAACACTTTGATGGAAATGCAACTGCTTAAGATATAGTCATATAATTCTCACTGGAATGAAAAGGTAGCTTACAATGGGAAACATTTGAGAATTACATGGGAGTACGGACTTGTGATTTCTGGCACTGCTTTTGGGGTCAGTAAGCACCTGTGCCTGGAAGAAAAAGTTGAGAATTTCCACAACTGGCTTGAAGCAATTCTTGCTTTCTGATTTTAAGACCACAGTTTTGATGTGCCACCTTTTGCTCCTGCTATCTTGATTTTGACAGAGTGAATACCCAAAAAAGAAGAGCTCCTCTGAATCACAGTTTGCTTTTGGAAACATAACTGAAGTAATGCACATGCTGTATACCAGACAGCCCTGCACTCAGGTCACTGGGGACCCACAGTGCTTTTCTGGGTGGCCTGCAAGAGGTTTTACTCATGGGTGTTTCCTTACAGAAATAGCTGATGCATAAGGAAGCAGTGACTGCAAATCGGCTTCTGCCATATGCCCCCTCCATGGGCCTCAGCCTGGGACTTCCAGCCCCAAAGCTCTCTTTGCCAGGGGCAGAGTGCTCCCCAGCTCAGATACATTTTGCTTTGCAGCCTGTGGCCTGCTGTTCGACCTGTAAAATGGTTCTTCAGAGAGCACCTAGTGCAGACTATAACACATCTTTAAAAATAAAATCACTTTAATGATATTCAGCTTCACCTTCCTCTCCTCCAAAGCAATAAAGCAGTTTATCTGAGTTGATTTTTTTGCCCTCGATATTTAAATCAATAATTTCATCCGTGTTAAATGAATACCACCTACTGCAGATTTAATTTCAAGTTACAAATAAATAATCTTGGCGCTTCAGCCTGTTTTTTAAATAGTGAATTACTCTCACTTCATATTTTGCAAATGTGTTTTTGATTTGCAGATGTGGGTGGAATACCCTGCAAAAATATATCTCCAGCTATGCTGGGCTCTGAAGCTGTCTCCAGAGACTATTAATGTGGTTGGTCACCTTGTTCTTATAGAAACCACACCCAGGATTTAATAAAGTTTACAATTTAAAAAGAAAGAAATTATATTACCTTTAATAAACTGTGAATAAGCTTGATTGCACACATATGCACATGCACCTAGCTCATCTACATGTGAATTCAAGGTTTTGGACTGAAGTTAACTTCTTGATTTCTTGCAGGGAAAGCCCTTTAAAAAGTCAGTGCTCAAAACTCTGAAATGGAACAAAAATTCTGGGCTGCATTCCCACAGGGTTTACACTGCTGCGATGTTACTGTGGGCAAGGTAAACACAGCAGTGTTTCTGCCCAAGAGCATAGGTCAGTCTCTTCAAGTGCCCAGCTGGGTGCCATTTCCCCACTCCACATGAGAGGCACACAAGAACCAGCCTACCTGGCAGTGTTTTCATCCTCCCCAGGAAAATAAATGCACTGGAAAAGTCATTATTGCCTCTTCCAAGTTCCCTTTGTCATGCACAGGGCTGCACAGGAAGGGATTGGGTGCTATACCTATGTAATAGGATTGCTTTTCAATGACTGCTTAGTGTTTCTGAAGTCAGAGCTGTATGGCATCGCATAGGTTTATCAAGGTCCTGTATCATGGTTACACTCAGAGCTATTTTCTTTTTATGAGATTTCTTCTAGCGTGTATCCACTATATAGAATAATCTTCTTTGTCTTAAATACATCCTTGGGATCAAGATCAATAGCAAGTACATTACAAGCAAACGCATGAGATACCAATGATTATTTACAAAGTACCTGACAGTGATATTTTATGCTCAGTCTTTCTTCCTGGTGGATGCTATGTGCAAAGTGCAGATTTTCTACCTTAAACGGGTTTGGTTTATGCTTTTTTTTTTTTTTTTTTGTCCAAATTATTCAGGCCACTGTTAAGTTTTTACAAATTCGCAAATAGAATCACTTAGCTTGGAAAAGAGCTTTAAGATTATTGAGTCCAACCAATGCTTACAGGTATTGCCAAGAAGTCTAATTAACACTATGGCAGCTGAACAAAACATTCATAAATTTTCCAAGCATTCAAACCCATTCACGCTTATTTAGTTCCTACCTGACAGGCACTACTGACAAATATTCTGCAGGGAGTTGGCCCACAATTATGTGAGATTTTCACATGACTACACATGCCGGAAAGCCACTAGAAATATTGTGAACTGTGCCTGTTCATATTTTTGCCATGTTCCTTGGCTTTCTCACAGCACCATTTGGTGCACTGTCAACTTCTGAAATGCATCAGGCAAAAATTTGTCTTTCATCATTTGAGTACTAAGAAGCTACAAAGCGTTGACTTTCAATGTTGTTACTTTTTCCGGCAAATTAAAAAAAATATACAGACAAGAGAAGGGGCACAGTGCTTTAAAAAGATGAGGGGGAACCTTCTAATCATTTACGTAACTTAAACCACTAAGCTACAGAATTCCTGCCCTTACCTTCGCATTACAAAAATTAATTATTTTGGCCCATTTTGCTTGACAATTTATTATTTTACTTGAAAAAGTTTAATGGCATGTGTTCTTCCAGCAATTAGAGTAATCTCTTAATAGTGCTTCAGGATGCTGCAGCTCTGTGACATGACCTCAAATTCTTTGTATAAACAAAAGACACCAGTCGAGTCATTTTGATGAGCAAGTATTCAAGAATCCTTTTAATCAGCTTGAAGGGCAAGGAACAACAGGGAAACGTGACTGAGCCAGAGGCTGTTTCGGCATTGTGGTTAGCAGCTGGAGCAGGTTGGATAAGAAAGTGTGTTTGAATCAGCCCTCAGTACCGCATGTAGAATACTGCTGTAACTACACTGTTACGCTGCAGGGGAATGGAAATCCAGATTAACCAAAGGCAGGCAGAAAAAGGGGACATTTTTCCATAAATGCAGAATTTTATCCCTTATTGTAAGATAAACCTATTAATCACCCGTGCTGTTTATTTTATTACTTATAAACACTTTTCAGTTTTGCAGTCAAAACAGTGTTTTGCCCAAGAGGAATAAATGCACAGTTTTAAGGAACAAAAATAAAGTGTTGCCAAGTTGTATGCAAGCTCTTTCAGGTTGGTTCCTGTTTGTTTTTCCATGAAGGATTATACATTGCATTATGTATGTTAATACAATGCATTTTCATTAAATACAAAACAATAATGTGACAGAGTCAGGAGTAGAGTTGGACACTTAGCCTGAGAAACTGGGCTCAGAAAGTTTCTATTTTATTCATACATTTCCTACCCTGTTCAGTTTTAGACTAGTCAATGTTCTTCCTGTCTTTCTGCAGAAGCTGGTGTTAACAACTTGCAACCTTTGTGGACAAAGGTGGTTGAAACTGGAAAGACAAAATGGCCAAATCTTTTCCAATGTTGTGTCTTTTAACCATTTCCATAATTTTAAAGTGGAGAAATTGACCTCTGCAACTTATTTCAACAACTCTAATTTGTATCCTTCAAGAATGTCTCAGTTTAGAATTAATGTTCTTGTATGTTTATAGTTTATATGACCTTCATAAGTCCCATATCCCTAATTACTCTGTTAATTTGAGGAGAGTCCCATGCTTGTCTTAGTTGCACCTGCATCTGGAATTTCTGTGGAGAGTGAATTTAAAAAGCATTTTGTTTTGGCAGTAGGTGGACTGGGTGCTAAGCATTAACCAACATAATAACGTATGCTATCTTCCCAGTAGTTCTATTTATTCTGCAATAAATTCAAAAGTTTTCTCTGGATACTTCAGTAGAAAGTGGAAGCACAGATACAATGAACTTTAGTAACCTGCCTAGATTTTTCACAGAAGAGATATTAACTGAGCTCGAGCTTTTAATGCATCCTGCTTTTGGTATTCCTTCTAAATTCACAATGAGATCACCTGAGGGTTGCCCATAGTTTCAAAGACTATATCTGAACTATGATTTCAGAAATGATTTGAAATTCCATATCCTGCAGCACCACGCTCCTTTTCCCCCACATCCAGGTCCCTAAGGAAAGGGGACAGCTAGGAGGAAGCCCAGGCAGGCAGAAGGGACAGAGCTGCTGCCTCCCAGCTCAGGGAAGCTGCGTACCAGGACTGCAGAATACGCTGTGCAATGTACCTGTTCTCTGTTTAAACACAACCGAGGACTACAGCTCACTCACAAAGGAACAAAAAATTCATGGAAAAAGAGAAAACATCTAAAACATATCCACCTGCTGAAGGGATTTCTGGCTTTGCTTCATTCTGTATGACATAACAGACTAGATCTTCAGGTTTTTACTGTCTGGTACGAATTAAACCCCAATAACACATGTAGCCTTCCTAAATTCTTCTAAATGACAAAGGTACTAAGGTAGTTGTTCCTACCTTCAACCTGGTTCTGAGCTTTACTTATGATTTTGCAGTTTCTTTCACTGACAGGGAACCCCTGGGTGTCAGATACTGTTGCTGTTTTACAAGAAAGGAATAACTGCCATAGGCTAGAAGAAAACCAGATTTAAAACACCTTTTACTTATTAAAATTCTGCAGCAACCACATGCCAACTGAATGAGGAGATAGGGTTAAGATACATACTTCATTCTACGAGTAAGCTGTGTTTACATCCCAGAATAATTTCCTGTCCATCAAAATAATGTTGAAAGAAAAAAGCACTTGTCATTCCCAAAGGCTTCATGATACTGATGATGGACTGAAAGCAGCAGTGATTCCCTTTGAATCAAACACGCAATCTTCTGGTACTGCCTTCCAGCTGAACCTTTAGGCAACACATCTCTGGCACAGCAACGACTGAGTCTGAGTTTTGAAGGCAACCTCCTCTGTGGTCTGCTGCCATGCTCATGTATGCTCATAAAAAGGAATAGGTATTTTAGATTTGAAGTGACACAGCCCCTTAGTGATCCTAGAGAGTGTATATGGTACATTTCCCATGCCCTGTTAGGCTTCCAGTTTTCATAATTTCTGAAATTTGCCTAAGAATTTCTCACCACTCTTTCAATAGCACTAAGCAGAACAGAAATAAACTGATCATGAAGTTATTGAACACCTCAGTTGTTGCTGTTGTAAGACTAGTTCACTCAAATAAGAGGAGACAGAAGTCTTTTCATGAGGTGGCAAGGAGCTCTTCGCTGAAAGGATGTACGTGTTCTCCTGAGATCTCGTTCGAAAGGAATAGCTGAAGAGTAAGCACACAGCTAGGTGAAAGTAGTTTCTGATGTGGATATGCCAGCACTGTGAAGTCAGACAGATTATGAAGACAGATAGAAGGTAAATTCTTATACATAAAATAATAAGTTCTGACCTTTAAAATACACTCTTTATGTTATATTGAAGAGGGAAAACACATTTCAGGCTTTTAGGATATCAGAAGAGTATTGATGGTTATTCAGGGGAAAAAATAATTCCAAAGAACAAAGGATCATTACAGCTTGGATCAGTGCAAATGAGTGCTTCCTCTATTGTCACTTTTAAAGCCAAAGTTTCTGCACTATTAGCTGGCTGAATATTTGCTTATTTTGCATTTTTTAACACTACACTCTATACAGCAATACTCACTATGAGGAACTGAAATTTATTACAGTTTGCAGGAGTTTTATGACTTGAAACAGAGGTGATTTAAAAGAAGTGAACATTTTCATAGAGATTTTTTTTCAACTGTGCCATCCAATTGTTAAATGGAAAAAACATAGGTAAGAGGATTAGACTAAATCATGAATAACTGCCAACTTCCTTATCTTTCTAGTGTAACAAAATACATCAAAAGTTTAAACCATTTCAGACACGTTTAAACTTCCTAGTAGTGAAGCATAAAAGAAGGCATTATTCAGCATATTGTGTTTTCATATTTGTTAGTATTTAAAGGAAAATAGCTATGCTTGCAGAAATTATACGTGTCCACAGAGTGGACATTATGTGAAGAGAAATAGGTTGAACTTTGGGGAAAATTAAATCTGAAGATGACTCAGGCCCAAAAATCTAATTCTGAGGGACTCTGCAAGGACCAGACTGTAATCATGCAGTTTATAACAGTGACTTGAGGCTCCTGAAAGCCATCGTAATCACACTGGAAACTGTTATCAATCCAGAACTGCTCACAGATGTGGTTACTGTACCCAGATTTTCAAAGATTTTCCCATGGATTTTTCCATGCGTGGATTTCCTGTACATAAGGAGCCCAAGCAGGCTACTGAAACCAGTTTCCCGGGTCCAGACTACAGCACAGACTGGAGCTGTGTTCCATCTGTCCCAAGTGATCAGGCTGCAGGGCACCACTGCTCTGCTCTGCAGAAAGGTAGATGACCATGAGGGCAATGTGGCCCTCATGGCAATGCTCTGAGCTGAGTGAAGGAACAGGAACAAGGTGCTGAAGGTGGCATGGAGAGTCCTAGTGAGGATCCAAATATCTTCACGGTGACCATGACCTAGCTCCTCAGTTGTGCCTGGTATGCCATCATATCTGCATGCTGCAAGTCAGCTTGGTGAGTGAGCAAACATAGCTCACATCCACTTGAAAAGTACCAAGTGGACACAGTCCTCTGTAAGAAAGGAATGAAGAAACAACTCTAGCTGGCTGATCAAAAGTGATGGGTTGCCTGCAGCTCTCAAGCCTTGCAGGCAAAGACTTGCAGATTCAGATTTTTCCGACAGCTGCATGCAGACAAGCTTGTGTAACTGCCCTGGACCAAGGAACGCTGGGAGGCAGGCACGCAAGCCAAGGCTTGTGCAGGCATCTTGGTTGTCGGCCCTTCCTGCACTGAAGGGTGGGAGGGAAATATAAGATCCCCTGGGGCACACACAAAAGCTCTGAGCACATTTTTTGCCCAGAAGTAGTGAACTAATAGGAAGCAGCTATGGGGAGGGTGAGTGCTGGTATGACTTCCCAACACTGCAGCCACAGCCAGTGAGTGAGTGTTTAAGCATGACAAAGAAACACGGGTTGTCTGAGGAAACAACAAAATCCTGCTTAAGCTCTCCCAGTCTCAGAGAAAACTGTATGAAGGGGATTATCCCTCCCTTCTAAATGAAAGACTTTGCATGCTTTGCTGCATGCAAAGAGGAGTGAGATGTGGGTTTAGCCAGAGAGGTTCACAAACAGCCTCACTGCTGAGGCACCTTCACCTGTTTTCCATTGTCTTCCACCAGTAGACTCAGGCAATTTTGGCAAGACCTGGCAGAAGTGCCAAAGCCTGGGCAGGTCACACTGCTAGTGACCACGGTGAGGGGACCATGGGGACAGCTCAGCCCATTGTGGCAGCTGGAGCCCCCATGGTTGCATGGGGCCAGCCCCACTGTGTGCCTCCCAGCACTGCTAGGGAAGTGTGAGACATGGGAACCCAAGTAGGCAGCCCCCAGGTAGGGACTAGGTGTCTCTAACAGGGATGAGCTTTGGGAGAAATATGGACATATTCCCATATGACATGTGAGAAGGTGTGGAGCTATGGGGGCTGAAATGCTGCAGGGGTTTTTGAAATTTGGACAGAACTGAGTAAACGTCACCCAAAGTGCTGAAAGTGAGACCTTAAAGTGGAGAGAAATCCACAGGGAGCCATAGCTAGTAGTTAGGTTGGCAGCCATAGCAGAGATTAATACCTTCCTATCTTTGTACCTTCAGGAAAAGTACTGAAGCATCCTGAATAATAGAATGAAAAAACAAAACAAACTAATATGTATAAGTTACCAGTTACTTGCCTTTGGGCTTTTACCCTAAAGGTCTCCCCCTCTCACAATAGCCTGGAATTCCTTTTTTAATATGTTAATGTGCGTTTCAGTGTTAAAACACTATTCTCAGGCTCTGAGTTCCAAACTGAGATAGGTAGTTAGACAGCTATAGATAGCTACATAGATCTGTATGGTTTCATCTGCTATTGAACTATGGTTTCATCTGCTATTGAACTATGGTTTCATCTACGTTTTCATTACAGTCCAAGAGCCCAATATTTGATAAATTCTTTGTCATGTCACACCTAATTAAGAACAAAATATGGTAATTGCAGCTGAGTGAAAAATTGGTTTCCTACTGGGGGGTGGGGGGGGAAGAAGAAAAAAAAAAAGAACAAGAGAGATTTTGCAAGCTTTCTCCATCCAAATTAAGCTGAGCCCAAGCCTCAGAAAATCAGTTAAAGGCAAGCAAAAATCTTTGTGGATTTTGCTTTTAATTGTTAAACTTTTTTTTTTTTTTTAAAAAGAAGACGTGTCAATTCAAAGTGGAAATTTTCATGTAGAAAATATTAGATTTATCAGGGTTTTTTATGGTTTTTAATATGCAAAAATTGAGTAAAATAATCTTTTGACACCTACTAGTTTGATATCTATGAATCAACATCTTCAGACAAAAAAACATAGCCAGAAAATTCCTACCTACCTCATCTGCTAGATGCCCAAATGACATCTTTGTCAGTCTAAGACTACTTTTTTCTTAGGCAGACAGTTGAAATGTGCTTTTCAATGACTCATGTTTATTCCAGCATCAATTTACACATTTTTAATGTCAAAAAGAGAAAACTTCAGTATGATTAAAAACCCAGCTCAGGCTTCCCTGTAGAAGATATAAAAATAGCATAACAAATTGCAAGATCCCCTTTTAGCCTGCAGGTAAAAATTGACATAGAGATCAAGAGATAGACTGATAAACATGAAGAATACAGCTGTACCTGGCAAGTATTATAACGTTTGAGAACACTTGGCACACCTTATAATATCCATTGCTGTGAGCTGCTGCAGCTTAAAAGGTTAACAAATTTATACATGCCTTACATTCTCATTTCTAGCATGGATTTTCCCAGATGCATTACATGTACTCATCCTCATTGAAGCTTAACTGAACAAAAACTTTGAAGTGTTGAGGCAACTGTGTTTGAGTTCTCGGAAAACAATCCTGAGCCACAATGCTTTCAGCAAAGAGAAAACAGCTCCCTGCTTCATTGCTGAAGTACTCTGATTTTCTAGAAACATTCACCTTTGGTCTGTGACCTGGCATTAAAAGTCTTACATCAACAGAACTTTAATGGAAAAGTTTTATGGGGTAAAAAACCTAAACTTCATTCTACAGAAGCTGTTTTATCTTAATTAGGTATTCAAGACTGCAACAGCATAACTATTAGCCCCGTCTGTTTGTTCCTCTTTATTTCAGTGCTTTACTTTGCATGCATAAGTGTTTTCAATAAAGAATAAAGATGATGCCTTCTAAAAGCTGTTTGCCACTTTCAGTAATTGCATATTTCTATGAACATACTTTCAAATTCAGATGTTATGTGCATAAAACCATCAAATGCTGAGGAGACCACTTACTTTACTAACATGAAATTACTTCCACTGTGGTATTTTTAATAGTTACCTGGCTAGAAAATATTGAAATATTTTTGTAGGTAACTGAATATTTGTAGGCTACTGAATATCTGATGGCTGTCCTAACTATTTCCCTGTAATGTATTCCAGTTGTCCCTGTGCTCCTTAACAAGAGATGCTGTATTCCTCAAACAATAAAGGCAATCCTTCAGGTGCTGCTGATTCTGTTACTGCCTTCACAGGTGGGTAAGTAATTGTTGGGGTTTGATTTGTTCCACCAAATCGCTTTTATGTTTTCTAACTGCAGCACACTTCAAGATACTTTTGCTTTCCTTCTGGTGTTTACTGGAAGCTGTACTTTTTATTAGTCTCATTTGGTAAACCTGTACTTTGCCTTAATTTGCTCACCTTTCCTTTCCCTTTAAAACTTTTCTTATTTTCTCTGTCTCTTAGTTGCTTGGAAAGTGGGTCTAGAACTGAAGAACAGGGCAGGGGGGGAATCTTTGCCAAGCACTGAAGATGCTCCTGTGCTGCTGACGCATGCAGTGTGCAACACTGCCCAGCCCTGAGCTGCACACGCACAGGCTGTAAACAGTACGGCTGCTCACTCACACTGCTCCCATGTGAATAAAGGTCCAAACTTTCCAGCACCCAAGGGTGGCTGATGCTGATGTAACAAATGGTGAGGGGGATATCCCAGCTGACTTTGGGCATTGGTCAGCAATGAATTACTATTGCTCTCAGGAGGCAAAAGGAGCAGAGAGGGATTCTGAATTGCAGGTTTTTCCTTCTCAGGGCAGATTTCATACTGAGCCTGGTTCAGTCATCTACTGAGAATTAAAATTTAGTTCTAAAGCTGTAGTTTTTCTCCACAGACAAATCAAACTTTCCTTAAGGAAATATAAAGGAGAAAATTAAAGACATTTTCTTTTCTGGGAGATATTTATAAAGAGGGAAAAAATGTAGTAACTTTTGAGCTGGCTTTAAAGTCTGATTTTCAAACTCTGATTGGTCTATTCATAAATCCTCCCACAAGCCAGCTAAAAGTCATATAACTTTACCTAAATATACTTTACTTTTTATTTTACTTGTTTTTTGCCTGTCTTCATCTTCTACTTCATTTCTAAGGAAATGACTAACCTCCCTTCCATTTATCCTTTCAGCCTCCAGGCTGAATGTAATTTGGTTTATTTTAGTACTACATGTTTTAAAAAGTAGGGGAAATGTTCTTCCAAAGAAAAAGTACGTAGCAAGGTACGACCAGGAAGACTTGAAAAGAGAATGAGAAAAGTAAGACAAATATCATGAGGGACATGTCCAAAAACAGGACCTGTAATGCAAATCCATCCTGGAACAAAATCAAAATGAGTAAAGTCATTTCGGTACTAACAGAATCTTATATCTCTTAACTTTTAAAATATTTTCTTCACTCCTTTTTCCCCCCTTCTTCTTCTTGTTCTGGAGAACACAGTGAAGGACACCTTACTACACAAACAGCTTCATAAAACCCAGTTTATCCATTTAGGGATATTATTATGCTAATTATGCTAATTGGTGCATTCTGCACCTGTCTTAAGACATTCAACTGAACTTTGGTAGGTTGCAGGAAAGACTTTGGTGGTCTTACCCTGGAGAAGAAAGGAAATCCAGTTCATTCCTGCTCTATGTAATTCCCTTTTGAAGAAGCCTTGTCCCATTTCTTTCCTCTCTTCTAGAAATCTGGTTGATTTTTCCAGGTTAATTTCACTCTCTCGCTGGAGTCATAATGATGCATTCTCCCCTTACCCTTATGCTCGGATACCCTGCACAGAAAAAATTCTGCAGTTATAAATAAAATAGATCTACAGGCTGATTCAGCAACATGTGATACTCACTCCCATCTGTTAAGGAAACAATAATACCAACTAACAAGGTGATAGGCCAGTTTCAACAGGGCATAAAAGCCAATTGAAGGTTAGCTTAGAGAGGAGTCTTACCAAACACTGTAAGTGCCAAATTTTCTGCCAGTAGGACGTTCTGTTTGCAAATAATGCCAACTCAGAGCCACATGTGCCATTACACAGAACTGTAGCACTTACAGACATAACACAGTGAATCAATGCCTCTCCTTTGCCTCTAGTTTCTCTGTCAAGATGACCGGCTGAAGTTTTACCTTCAGTGACATAGTACCATTATTCATCTACTCTTTTTGGGTTTGTTTGCAACAGTACCTCCTAAATGTTAAGCCCTATTCAGTTTCAGTTGACATCTTACTTTCCTGGGAGTCTCCCATGAAGAATCTATGCTCATAGACTTTAGAAGGCTCAGTTTTGCATCACTGCTTTTCAGATTTATTTTATTTTTATTTTTTCCTGTTCATGTTACCTATCTCAAGGGAGAAATTGGGAAAAAGAAATAAAAAAGAACAAAAATCAAAAGCTTTGTTTTATATAGCACCTTTCAGGCTAAGTGTACCCACCAGCACCTGACAGCAATGTGAACTGGATGCTCCCAGCTGACCTTACTCAATGTTTTAAAAGCACAGGGCTTAGGCTCGAGAAGAGGTTTGGTGCCCTAGCTCCTAGATTGTCAGAGATATTTCCTGCTGACCTTGAGAAAGAAAATTTCAACCTAAAATGGAGCTGAACTTCAGAGATATTGAGCATACTCAGTGTTACTTGGTGTCTCTTTGAGGAAAACCTTTTCTGAAAGGCTTACCCATAATTCAGTCACACAGGGGTAAGGGTGCTGCTTTTGCTTTTGGAATGCTTTAAAAAGTTATGACAGAATGACTAGGGATGTTTTTACTGCAATATGTCCAAATGCTACAACTAGTGATCTGGGCATTACAGCAGTAGGTTTTGTGCTTTCACATAATTAATGAATGCAAACATGTTATACCATAACTATCAAAAAAGTAATTAAAGCTGTATAATACCAGTATATTATGCTTTCCAGCCTTCTCCAGCTAGATTTGGCAAAAAAGTCTTCTGCCATAAAATGCTGGCTTTATATTTGAGGTAATCTAATAAATAATTAAAGGAAGTACCTACCTCAATGAATTTTTTTAGAACTTTATTTTATTGTGAGAATTTCTTCTTCAGTTTTCCAAACAGATTCTCTGAAGGAAAGGCTTATTTTCAGACAACTGATGAATAGGGAGGTTCAACATTTGCACAGCTCTTCCTTCACTGTGTGACACAGGGTACACAGGGCAGTGGTAACGGAAAGGCTGAATTCCCTATTACTATTCCGTCTTCCTCTCCCCTGAGGCAAATCTGCTTCTAGAGCACGTTTCATTGCTCTAATGACCATTTTTTAATGTGTATAAAGCATTCTCTATTTTTACCACTCCAGTTAGTATTTGTGGTACAAGAAAGCTTAATTGGGACCTCCAATTCAATTAATTCATAGATATAATTCCAGTGAGAAGGGACTATAATGCAAGACTGACAGGGAGTCCTGTGTGGCTGTGAATGATGAAAGAAGAATGCTACTTGTAATATGCGGACACTGTACAGAATTAGGCTTTTTGTTCCCCAGTCATAAAATGTCTTTTGGGATGAAAGGCAGACGTTTTGGGTTAGTTAGCTCCTGTTTAATTATGTGACTTCCAATGTAAAAAGGGTTTATTGAAAAGATTCAAAAAGGGAGAATAATGGAAAGGACTCTCACGCATATTTTAATATTTTCCAAAGTTTTTCATTATGCTAGTACTTAGGGATCTCAGCAGAGTAAATCCTGATTAAAAACTTGAAGTGCTTTTGTATTTCAAAAATTATTAGATGATGATAGGGAGTCCACAGCTTCCACTGGAAATATCCATCGCTTGATTTTTTCTTCCAGTAACTGGATGAAATCCAAAGAAATCATTTAGCCCGTATTTTTCTTCTTATTTTTAAAACTAAATTTGTCCATGTTGTGTTTGATCTCATTATTTTTCTTCTGATTGTTATTTCCTATGTGAGCCATTTTGCCAGTGTCCTTAATGAATCCAGTTTGATTGATTTCAGACCATTTCTCTTATGTATGATTAAACTGTATTTTATTTTTATTCTCCCATGAATTTGCAATTCCTCCCTGCTTTTTGTCATCATAAAATATGCTTGGCATTCTCTGTATTTCATCTTTCGGTTCATTCATGGAATCATTCAACACATATGGCATGTGGGATGCCCTGAAGTGAAGAAAAATGGACAATGAGATGCAGATGCTCTGGGACAGAATTTGTCAGCAAGATATAAAACAAGAAAGCAAGAAAATTGGTCTCATTTCTGAAGCACTTGCCTGAAACCCTAGGCAAGATTCGTTGAGGATATAACAGGAGAATCATGTTGATTTTTCCTTGCTTATAATCAGTTCAGATTTTATTAAAAGTTAAATCCCTTGGAAAAGTTCACATCAGAATCTGGATCCAAACTTCATATTGTGTTGATAACAGAAGTTTGCATATGTTAATTGGGTCTAATAAAGTAAAACAGATTAAAACAGTGTTAACAATGCAGGGGAAAAAAAAATGCACATAGAACTTTTGCTACCTGGGTGTAAGTGAACGACAATTTGAGTCTGTAACATACCAATGCACTTACCAATTTAATAAAATAAAATAAAATAAAACAAAATCCACAGTACTAGATAGCCAAATATGGCGATCCTTTTTCTCTGTATAGCTATGGTTTCAAGACAAACCATTACATGCAGAAAAATGTTAATATTCTTTAAATGCCATCACATTGTTCCGTGACTGCTATGGTGACAGAAAATCAATCTGTCGTAAAAACTGAACAGTTAAAAAGAGAATAAAAAGGAGTTGGTTTTTTTTTTTTTGAGTTCATAACTAACATGGCAGAATAAAACCCAAGTACCTCACAGAATATTTTTTTTTTTTTCATTAAATTCTTCTCTATCAAGTCATAGGCTCTTCGGGATTAGTACTGTAGTATTTAGTAGCTGTTACCTGCAAGATTTAAGTTTCACCTAACAGTGCAGTCTGGATCTAGCACAGTCACCACACTTTTGTTAACCACAAGTTTAAATGTGTGTTGTTAGATACAAGCACATATATAATAAGTGAACATAGTTAATCCAAAGCCAAGGAAACATATTTACTTGTTTTGTACTAGACTAACATTCAAAGTATTAAATTGTATGGATTATGCTGTAACTATTGGACAAGGGAAAGCAGACAACGGAGTGTTGTTTGTTCCCCAGGTCTGCTGAAGAAGAGCTCCTCCTTTAGGAGCATGCTGCTGTTTAATCCCATTCCAAAGTTATTCAGCTATTCTTTTTTCTAGCTATAACCAGAAGATTGAAATTACATCTAGAAACCACTTTTTTCAATTTAATTTCTCTAAAGCCAGGGAATATTGTGGTTGACTGTCACTAGTAAGAGTCTTAATGAATCCTAATCTAGTAAGAGGTGAAAAAGCCAGTTAGAGGATGTCTGCATAATCTTTAGAGCAGTTTCTCCTACAGACTGACAGAGCCCAAGATTCACCAGATCCAGCTGCAGAGCCTTTTCTTAGAATATATTAGCCTGTTGCAAGGTCATGACTATTTTAGTTTGAGTTTGCCTTGGTTTTGACACATTTCAAATACTCATGCACAATTTCTGGAAGTTTAAATAGATGGGCAGTAAAGTTTCAACATAAAATTGCTGGATTCATCATTTACCATAAAGATGAATGAAGGCTCACTCTGAGTGTTTTAAGGCACAGGGAAAGCAAGCACTGGAGTCTGCCACAAAATCTATCATGATGGGCACTGGTGCACAAAGAATTTATCTTGCACTGACAATAGCTCTGAATGACAATGAACATAACAGACAGGGCCAATCAGGCAGTATTGTCAGGCCTGCAGCCCCAATGGCCCCTCAGATATGGACTAATGATAGTCTGATATTTATGGCTCATGCTTCAGTGCTGTATATATAACTCAGCTGTTTTCTGTGTAAGACCTCTCTAACACCAGCAGTTTGAGTCTCTAAGTGCTGCTGCCTGGATTGTGGATTTGTGTGAGGGGCACTAGAGGTGAGAACATAAGCAGAGCTTGGTGAGACCAAGGATCATCTCAGCCCAAAAGCTCATCTCCAACAGAGACCAGCCATGGCAGCCTGGGGAAGACTATAGTAGCAGTGCAAGCACGTACTGGTACTTCCTTATGGTGACCATATTTGTCATACCACCACTGCAGAAGAACACTGCCGTTTCCCTGTATTCTGTCTGAGAAGGAGAATTACCTCCACTCTTTACAGGACCCGTATCAATGGCAGTCCTTCACTTCTTGATTCATTCCTGTGAAAGCTTCCCTCAATTCCTTCAGCTTTGAATAGCCTGTGGCAACTGATAGAAACCTTTGTGGACCTAAGTGTTTACATGAGAGTAATCTTTCACACTGAAACTTTCAAAATCCAGAGAATTATTTAATTCACATATATTTAACTTTTTCAGAACGCACTTAGAGGCTTAGCTACCATGTCCTATTTCAAGGCAAGTGAAACTATTTTTGAGCCTAGTGTAGACACGCATTTCTGACGTAGCCGTGACATGTTTGGCTGTATTTCCTTATTTTATTTACTAAGCTAATTTAATTTACATAGGGCAATATGCTCTCTCTATATGTAATAATATCTGGGTGACATCCTTATAGAAACACAAAGTTCAAGCATCAGGTTCTATCAGGGGATTAGTTCCCTCAGTAGGATTTGAATACTAACTGTATAATAAACTGCTAGCTATTCCAGAATGTACATTGTTATAGACAAGGTCATGTATAACTGACACCAAATCATTCTAGCTTTATGAATCTTGTTCAGATTGAACTGTGTTTTAAAGCTGACCAGAGTACTTTAAGTTTCTGAGTTTACCTGTACATTAAAACAGAGCAGAGTGACTTTATCATAGCTTGAAATTTAACAGATTTTTATACCTTTCTTTTTCTCCCTCAGAAAATCCCCGCAGAGACACTGGGTGATATTTTGCAGTGATGCAAATTCAGACTCATGTGTTTATATTCTTTCTTTACTGCCAGCCTGGATTATGAAATCAAATCTTTTGAAAAGTGTCTTTTAAGATACAATTCTGAGATAAATAAGAGTCATGACTGTTTTTGTTCTGTGCGAATGCTCAGAGATCCTATATAGCTTTGTAGAGAAGTCATTAGTTCGTTAAATATCTTTGCATGTTGGAAATACAGGTAATTATTAGTGTAGTATCCAAAATCCAATTGAATTTATGCATGATTTCAAAATTTCTGCTGTAGAGTGTATAATTATCACTTCCATAACAAAAAAGAAAAGAAGATAAGCTGAGCTGCACTTAGCAGCAAATAAAGAAGTAGCAAGTAAAGCAGCAAGAAGTGGGTAATAGGTTGTATATCTAAACAGTCTGCATACCCAAACCACCTCATACTGTCTTCGTCCTGTGAAGTAGAAGTGATACAGAATTAAATACTGTAGGATTGACAAGAAATTTAGAAGCCATACCTGAATAACTCATCAGGCAAGATTAACAAAAAGATTGAGAACATTAAAATTTTGAAATCCTATTGTGTTTTTCACTGTAGAGCCTCTGTATGCATATATGTATATTATATATAGATGCAAATAAGTAAATAAATGTTATGAAAGTAAGTCACAGAAAGGATAACTGACATACTGAAATTTCTTTTTTTACAAGTGAATTTTCCATCTAAAATTTTGAAAGGGAAACATATTCTTCCAACTCTAAGCGATGCAGTCAACATCTAATTTTAATTTTACAGGAAAATTCTTGATAATATTTAATATCTCTTTAATTTGTAGCCCAAGATCTTTCCTGGAATGACCCTTTTTGAACTTACTTTTGAAATATACGTTACCCATACAGTAGAATGTTAACACAAAAGAATGCTGAAAACAACCGTTAGTCAGTACCGAAATATATGTAAAGCATTTTGAGTCCCATAAGAAAAACTTATGTGATCAATTTTGCTTTATTTCATATAAAATTGTTTGGGCAGCTGAACTGTCAAATATTATGCTTACCTCTGTGTAAACAGATAAGTTAACACACACAATGGGATTCACAATATGATTGAAAGAGATTTTCTAATTAAATTCCAAAGTGTGTTATAATTTGCAAGTTTGATTTTTTTTTTACTTTTATATATTTGTAGTTTTTATCTATATTCTATAATGTCAAAATAGCTATCACATACCTCTAAGTTTGCTAAAAGTGCTATGAATTTGAAGTTCTATTGAAATAAAAGGTCTCTCAAGAAACCGAACTGTATTCCATGAAAATTACTGCAAAAAAAAAAAAAATCCATTTTAGAGGCATCTGAAATTATCATAAGTGGTTGCATACATGATAGTTATACTTTACATACCGTGATGCAAAACAAGGGCTTGATTTTCTATTAGAAATTCATTTATTCAATGTGTTTGCACTCCTGATTTATAAAGAGAGGCATGTGTGCATGTGCAAGCACGTGCATGTAAGTAGCTTGCAGCCTAAACATTTTCAACAGAAACGACACTAAAAGAATAGCTACACAACTTCTCGTTGAAACTGATTGGAAAAGGTCAGTTTTCACCGCCTCATTGGTCATAGGAAAAGGATGTTGATTTACATCTATAGAGTAGTTTGATACTAAGTGATCCATTCCCTCTATCTCTAGAGCATGAGCTTCTAGTAAGAAAAATAAGGATGGCATCCTATGAAAACAAACCTGCCTGATGTGGACATTGGACCTCTTCTTTTGTTTCTCCTTAAAAATCAGTAAAAACATACAATAAGTAACTGAGAAAAATTAAAAGGGAAGGAGAAATCTAGAACATGTCAAACTGGGGTTCAAGGAGAGAATCTTCTTTCTTATATTTAAAATCTACTTCTATATGCATCTACATCTGTCTAACTGTCCAGAAAAACATGGAGTAACCAGAAATTTTCAAGCAGGAAGATTGAAAAAGAAGCACAGCAAAGGATATCACATTTATAACAGATTTATATTTGTGATATCACATTGAGACAACACAGATGGCTCTGTCTATTTAATGTAGCAATGTAGCTTTTTCATTGTAGTTTCTCCTAGACTTAGTTAGAACAAGAAGCAATTGCATTTTTCAGTGGGGGAACAAATCACCCCCAATATAAACTGTCTTGAAATGAGTATGAGGAAATCATGACTGGTGGAGCTGGCTCCAAATTTAGGACTATGCTGTTCCACCTTGCACAGCACTGATTTATTTTGCCAGTTGATGTTGAGACTTTGGCTACTAGGATGATAATGTCCTCAGTTAACCTGTCTTTTTCACACAAAGGACCTGGAGCCAGGTGCTCAATAGACAGCATAGCAGTGCATTGTAATAGCCACTCTGCAGTTTGTTTCCCTTACTGAATAAAACTTGTTTGAACATTGACAGCATCATAGGAAAAAGATAATGGAAGGCAAATGCATTACTAAAAACTGTGTGAAGACAGTTCCATTCTCCTAACATTTAATTTTTATAAGTCTCCACCTTTACCTTCAGAGGTTCATATTCCCACTTTTAGATGTTTCAGTTCTCATTTGAGGGGCATATATTTAAAAAAAAACCAACAAAATTCATAGTGATATAATTGCCTTGCAACAGAACATGACGGACCTCATCCAAGTGTAATATGGGCTCCAAATGTGAATTTTCATGGAGGTGTTTAAACAGCTCATTTTCAGTGATTGCAGGACAGTGTGAACTTGTACATGTCTCACAGGGAAAATCGTCTTTAATACCACTCCTCTTGTTTTTCAGGATCACACATTTCAGCATAGTCATATGTTACTTCACCATGATTAATTCTCCTCACTCAGAGGTTTATGTGTTCATGGGTACTTCAGAGTCCTCAGACACTCTGAAAGCCAAGGCACCCATACCAAAGATTGAAGAGAAGGGAGCTTTAAATTGTACTGTACAGCCCAGACCTATCATAAAGCTTTCACAGTCTCCAGGCCATTAATTTGGTGTAGACAAGTGGGATATTAATATACTACACTTGCTCCTTTTAACTATAAAACCATTAGCTGAGTCCCAGTGTCCTAACAAGCTAATAAAAATAAAATGTTTAGAATCTATCAGTAAAAGACAAGGTCAGGTACATGCATCTTCTTTTCTTTGAAGTATTTTCCAGACGACTGTGATATCGAATAAACTCTAAATCCTTCACACAGTTCCACACAATCATCTTCTGAGTTCAGCTATCCAGTGTCAAAGCCATGTTGCATTTGTATTATATATTTTGTCTGCCAGATTAGGGTAATTTCAAAGGAGAAAACATTTATACACTTGCTGCTAAATATTTGTGCATTATTTGTCTTCAATAGTGCAGCTTTGCCTCATTTTTTGAGATATTAACAATGACTAAGATTGTAAAGAAAACTCAAATAGTAAAGAACATTCTCGGGACATGAAATATTACTGACAAAGAAAAGAAAAATCTTTGTTTCAATATAAAAAAGAGGGTTGCTTGATAACATTTAAAAGCAGTGACTTGAGCGAAACTCAGGCAGGAAACCTTCCCATGCCTTGATTCTCAGACCTTGGCAGAACTGAGAAAGATTCAGAGATAGAAGAACACCAACCCTGACAGAAGTTAAGCTAAACAGGAGGGTTATAAACTCCCAAGCTCCCACATTAGTCATTACGGATTCAGTGATACAGCCCTATGGAAAGTCCAGTACAGACCTGGATGAGTTGCAGTTCCTATATTTAATTGTGAAAACACTATTAACACGAATTGAGCATCTTTTTCACTAATTGATCTTGCATAATCCAGTTGGTTTGTATTCATTATTTCTACTTTTTTTTTTACAAATACAGTGTGAAGACAATTTTTAGGCTGTGATTTGTTCTTAGAGCAGCCACAGCGGCTATTTTTTATTCATAACTGAAGACTGATAATTAGCTACCTGAATGGCATGGCATTTTTTCTGCTTCCAGTGTGGAGGACTGAATAATAATAACTGGAGGCAAATTCTTTTTTGGGTCCAAATAATTTCCATACAAGCCTGCATACTGGTACAATGACTATTTTGTGGTAATAACAAAATGAGTGTTTTGTAGCTTAACCAGTAGTGCACCTCACAAGGTTATTCATGTCAGTTCTTAAAGCCTTCTTGTTCACAGTAAGCTTCCCTGTGACTGCAGCCCTTCTGCAAAAGAAGCTGTAAACACTGTAAAACAACTTTGTAGCTTGCTGGCTAAATATTTATTCTTGGTGGGCAAACAGTGCTGCATCATTCACACAAGAGAAGCTGGGAGGAAAGAGCAGATTTCCTTTCAGAAGAGCAGGCAGAGGACCCTGCCATCCCTTGCCCAGCTCCAGAGCAGGGGCTGTTGCTTTGCTGGTTGTGCACAAGGATTGGCACAACAGTGGTGACAGGGTCTTGGGAATGACCTCAAACAACATTCCCCTCTCCTCCCCAGCGAGGAACAGCTTCTGGATTTGCCAGACTGACACCCAGGACTCCTGGCAGAATTTCTAACACCAGAGAGAGTTTCATGGAGCTGTAGGACCATAAACACACTTAGAACCCAGTCAGTCTATGTGAGCCCTTTATATACCATTACTGTATTTTTTCAGTGTTATGGCACTTCGACACCTCACTGGCCCTCACAGCTTCAACCCACCTTCTCAGAGACGAGGACTCCATTTCAGCCCTCCAGGGCCATGAGCCCCTTCCCCAGTGATGCAGCAGCATGGGTCATCTTGACCTCCCCACAGCCCTGCCTTGACTGGTCATGGGCCCCACTGAGGCAGGGTTATCTGCCATCCTATGTCCTGGTCTATCCCAGACTTCAGAGAGGGGTACGGTGCTTGGCACTGAGAATGCCTATGGTGCTCCCTGGCTGCCCTGCTCCTGGCTGGGCAGTGGGATGGGTCTGGGCTTCATCACTGTGGTCCCAGAGAGCCACCATAGTGCTATGACAGGTGGAGATATTAATGGTGTGAATTCAGTTTCTTGTTGTAAGGCCAAAAATAAATATCATCTGGGAACAGAGCTCAGCTTTTGCTAGTGTCCAGTCCCATATTTAAACAACAAGCTTCAAGGTCAATCTTTACAGAAAAAAAAGAAGAGAATAAAAATCAAAGAAACAGGAACAAACTAATATGTGCACAAATGATATGGGTGCTGGGAAACAAAACTGTTCAGTCCCAGATTAAGCTAGTGCCATGGCACCAAAGTTGGTGACTTCCAGCAGTAAAGGGAGCAGATCCCCTTCCCTTTCGACTTCCTTCACAATATGCCCTCTGTGGGCTGCTTACAACCATCCACATCTGAATGGACAAGTGGTCTGAAACAGTCCAGAAGCATGTAATCAGAAGGTAAATTTCATGCTTCAAGGGAGCGAGTGTTTCTCTGTGTCTCCTTCCACCTTCTCCTCACCTCTGTGGAAAGCAACTCAGTGGGAAAATAACCAAGTCTTCCTTTCACAGTCTCCCTTATGAACAGAAAATTGAAGTATTTCTAACCTCTGCCTGGGACAGATGTGGAGAGAAGAACACCACCTCTGGAAATCGGAATGAAGCAAATACTTTGTACCCCCATGCATGACAAACAACCACAACACTCATCTGAGACTCAACCTGATTTTGAGATAGCTTGTCAGTGACCTGTGGGTGAATGGAGGAAGAACAGTTGCATTCTTTCTTTATAACATATTGAACCTACAGAAAGTACACTCACATTGTGCTTTTCTGAACAAAGCCCAGCATTAAGGCAGTAGCTAAAAAACAGTATGAGAACAAGAAAGACTCCTCACAAATCAATGTTGAAACTAGTTGCTCCCACACTTGAGATGGCAGCTTTTGGCAATGACTAACACATATATATATTCTAAGGACACTTATAAAATATGACAGCTGTCCTGTCCTGACATTTAGAAGCAGATGCTTAAACAGCCCACAACAGGGAAACTTCCAGTGCTCTGTGAATCATTTATTTCCTCAGGAAGCTCTGTATGATAAAGACCATTCAGGATCACTTTATTTCATTGCCACAGAAACTTCTGCAAAAGAGTTATTAGGAACTCAATACCTTATTCTTAATACTTGACCTACATCAGACCACTGTCTTTTGTAGGAAGCAACACAAATAAGGTCCTTTTCCATCTTTTTCCTTCTGCTACTTGCAGCTATTAACTCTCAGATAATGATATGTCATGTTTAGCACACTGTAATCATATGAAGTTGTGAATGCTCCATCGCTGGCGGTGTTCAGGCTTGGATTGGACATAGCCTTGGATGGCATGGTTTAGTGGGAGGCGTCCCTGCCCATGGCAGGGGGGTTGGAACTTGATGATCTTAAGGTCCTTTCCAACCCTGACTATTCTATGATTCTATGATGTTTCATTGCAGATACTCTTCTGTTGTTTTCCTGAGCTGTTAAGAAAAAGCCTGCTAGAACCAAAGAAATATGACCCAGGTTCACACGGAGTTGTGCCTCACCACATTGAAAAACATGCTGATACAATTTCCTGAGAAAGATCTCCTTATGCAATGGTCTGTTCCAAAAGCCAGTTTATACCCCGCCCTGTAAATCTACTTCATATTCACCTTTAATAGGTAACTATGGCTCATTTTCAGTTTTGCTTGCCTCAATTTAATTCTCTTTTTGACAAAGATAATGAACAAAAATCATTAATAAAAGAAGATGGAATTGAAAAGGAAGATACCACAGCAGATCTGGCCATGTCACATCATGTCACTGAAAGTAGTTTGATGCTGATTTCAAGGGTGACACTGTTTTGGGAGAGAAAAGTGCCCCAAGACCAATATAAATTCCATTGAAAACATGCCAAAGCTTTGAGCACAGATACTTGCAAAGTATGAGTTTACCGTTCTTTAAGTAGTTACTTGTGCATCTGACTAGAAATGTGCAATTTTGAACCTCCCCTATCTCCTAAGCCCACGCCAGTCTGGGCCATCTTTTGTGAGATAAGTATATTTGGGATATAAACATGCCAAGAGATTAGCTGAACAAAAATAAACTGAAAATGAATCAAAAACAGAACTGCAACTCTTTTTCACCCTGACAAATTTCTTTGCCTTACATTACTGGGCAATGGAGAAACACAAGAAGGGTGGAGAACATGGTTTCAGAGTTTTGTGTTATCTGAAACTCTGATATGAGGGAGAGAGACAAGCTGTGATCACTCTGGGAGCTGAAAAATCCAAACCTGTTTTCACCTATTTAATTTCATGCTTTCAGAGTGTCCATCTATAGAAATGGAGTCAGTAAGAAAACGTGATCCTTGGAAAGGCATACTCTGTTATGGATACTAGTGTGCTTCTTTTCAGAAATATTCTTATATCATTGTTACAGTGCCTTTGTTGTTCATGGTATGCTGTGTTGCTGTATATTTTTTCATTAACATCCCCGGGATTCATGTAAAAGAGTCAGGTGAGGGTTGTAAATACTATTATCCTTGTTTTACAGAGGGAAATTAAGACCAAAGAGTAAAATAATTTGCTCTTGGCTGTATACTGTCTTAGCGCCAAAGCTACGATTTAGAACTCAGAGTCTGATAACACCAAGATCCTTTCTTCAGTCCCATTGCTTCCCAGTGCCTCTCCTGAAGATACGAGAAGTATAGCAACGAGAGTGCACAAGAAATATTTTTCTCTCAGCTCCTTGCAGCTTAACTATCTTCTAACATGTAAAAATGACGTACACTCTTTGAAGACAATACACCTGCCAGTTACGAAAAGAATTTGAGTTGTTTAATCACAAAATATGCAGTTATTTGATTATTTCCCTGAAACCAAAGAAGTATGCTTCCATTAACCATGTTTGAGGACAGATCAAAAATGGCTAAGAGATTTTTGACAGAATTATCCAATTCAATTATGTGATAGACAGGGATAAAGATGTGGGATAATAAATGTCAGACCTAAAGAGAATTATTCTGAGTTATACTTAGCTGAAAAATGAACTTGGAATGAAATTAAGAATTATGATGCTATAATAAAGTGTTAAATGTTGCTTAATTAGTGCCCATTTAATGATACTATGCAGCAATGTAGCATGACTCTGTACATGTGTTGTAATAATCATTATATCACTTGGCAGACATGCAGATTAACAAATTTTTCAGCATGCTACGTTCCTGTCTATCGTATCAGTCAAAAAAGAAGAGAGTTATGAAGAAGGATGGTGTAAAACAGTGAGATGGTAGACGAGGGAAACTGCTGTGTGTTTCTGGTGGGAAAGCTGGAGCATGACCTGCAGGAGGTCCTTCCAGATTCAGATCAGCTTCCTCACAGCTGCCAAGAAACACGTCATATAACTGAGACTGCAAAGAAGCAGACACAAGAATTGTTTCGGATGTTCTTTTTCAGTTCAGATTCCTTTAATACATTCTTTTTGTCTTTACAGTGGTAGATCCATAGAATTTAATAGTGCAATCCTATCGATTGCATTGTACTTTTGCCTTGGCCTAAATGATCACTCCTTGTCCTTTATTTAGCACTGATATTCTTTTTCTCTTTTCTGTGTAGGAGAAATATGGCTCAGTATTCATCTTAGCATATCTTCTATGCTGCTCAGGTGCTAGTACTGCTCTCATCAACAGACTACTTGAACTTCTTCCAGAGGTGCCCCCTGCCCTTCTTCTGAGTCACTCAATAGTCATTAATGTTTAATGGCTAGAGGAATGGATGAAAGATAAAAGACAGAGAAGCATGCACAGCAGATTTTGTTCTGCAGAGAAACCTGGTGACTCTTACTGTGTCTCTGGGTTTTCTTCACCGTGCAGCAAAGAAGCCCTCTAAATCCTACTTAGTGCCAGTGATGATGACTTAGGATAAAGCAAAACAAAACTGAAAAATTATATAACATTCCCTAATGGTATTTTCTCCCAAACATATAATTATTTAGGCACTAAGTTTTCTCTGAAGGTTGAACTTATGATGAGTTCCTTTTCAACACAATGATACAGTACAACAGCCAAATTTTTAAGCAAATATATTTTATTAGGTTTTCCCCAGCATGGTCAGAATAACATTCCTTCAGGACTTTCATACTGACTTTCAGGTTACCTTTGCCTGCTAGGGAAACCTTGAAAATTTAAAGGAGAAAAATCATTTGTATGTTCTGCAAGCTGAGGAAAGAAACCCTACTTAGTGTGATTTGCTATAATAATAAATTTATCAGAAGCTGTTCATTTTATCTGCTGCAGAACTGCTCTTTGATGGCATTAATCTGCAGTAATGATTACAGGAAAGTAATTCAAAGCTGTTCAAAGGAAAAGGTGGCATGATGCTTTCCATCTCTTTTCTGAATGCTGTCTCAGATTCTTCAATAAATTGCAGATATATATAAAGAAAAAGATGGGCCATATGCAGCTGAATATTTTGGGGAATCTGGAAACATGTAGCAAGAAGAACAATACATAGACATATGCAATAAAGTGTGTTGTAGATTCCAGGTAGACCTTTTACAGTGAAAGGTACCAGAGTCAAAAGGCCTGGGGAGGTTCAATATTATATGTTTTCTATGAACTGTCAGTTGATGACCCACAAATTAACAGTAAATTATGCTTCACAATACTTCAGGTGAAATGGATTCATGGTGCCTCTATGACTGGTTATAAGAGACCTCAGAAGCTCATCTAGTCATATCTTTGAACAGGTTTTCTAGGCTGTAAAGAGACCAAGTCAAATAGGTTTTGCCTAGCTGCATATGAAAATACCCATGGATGGAGAGTCTGTGACTTTCCTGGTGACCTGCCCCCAAAACTGTACTTCGTGCTTGCAAGAATGTTTTTCCTTCCATCCAGAGTCTTACAAGCTGCAACCTGTGGTCACTGACTTTTGCTTTACTGTTTCTCCTTGTTTTACCAAATGACTTCTCAAATTGCTATAAATGAATTCAATATTGCTCCCTGCCTCCCACCTCCCAATTGTTGAGGATGACTCTTAAATAAAAAAAAAAAAAAGTCAAAAAGCCAGCTGTTACGTCTGCACAGGTATTTCAGAAGTATTGAAGCTCTGCCCTGAGACTTTGCAATGCCCTGTCTGCACCCACACCACCAGTCCTTAAAACTTTTAGGAAAACCTGGTCACACCTGGTGCTGAGGGATACCATGATCCCACAGGCCACCCAAGTCATCACCCAGGAAGGCTTTCTGGTCCTTGGCTAACAGCTCATATTGCTTGTGTTTCCTGCTCAGCAGGACAGGCCTCTGGTTGCAGGGAAAGCTGAAGGGTAGAAAATGGTTGCAGTTACCCACAGCAAGTCCTCTGTCTGCTCTTCTTATCTATGGGGCCTGGGAGGATGTGAAGTTGAAATGAAGGGTCTAGCCCCTGTTGACAAGACAGGTCATCAAGTGAAGGAAATCTGATTCACCTTTTAATGTAATTAAGCCCAACACTCCTCATCCACGGTGAGAGTTTACAGTACTTGGAGAACAATGTGTCTGTTTTCCTACAGAGCTACCTATAAGCACGCCAGAAACTTGTAGAAAGAAAGAAAGGAGGAAGAAAAGGAAAGAGGATGTGTGTCTTGACTGGAGCCAGCACTTAAAATATAGAACAACTACAATCACACCATTACCGTTTGACAGAGGACATTTCTTCACAGAGCTACAACCAGTATAAAAGCCTAGCTTTTATGCAGTATTTCTCATCAGAAGACCTCAAAGTTCCCTTGATAGCAGCTATTACAGTTCAGCCACAGGCATCCTTGGCAGCACATCTCTGACTCCACACTATCCTGGCCTAGGAGAAGTGCTGAGGCACTGTACAGCCCTATATACAGCTGCTACTCACATCCCTGGCAAATTACACTCCAAGACACAGAAAGGAACTAAAGTGTGCTCTGAAGAAAATGGTGTCAAAATGTCATCAGGCCCACATCACTGCAAGTTTTATCATACTGTAGGCCCATCAGATCTGGAGACCTCCCTTCCTCCAGGTCACAATCAATGATAACGTTATGCTGATTCTGAGGGTATATTATGATCCCATACTATGAAGGAGAAGCAAGCTGCAATGCCTTGATAATCAGCAGTAGATCCATGTAGCCCCAAAAGTTTCATATGACTGAAGTACATGGCAGGGACAAATGAGAAGCTGAATATGGAAGACAGTAGGAGAGGTTTTTTGATGATTTAAGCCCACAAGATTGGCATGGAAAGAAAGAACAGTATTTTCTTTCCTCAGTTTTTGATTTTGTTTTCTGTGCATTTGGGTGGGGGGTACTTTTAAATGTAGTGAACAAGGAAAAATTTTAATGAACTCAGAGGAGGGCATAGTCCAAAGTTCAGGCTCAAGAAACTGTAGAGCAGAGATGCAAGGAGTCTTTATATTTATTTACTGCAATTGTACAGACACAAGTTTATGCTGACAGAGTGCACTTTTTCTCTACTTTGGAGGTATAGGCCAGTTCATAACAAGTCTTTCTCTACTTTCTCTTAGTGAACAGAAAAGCCAGGAATATCCAAGATCAAAAGACACCAAGATCACAACCTTGCTATGGTAGCTCAAGGCATGGGCTGCATTACTGAAACATGACTATTAGTATTGCATAACTGCCCACATACTCCCTGTAAGCTCTCTACTGCTAGTCCTCCAGGCAGCACCAAGGAACAGTTCAGGAAGTTGCATGTGGCAGGAGCATTCCCAGTGGCCTGCATGATTAATTTTTTTGAGTATTTTTGAAGAGAAGATAGTTTAGGTTCTGCAGATGGCAGCTATGACAGGCAATATACCCTGTGAGCCAGAGAATAGCCCTATTTTATCAGCAACAAACATAGCTTGAAAGCCTGAAATGACCATATTAAACAGGTGACCCATTTCTCAGAAGAAGAGCATGAATATCAGTAACAGAGAGAAAGAATAATATCTGTGTATGTACATGTTTTCCCTGGCTTTTTATAGTCCCAGTGGGAAAGAAATAAAGGGGTTAATTGCTGGCCAGCTTGCAGGTCTACCTCTCTCCTAGTGACTAAAATATCTGAAAACAAAAAGCTATGCTTGAGTTATAGGCACAGCAAGGTATAACTGTACTTTAAACTTGATGACTGGATGTTGTTATAATTCCAAGTGGACTTAGTAACTTGGAGTAGAAATTAGTTTTAACAGCAATAGAATCATGAAGCAGGTTCCCAGAATCAGGGACTCTGCCACAGTTTCATTCACTGATGTGGCAGAGTTCACATTCCTCACTTGCTCCTTCATAGACATACTTCTGCTTTTGTTCATACAGAAATTATAAGAAAGTATCAGAGAAAGTTCTTTCCTAGAGAATCATGTAAAAAGGCAGAAGCCGGTACACAAGGCTGATGAAACTTCAGGAATGCAGGAGGCTTGCATATTTGTTTTGCCAATAATACTAAGTATACACGATGCTAATAAAAAGTGCAAAAATAGGGTTATATCTGTTCTGTTCGATATTTACCTCTTTTGTTTGAGATTTATAGCACAGGACACAATATTTCCCCAAGCAATTCTTCCACCAAGATCATATATTTTGGATGAACAAAAGAAGTGGTTTTTTAGAGAGGACATCCTCTCTTGATTTAAGGGTACTGATAAACGAGGTCATATTTCTTGCTTAACCCTAACTTAAGCTAAACACATAGAACTTCTTGAGCTTCTGGCTGGAAGACATATCTTCCAGGAACAGAAACTGACTGTAAATATTCTCCTGTGTTGTATTTATGCATGCTCCTGTTCACTAACTTATTTTTTCAAGTGTAGACTCTGTAGGATACACAGTATACCACAGACTGCAATGGTCTCACAATAATTGCAACTTTTCCACTTTCACTCACAGTCCCCTGTTTGAGCACCCACAGGCACCTTTTCTGCTCTGAGTCACCATGAATCCATGTTCAGCTACAACCTCCCTCAACTACCAGGTTCTTTTCTAACTCATCCTTTGCAAAACACTGTACTGCACCCTGTAAGTTATTGATTACAAATTTGTACTGGATCTAGTATAGGTAAATCAGGATTTAGTATCTTGATAGTAAGGCATCTTGAATCAAGTTGCAATACATATTAATTTTGTCTCATTATTACTACTCAGCTGTTTTTATTTATATTTGAATCACACATTTCTTTGGTTTACTCTTGTGCAATAATAGACTTTCTTATCTGCATTAATGGCTGCTCTGCTGGATATCTTCACACTACATCAGCTTTTCTTCAATTTACTTTCACACATAAAATCAGCACTAAGCCAGACAGACATGCATGTGTTTACCCAAGCCACCATTAGGCATTCTGCAATTCAGTGGGAAATAAAAGAAAATGATTTCTTTAAGTGCTTCCATATTTTCTGTGTTATTTAAGAGTGAGTCCTTCTAAAGAACACAAAAAAGCCACAACAAAAGAATGACAGAACAAGATATTTAGAAATGCTGATCTTTGCCATGTTATCAATGAATGAGCAATATTAATGCTCTGTTAAAAAGCTATTGATTCGATGGAAAAACACTGGTTACCTGGAACTTCAGCTCCTCTCAGCTATCAGCCACTTTTATTAGTCTTGAAAATAATTAGGAAGTAAAAATTGAACCCATTATTCATCTAAGTGTTTGTAGCTGGGGCATCCAGCAAAATTCTCATGACAATAAATTTGAGTTGTCAAGAAAAAAAGATATGGACTGAGAGTAAGAAGAGACAGAATTACAAAAGCAAATGATTGCTTTAACAGTCCCGCCACATTATTGTCACATTTATATGTTCATTGGGCAACCAAACCAAAAATAAAAACTATTCACGACTATCTCCACCTATTTTTATTCTGCTTTGTAGTTTCAGAAAGTAGAGAAAAATACAAATTTCAAATATGCATAAAATATTGATTTGTGAAAAGTACATTTTTTTTTTCAAGAAAAACATGAGTTTTATTCCAGATAAAATAAATTTTCATTGGAATAAGAGAAAGCAAAATGGATGACCTGTAAAGAACATGCATCATAATATCTGTAAAAAGGATGTACTGTGGAAAGATTACTGAGATTTCAAAGTTTGGCTTAGCACCAGAAACAATGGAAATCTGGTCTGTTTTAAAACCTCTAGAAATGAAAATTTCAATAAAACTGGAGCGGGTTACTCAAGATTTTAGAAGTTTGAGAGTGCTTGTCTTCAGGTTTCTGAGTAGTGCAGGTGGTAATGAATTTAAAAAATACAGAAGGAACAATAATTTTACAAGGAATAGTTCTTATTGTTTTGGTATTTATTTATTTTTTTCAGGTAATTAATTTATATTAAATAAATACAGTTTCACCAATAATTTTGTTTTCTTCAGAATCTGCCAGACCTTTGGGTTTCCTAAGTTCAAAATTTTTCTTCCACTTTTGGAAAAGTTATAAAGTAGGAAAATTACCAATACAGTCTTCATTCTTACCTCTTCTTTAAGTTAAGCTTAAAATTTATAGTCATTTTACAAAATTATGCAGAGGTTGGAAAGAGAGAGAGAAACTCTATTTACATTCCGTAACAACAGAAAGATTAAAAAGAAAAGGGCACGGGGGAGCACAGGGAAAGTGTCATTGCTTTCAATATTTCTGTATTATTGCAAAAGGAAAAACTGTTGGTCTTGCAGCCTGGGTGCAAAAGGATATTTTGACAAGTTTAAAATTATCTATTCACCAGCTCTAACAATTAGCTTTTGCTTTGCTTTTATGTATGCTATTAATAAGGATTCATACACTTTCATTGACGACTTACTATCTTCCAGGTCTTCTGCTTCACACAAATGCTGTTCCAATCCAAGTTTAATAATTAATCTGTATTGTACAGTTGTTGCTGGTCACATTGCAAATTTTCCAAACTTTGGATTGGTGATAATTAAAAGTATATAAAAAAAAAATTAAAGTGTAATTACAAGTATAATGTATGTAATTGAATTATCTTCATTTGTGGTGATGACAAATAATAAGATTATAAAAGAAGAGGAAGAACTTCTTTGGGTGACAAAATGGCAGTCAAGAGTATAATGTGTTATGGGTAGTCAAAGGGAGAAAGTGAAAAGATAGCATAAATGACAGGCAACATGAAGTATGGAAAGGAAATGAAACAAAGGACCAAGTAGAAGGAGAAAAGAGAGTAATGGAAAGGAAAACTGTTACAGGGATGATGACAGGAGAGCAAATGTATAGGGTAGTGAGTCTGCAGTCAAGAATGTGGTTTAGAAACTAACCAAAAAGAAACTAACATTAAACTAAATGATTAACTGAGGAAGTAGAGTTGGCAACAGCTTGTGTTTAAAAGGAAGGCAGTTAAGTTACCATCTAAGTCAGCTATAGAGCAACCAAAAAGCAAGTAGCAATGAATTGATTCAGCAGATAAGTTGCAGACAGCAGCATATCAGTGAAAGAGTTAGCTAAGTTATTTAATATGTCATATATCAATGGGATGAGAGATGAGTCAGCAGATGGACAAATAAATAGATCAAGTAGTAGATTAGCAGTGAGGCATAATGTAATTAGCTGTCAGAAGCCAGGTTCCTGGAAATAGCTTTGCAAGCATGCTGGGTAATAGAAGCAGGACAGCCAGAAATGCGTAGCAGGGATGTTGCTCCCCTAGCCAGGTAGCCAGGTGTGTGGCAAGTGCTGCTTGGGTGCTGAGAGCAGAAGGGGAATGGGATAATAGTGGTGCCTATTTGGTTGCTAATACAGGTCTTCTGGTGAGATAGGGGGAAAGAAGGTTCAGCAAAAGTGCTCAACAGGGGAATAGTCCTGCATTTTGTTTCACTTAGTTTGCATGTGCCCAGCTTGATGCGTAGAGCTTGCTTTAAATATATGTTAACAATTCAGAGCCACCACACTGAGGTGAAAGGGTGATGAACGGGAAACAGATGAATCTTGCTTGCACAACCTTGTGTGCTTAGTATACAAAGAAAGGGACACTCATTTGTTAGGCTCATATCTTGTGATGTTTTATCAAGCAAAATGGAGAGCTATGATTCAAGCTGCACTTACTTTTTACCAGCCACTCCTTCCTTCCCATAGGCTTAGCAGAGAGACACAGATAATTTCTGAACTATTTGCAGCTTCTGTACTAGCAGATATATGCACAAATGTCATGAATCAGGATGTTTCTTTAATGCATGGGGAAGCAGAGGGGAGAAGCAAAACTGCCATTTACCAAGCAAAGGTAAAATAAACAAAAATTTTCAGTAATTCCAGACACAGGTACTACGTATGTAATCTTTTGCAAAAGGTTATGATTAATTTGGATTTTTAATCAGTAAAAATTATTATTGAGGGAGTGAAAAGGCAATAGTATAGTTTGACGTACTGGACAACATGTACTGTTGTGCCCTTGCTTCTTTGCCTCGGGCAGAGGCAGAGGTTTGAAGGACAGGAGAATGGAAAGTTTTGTCAATATCTTTTTATTCGAAAATCAGAGACCTGATGCAGGGTGACATGAGGCTATTCCAAACAAAGACATGGAAACTAGAGGAAGTGACTGGAGAGAATGAAAGAAGCTGGCTTTGCTAGCTTCTAAGAGATCTAATTTATATATATATACAAACACATAAAAGTGGCCTTCTATGTTGGGGCTAAAGAACTGACAGACAGGGGTAGAGCAGTTGATGTCATCTACCTGGACTTGTGCAAAATGTTCGACACTGTCTCACACAACATCCTTGTCTCTAAGTTGGAGAGACATCAATTTGATAGGTGGACCACTCAGTGGATAAAGAACTGGCTGGATGGCCGCACACAAAGAGTTCAGTAACGAGTGGTGTCCCTCAGGGATCAGTGTTGGGACCGGTCTTGCTGAACATCTTTGTCGGTGACATGGGCAGTGGGATTGAATGCGCCCTCAGCAAGTTTGTTGATGACACCAAGCTGTGTGGTTCGGTTGATACATTGGAGGGAAGGAATGCCATCCAGAGGGACCTTGACACACTTGTAAGTTGAGCTGATGCCAACCTGATGAAGTTTAAGCGTGACAAGTGCAAGGTCCTACACCTGGGTCAGGGCAATCCCAGGCACACCTACAGATTGGGCAGAGGAGAGATTCAGAGCAGCCCTGCAGAGAAGGACTTGGGGGTGTTGGTCAATGAGAAAATGAACATGAGCTGGCAGTGTGCACTTGCAGCCCAGAAAGCCAACCGTATCCTGGGCTGCATCAAGAGGAGTGTGACCAGCAGGTCAAAGGAGGTGATCCTGCCCCTCTACTCTGCTCTTGTGAGACCTTACTTGTAGGACCGTGTGCAGTTCTGGTGTCCTCAACATAAAAAGGACATGGAACTGTTGGAACAAGTCTAGAGGAGGGCCACGAGGATGATCAGGGGACTGGAGCACCTGCTGTATGAGGATAGGCTGAGAAAGTTGAGGTTGTTCAGCCTGGAGAGGAGAAGGCTGCATGGAGACCTCAGAGCAGCCTTCCAGTATCTGAAGGGGCCTCTAAGGATGCTGGGGAGGGACTATTCATTATGGACTGTAGTGATAGGACAAGTGGTAACAGGTTAAAGCTTAAACAGGGAAGTTTAGATTGGATATGAGGAAGAAATTCTTTGCTGTAAGGGTGGTGAGGCACTGGACTGGGCTGCCCAGGGAAGTTGTGAATGCACCATCGCTGGCGGTGTTTAAGGCTGGGTTGGCCGGAGCCTTGGGTGGCATGGTTTAGTGTGAGGTGTCCCTGCCCCTGGCAGGGGGGCTGGAACTAGATGATCTTAAGGTCCTTTCCAACCCTAACTATTCTATGATTCTAAATAAGCCTACACCCTGTATGAGAATGAAATATCCAACAGATCAAACAGTCCCGTTTCTCTGACATTTTAAACACATTCATTTTAAAGCCTTGAAAGTCTTTTCATCATGTCTTGGAAAGGGATAAGACAGAGGGAAGCTTTGCATGTTCCTAGAAATTAGTGTCACACTTGTTACTTACTTGCTGTTTGGAAAGACTGAATCTTCAAAGGCCTCCCAGACTGGACTTCAGAGCACTTGTGAATGGAAATGGCAAATGACGAATGCCAGTGCTTGTTTTGCATACTTACATGCTTGTACATGTGCATGAGATCTTCTAGCTTTGCACACGCAAATAGATGCATACTCAGAATTTATAGGTTTTGAAGAAAAGCCTTTTGTCTTTTCAGTCTCATAAATTCATTGTCATAGATTTAATATTCAAAAGGAAATTAAATAAATGAATGGATAAATAGATGAGTCTTCCATTGCTCTTACCTGTGAAAATTAATTTTCTTCAGTTTAAAATTGTCTAGGACTAACACCTTTCTGTCTTGGAATATTTTTCTACTTTCGCTTTAACTGTACCTTGTAGCTGTTAGTTTCTCAAATTTTAGTTGGGCACTTTTAGAGTGTGGTAGCCATCTTGGTGTGGAAAGCTATTACAAATTAGTTCATTATTTTGCAAAAGATAAACATCAAGTCCACTTCTCTATATTTGCTAATGTCACCTCTTCCTTTTTAAAAAAGTGGGAAGAGGGAGATACTTCTTTGCTTTGGAAATTTCCTGGGTTTTTAAACTGTCTCCAGAACTGTCATTAGCAGACCAGAGAAGTCATTTGCTCAAGGCAATGAAGTGTAAGATTACTAGGCTGTCATGGGTTCAGCAGTAACAGTCATTTTTCTCCTCCTTGGTAGCTGGTGCAGCACTGTGTTTTTGATTTTGGGCCTGGGAACAGTGCTGAAAACATTAGTGTTTCGGTTACTGCTTGGTAATGTTTTGGTCTGACCAAGGACTTTCTGAGTCTCATGCACTGCCAGGGAGGAGGGGAAGCCGGGAGGAAGCAGAGACAGGACACCTGACCCAAACTGACCAAAGAGGTTATTCCATACCACAGCACATCATGCCCAGGATGTAAAAACAGAGAGCAGAGACCCGGAATGGTGGGGGTGCACTGTGTGGTCGGGCTTTGGTATTAGGTGGTGAGTGATTGTATTCTTTCCTTGTATTTGCCTTGTCATTATTATTATTGGTGGTAGCAGTAGTTATACTTGTGTTATACTTTAGTTACTAAACTGTTCTTATCTCAATCTGTGGGAGTTGCATTCTTTTGATTCTCCTCCCCATCCACCCGGGAGCGGTGGGAAGAAAGAGAGGGGAGTGAGCGACAGAACGGGCTGCGTGATTTACAGCTTAAACCACGACATAGGCTTATGAGGATATTAAAATTTAGCATATGCTTTCTTTTATTTTCTTCTTAAGATTCGAGGTTGTTGGGGTTTTTTTTAAGTTCTGAAATTTTAGAATTTCTTTATTCCACCTGCAGTGGGTAAGTATTTTCTCTTCCTTCACAGAATCAAAAAGGACTGCATGAATAACCATAGACAGGAGGACGCTGATCACTAACAATAGAAGTCCCTGACCAAACAAGGGCAGTAATTGAATGGGGTGTTTTTGATGAACTTCAACAGCATTTGAAAAATTAAGTGCAATAAGATTTAATATAGATTAACAATAAAATAAACAGAAGAATAAACCTACCATTAAATATAAAAATGTATAACTGTAAAATTTGAGGTTGGCTACAATTTGCACAACAGAGCACAGTGAAGTAAGACAGTAAAGAGTTTTAGTAGAGCTATGAGAGAGTAGCAGTATAATTCATAAGCATCTCAGGAGCATGACTCACACATTGTATTCCCATAAATGAACAGATTTGCATTGTTTAAAGATGAAAAACAAAGCTTTCCAAAGTTCTCTTGGTAAATGTAGATATATTTTACACATTGCGTGTACAATGGTCCCAAAGATTTAGAGAACCCCAAAGTCCAGGAAAGAAATAATGATGGAAAACCTGCTTCTATGATTTATTGAAGAAATAAACTACAATAGGGTCACAATACATTATTCTTCATCATGACTTCGATCACATGAAAACTGTATGCGCTTACTAATGCATTCCTCGGAAGCAAATTCTTTGCTGTTGCAGCATGGTTACATTTTAGCTTATTTTCATTTAGCTTCAGAAAACAAAGGAAAACTGGAGTTTTAAATTTATGTGCTCTTCTTCTATGGGGAAAAGTTTTTATCAGAAGATAGGAATTTATATGCACTTACCTATGTAACTTTTGAAAGGTATGTCTATGCATACAAACAAACACATTATTTAAGTCCTTAAACTTACTGAATACTTGCTCTCTGACTCCCAGACCCTGGTGCTTCTTCTGTTGCACTAAGAAAGGATAATCCAAGAGTAATGGGATATAGATATCCTGGAAAATATCTTCTCCATCTCCAGCTCCCCTTGTGACTTTGGGCAAGTTCACTGACCTTTCTGTCTTTGCCTGTGCTGCTTATATGAGTGGCCTAAACCTGTTCCCAAGATCAGATTTGCCTCCTGCTCACATTGCAGAAACAGGCACCTTAGAAGGATGTCTTAGCCCTCACATGGTCTGGATGGAAAAGATCATCTTGCAGCTGTCTCTGCTACCTGCACACGTTTTTTCCTTCCAAAGCACATTGTGAACACATGACGAGTGAAGAAGAGCCAGAGTTGCACAAAGAAGAACATAGAAAAAGGTAGAAAATAAGAGCTGGGACTACATGTGTTTATCTGCATTGAAGACTTCTGCTGCTGCAATGGAGGTAATATAATTTCTCCACCTGTCACTGCCCTGTGAGGAAGCCTTCTTGCAGTAGTGTGAGGAATTCAGGCACTTCAGCAGTAGTGACTCTGTCTGTGTACCTAAGCTAGATAATAGCTATGTCCTAACTTTTCAAGCTTACTTGCATATAAAATGAGTGTTTCTCCCTTCAGAATTTCATATTTAAAGCTATTGTGCATGCACTTAGTTTCAACCACATGAAAAAAGCCTCTCAAAACATAGGAAAATTTCCCAGTCTGAACAGGGAATACAGTTGAATGTGTTTCTAATGTTGATGCTATGAAGAATATGTTGAAGGTGGTCAGATGACCAGCTGTGGTAGCTGGTAAAGCAACTATTTCACCTTGGAGGGAGATTCAATTTTTATTCCGCTCCTCCCTAGTCCCCTCTCTTTTAAGACTTTTATTTTTGCTTCTCCTATCTGCCCATAATCTTTCACTCAAGGTCTTGAGTGTCCTGCGGGTTGCTTTTTGTTTTTCCTTCCCACATCTTGTTATTTTCACCTGCTGCTCTATATAACATCTACACAGGTTGCTGCATTTGCTTTTGAGTGGTGAAATGTAATCTCTGAAGCAATGGAAGACCAATAACACCAGTAAACTATGTTAATTAAAAGCAAAACCAACAAACAAAAAAATCATTGCATATACTTACATAGGTGAAAATAGAATACCATATTGCCCTGCAATAGACAGAGCTAAAAGTTGAATAATATCCCCTTCTCAAAAAGGGCCCATTAGTCTTGAATGCTCTGTGGGGCAGTAGAAATTCCTAATGTTAATATAAAAAATACTAAGTGCTGTAAAAACAAAGCAGTAGGAAGCCTAGAAGGCAAAACGCAAGAGGTAAGATTAATACTGTAATAGGTGCCAGACAATCTGCAAGAAGAACTTAGGGGACACAGATCTAAGTGGTAAATTAATATATACAAATTTCTGTACTTAAGGGAAAAAGGATTCCCTTCCCAATGCTGGATAAAAACAGACCCTTTTGACTTACAGTGTTTTGTGAAGATTTTTTTTACCTTTGGAGTAATGTAAACAGGCAAATTTAAACCTAAAGCCCTGCTCAGCCTAAGACAATTGAGTTCTGGGTGGATGGATGGATATAGATAATGTGTTACTCAGAGTATTATAAACTTGGGTTTATAAAGGGGAAATAAAGATTTTTTTTTTTTATTTTATTTTTTTTTTATCTGGAATGCTGATGTACGTGCTGAAACTGACGTGGAAATAAATCTAATGAAACAATTTGGCCCTGGTAAATATGTTACTAACTGTCTGTACAAGTTTGATAAAAGTCTTCCATGCTGCAAGTGTTTTAATTTATTAACTGATGCGGCTATGATGACTGGAAAATTAGTATGTGAAAGAGTTAAACAAGAGGTATAGAATACACGTTGAAGGAGATGGCTCTTCAGAGCACTTACCTTACGGATGCTTCCAGATACTGTGCTACCCTGCTTTTGCCAAGCTTTGTAAGAGTAAGTAGCAATTTTAACAATAAAAATATTAACTGCACTTCTTTCTAAGAAAGCCTATGATTTTCGGTAATAGTTTCAATGTGACTAGGAGAGAAGCTTAGCACAAAAAGCAAGCTCAGTCTAGTCTCCAGCTGGTCCAGCACTGAGACAAGGGCTACTTCTGGGGCAGAGCAATTCAGAGCATTTCTTTCTTCTTGCTTCAGTTCAGATCTAGCCTAGAGTGACTTTACGTGAACTGGTGGGCTCAAAGATATGCCTCATTTATCTGAACTAGCCTTACCTTGGCTAGATTGGCTGCCAAGGGCAAGATAATAAAGTTATGTGGACATTTTGACTGTTGGCCTTTGTTGGCATTGGCTCCATAACAGTCATACTGTTGCAGCAATACTTGAGTTAGCTTCAAGTTAATGGACTGTATTTAACATTTTTCACTAGAGAGTAGTCAAGATATAAATATACACTATGAATTACATACAAGTATCAAAAAAAAAAATTGGCCAATACATTTTAATTAATTCCCATTTACAAATGCCAGTTGTAATCCATACTGACATTTTGTTTTTACTGATACACAGAGAATTATATATGTAAAATATTGAAATCTGCAAATAGTTTCAAATCACAAATGTTTTTTAGAATTATATATTTGTGGCAATTCATGGGTAGTAAAGACTCAAAAAATTATTTTAAAAAATTGCTCAATTTGGATTATTTCACTCACTGCTACTGTAAATGTGTATCAAGATATTAACACATTTTCATAGCAACTTGAAACCAAACAGGATACACAGATGCAGTATTTCTCCTTGTAAGCACTTTACTGCGGTAAAGTATCACTTAGAATCAGATTATAATATAATTTCAACTTTGAAAAGTCATTCCAGTTGAAAGTCCATATCTGTGCACAAAACACAAAAAACAAATCTATCTTTAGTAATTACCAGTAAAGCCCTTGTTGCACTTACACTGCCTATAAGGATTTGTTTGATGACAAGCCATACAGCAAAAGATCTGCCTGAGTTACAGATGGCAAAGCTTGTTTGCAAATCTAACTTCCACATCTTCCTTTCCTTCTTTTGTTTTGCTCTACATTTCGCAAAAATTTGGCTGATAGGAATTTCAGTGTTAGCCTTACTTTTTAGAGTTGGCAGAATATTAGGCATATTAATGGAAGATTGTGCTTTGAGACAGGATTTCATAGAGAACTAATGTTCTTTACCTCCCCCAAAATCATGCCTTTGATCAAGCCAGTCTACTACTTCTGATGCACTTGGAGTATTGTGCGTAGTTCTGGTGTCCTCAACATCAAAAGGACATGGAACTCTTGGAACAAGTCCAGAGGAGGGCCATGAGGATGATCAGGGGACTGGAGCACCTGCTGTATGAATATAGGCTGAGAAAGTTGGGGCTGTTCCACCTGGAGAACAGAAGGTTGCATGGAGACCTCATAGCAGCCTTCCAATATCTGAAGGGGGCCTATAGGAATGCTGGGGAGGGACTCTTCATGAGGGACTGTAGTGAGAGGACAAGGGGTAACGGGTTCAGACTTAAACAGCGGAAGTTTAGATTGGATATGCGGAAGAAATTCTTTGCTGTAAGGGTCGTGAGGCACTGGACTGGGCTGCCCAGGGAAGTTGTGAATGCTCCATCGCTGGCGGTGTTCAAGGCTGGACTGGACATAGCCTTGGGTGGCATGGTTGAGTGTGAGGTGTCCCTGCCCCTGGCAGGGGGTTTGGAACTAGATGAACTTAAGGTCCTTTCCAACCCTAACTATTCTATGATTCTATGATTCTATGATTCTCTTATCTTAACCCTCAAAATCTATTACTCCACCAAGAAAACATGAAGGTCATTGAAAGTGGTGTCTTACCTGCAATTTTTCTTTATCAGTTTCCACCTTCTTGCTTTTCTGTCCATATGTCTCTCACATGTTGATATTTCTGGAATATGATTTAATAATTTCCTTATGGTGGAAGCCGTTCACTTCTTGAATTGCTCATCTGTATGTGTGTTTCCAAGAATACTTAACTACAGGAGTAATTGAAGGGATGCATAGAAGATGGACTAATGAAATCCTAGGTATTACAAAAGGTCTGAAATAGTTGGAATAACCTAGAAATATTAAAATGGCAAAACAAAAAATCAATGTGTAGACTGGAAGATCTCCTCTAATTGTAAGGGTAAAGAGTGAAAAGGGTGACTTGAACTATTGCTAAGAAAGAAAATGTCCATGATAGTACAGGTCATTAAACTGCTACAGAATTTGTTATGCTGGCTGTCATGTTACCTTTCATGTAGTCTGATGAACAGACCATCACTTGGCAAATTTGTATCAACACTAGAAATCAGAGTTGAGATCAGCCAGAAGTGAAAGTATATTGCTGATTTGCTTGCTTTGAATATTCTATCAAAGTAAACTGTGATGCCACTTTGCTGTCACTTTATATCGTTTGCAGGTGTAAGATGTGAAGATGATTGTTCTGATTTCACAGAAGTCTGCCTGCATGACGCATACTGCAATGTCCTGGCAGTTGTCACAGCATAATTATGGCCGGAAAAAAACGACAGGTAAAATTTCCACTTGAAAATTCTCTTAAAATGAAACCATATAGCACCCTCATAATAGTAAGTGAGAGGTTAAGAAATATAATTACATCCAGGACACCTAAAATAAGTAAATAAATCAAACTCAATTAAAACAGATATAATTACATGCTATTCACACATTCAATGCGTAATATAACCTAAGTGCATCATGTTGGCTCGTTTCTGAAATGAAAAGCATTTTAAATCTAATTTGAACTTCACTAACTCCAAGAACCTTCCAAGGGCATGAGAAAACACCCAAAATGAAAGTAATGAAACTCTTGTGTGAAATTCAACATTGAAATACAAAATAGAATATGAACTTAGACTGATTTTAACTTCTAATTAATGGATTTCTCCATTTCTTTATGATAGCTGAGGCTATTCTTTGACTCCTGATCCCATCATTCTTGGTCCATTAAATAACTGTCTTTCAGCATTGTTCATTCACTTGGAGCTGGGGACTTAAAGCTGCACTAACTTTACATTAAGAAAATAGAATCAGTCTTCAATACTCCTGACTCTTGCTTTACAAAAAGTAGGATCCTTGGTCATTCCTAAAAGCTTCCTTGAGATCTTCAAAAAGCCTCGCAGCTATTATTTTTCAACATGTAAACAAAAATGGCATTTTGAATGGTCAAGCTAGAAACAGGTTTACTGTGCTTTGAGGACCACATCTTCTCAGCTGTTAGGATCTGCCTTGGATTTACTTGGTTGAAGTTCTTGTTTTTTTCCTGTTTAACTTTTTAGGACACTTTATTGCTGTCAAGTTTGGGAACAAGGGAGCTGCAACCATGCAGCTTTATTTACACAATGGCATATACAGGAATAAGATCTTGAGTTTGCGTCTCATTTTGAAGAGAAAATTAATATACTTTGTTCTTCTTTCTTCTGGACCTTCTAAGCATAGCACCATGGTTTGTCTTATCACACAGAGCTAGTTCTGCACTGGCTTATTTACATGGACATAGCAAAAGAAAAGGAATAAAGAGCTGTCTCTTGTGTCTCAGTCAGCAGTCAGACTCACAGCCTGGATGCTTAGGGGAATGAAGCACTGCACCCTAATTGCTCTGCTGGGAAGCCCAGGTGGTATGAGGAGGGAGGATTCAGCCAGAGGCATGATGCAGCAGCCTTTGTAGCACTTTCCATACACCTGTGCATGCCAGGTATCAGAGTACATCCAATTCATGCCAGGAGAACTCTTCTGAATACAAGTCTATGCCTTCAGGGCATGATCTAGAGCTATATAATTATTTCTTTATAGCTATATTATCAGCATGCAAGTTTCCTCATCCTGACTGGCTACTCTAATTCATCCCTGAATGGCACTTGTGCTCTGAGTTCCCATGTGACCAGGTAACAGGGATACATAAACAGCACTTAGAGAAAGAGCCTAAGATAAAATCAGACCCTTTTCCAAGAGCCTCCATCTCATCCGTGAAGTGACTGAGATACAGAGAAGTTCAGCAACTTCCACAAAGAGAGAGAGGGAGTGCTTGCCTAGTGCAGTGCAATCTCACATGGATTGCCCCAATTTAGCCCCAGGAAAGCAATACATCTACACAGCACTGGGTGGCAGAGCTCAGAAATACTAACTGTGAACCTGAAATCAGCTTTGTCAGAGCTATGCTCAAGCTTATTTTCATAGGCTAGTTAGGTAGGGCATTGTGCTGTGGCTACACTGCTCTTGATACTAGGACTGTTCAGGGTGGATAAGGGATGCACCTGGCTTCATTTCACGGTACAGACTCCTCCTGCCATTCACACCTAGTTTTGATGACAACTCAGGCTTCCTGAACACTATTCATTTATTCCAAGTACCACCAAGACCTCTTGATGGTGATGAGAAGGCAATTAATAATCAGGGTATCTCTATGCTGCATGCTTCAGAGGAGTAGAGAAATTAGCAAGTGAGCTGTAAACAGTTTAGCTCAAGTATCAGAAAGAGTCTTGTCAAGCACTGCATATTTCAGCAAGGGCTCACTCAGAGGTCAGCTGCTCTGCAGTCCATAGTGCAAAGGCAAGCCAGCTTCACACACCTAACCTCACCCCTCCAGCTGAGTTTATGCCTGAAAGATCAGAATCCTGAGAGCAGGAAGCTGCCCAACACTGCCTCTCCACCAAGTGGACTACACACCCAGCTCACAACGTACCCTTAAAATCTCTGCCACAACTTCCAGTTTTTTCCATTTGGGATCTGGGAAGGTTATAGAAAATCTTGCATTGGATTAAGGAGATTGTGAATACATAGCCATAAACTCACACTATTCTGTTTTATCTTACACTTAATGAAGCATTCAGTGTTCTTGGCATTTTTCTTAATACATAGAACATAATCAGTTTGTAGTGATGGTTTATACTTATTGAGTTGTGATAGGATCAGAAACATCGTTAGTTAATTGAGAGTACCAGCATGTAATGGCCTCTTTTTATCTTATTTTTCCTTTTGATTGTCTTGTCTTTTTTTCCTCCTGTATAAACTTGATCTGCAAAAATATATGAACTCTTCCCTAACAAAAACACCTGACACCATCATTCACTTTAAAAAATTTCTGCCTCAAGGAATCCTAATTTCTTTGCAGAACAGGTGCCATTTGTCCTTGACTGTTACTTACAGAATAGTTATGCATCACATTAGGGCTAAATCTACAAAGGAGCCTAAATCCTGCCTGAATGTCCATTCTGCATCTTATACTGAGCCCCTCTTTCCTCTTATGCAATATCTTGGTGATTTGCAAACACTCTGAAGTTCAGATCCTTGTGACATTTGATTGTGTTAACCTTTGGGCTATAGCTCACTCTGAAGCTGCAGTATGAAATGATATCTCACAGCACCTCCTGCTAAATTATTCCACTTCTCATGGTCTGATGATATTGGGACAAAGAGAACCTCTGAGCTTCATTCTGCAAAGCTGGAAAAGTCATGCAGAAAATTAAGTCCAGCTCCTACCGAGTCCAGGGGCCACTTCACTTTCAATGAGTGACCCTGACACTTATCGTAGAGCTGGGACAGTTCTGGCAGGGAAAGGGTGCAGAGCTGTGTGGGGCTGCTCAGCAGAAAAGAGCTTAAATGTACTTCCCTGCTGGCTTCCTTCTTCTACAGAGCTTCTGAAAATTCAGCATCAATCTGCCTTCACCCTCCAAGACTATCAACACAGCAAGACTGAGCATGAGGAAAACCCACAAAAGTGTGTGGCTGCAGTCATGGCAGTGATGCTCATAGTCGATAACAGTTAATCTTAGTCTGACAAACAACTGCAGTTCTTATAAATTTCAGCTGTTTTTCTGCAGAATTGTACAGATTTTTCTTAAAGTAATTAAAACAATAATTGTATTATGAAAACACTTTACAAGATAATGTCCTCTTCAATTTCCTTTAATATTTTCCGGGGAATTACCATAGGTAACATAAAAAATAGGTAATTGAATTTCACTTCTATTACCATTTTGACAGCCTGAACTGTTTCCCAGGGTGACAGATTTAATTTCTCACACATGGCTTATATTGTATTTAAATGGAATAATAATTGGCATGATATTGTTTCTTGCTGTGGCATCTAAGCCTTTATTTTGCAATATAGCTGAAGTATTTAATCTGAATTGATAGCTATTAAAATTTTCTAAACAGAACCTCAGAAGGGATAGATTGATACAGCATCACTGGAATCGGCTGTGCCATGCTGACTCACAGAACCTCAAGATTTAGCCTGTAGTATTGTTATTGCTTTTTTCTTTCCTCTAGCCAAATTTTAGCATATTTTTCTTATCGATGAACTGGACAGAGGCATAGAAAGAAACCATAAGAATTCATTATAAGCCCAGCCCTGCAACCCATTGATGGTACACAAGGGAGGACACATCACTGTTAATTTGTGCTGAAGACAATGGAAGCAGAAGGTATTCTGCATCTTTCCAGCAGTGCTCAGCAACTCATACAATTTAGGCTGCAGAAGCAACCTTTGTTCACATAGCTGCCAAGGACATATTTACAGCTAATTCCAGAGACACCAATGTTAGAATAAATCACAACACAGAAAAGGGGGATAGCTCTCATGAGTGCCTCTTTCCAACACAAATTTGAAAGCCAGTAAGCAGTTCAAAATCAAGTAGTTTAATTCACCTCTGAAAAAACAGGCCTGTATTAAAATCCTCAATTGTGGATATAAATACTTGCTTTCTGTGCAAGTTAATAGCTTTTCTGCATGTAAGGGTAGAGGAAGTTTGAAAAGGTCATAATTTCCTACTAGCTATATTAAGAGAGGGTCACTTGGAGGTGTTGTGATTCCCAAAATGAGTGGCAAAAGTTCATAAGAATCCCTTGATAATGGCATTGCCCTTTGTACTTCTATGATATTGAATTTTAGTTCTGTTTTCCAGCAAGGAAGTTTCTGGTCTATCTACTATAAAGTGGATGTGAAAATGCAGGTTAACACCTGAGCAGAGTGTCTGATAGCTAAGCGTGAAAGGAACAAGCTGCTAGAGCAGAAAACAGGCAAAGCCTAGAATAAATATATAAACTTAATAACTTCAAGTTTAAAGTCAGTCCATTGCACTTGCATTGCATTCTTGAGAACTATCCTACCAGAATGGTTTTTGCTGACTTCCTGAAAATAATTTTGCAATAACACAATATGGACTTCAGCTTTTTTTTACAGGGCAGACAAGTTTATTTGCACACTATCCCAACACTGCTAAGGTGAAATTAAGGAGCTATACTTTTTAACCCTTTAATTATTGTAGGCACAGCAGCTGCAGCACTGGGAACTGTACTTCCACGCATCCCCTCATCCTTTCTTCTTGCAGTCTTTCAACACACACTTCACAAAGACTTTACAGTAATGCTGGATAAAAGCAGAAGTGAGGGCCAGCCTATGGTGTTCTACTGTAATTTTTCTCAATTTGGTTAAAGCAGAAGACAATAAGTAAAGAGGTTATAGGTGAGGCAGCAGCTGGAAGGGTGATATATCAAATGAGAGAATATCACTATTGGCGATTGATAGAATTAAAGTATTTATCTCCTTAATAGAGTAGTAACACCATCCATTGTCTCTGCTTATCTGTATCTGTGAGAATATGCTTCATGTGAGAAACTGGTGAAACTGCCTGTTCCTTTTTCAATTGAGGTAAGAAAATGCTTAATTTTTCACCAGAATTAGTACAGAATTTTGGAAAATTTTCTATAGTCAGGGTAGACAAGGTAAGAAACACTTTTGGGGTTATATTGAGGAATACTGGCAGGATTTGAAGAAGTGATTATGAAAGGATGTAGAGTGCCTATGGAAATAATCCAGAACATGTAATTGCAACATAAGTCCTCTGGCATTTTAAAGACCCCTAAAGGTATTGACACACTTGCATAAAATCTACTGGAAGAGAATGAAAATGTGTCCATACTAATAGTTAGCTTCATTTTGGGAGAGCAAATCAATCTTCAGCAGCACTGGTAAGTTAATCAATGCTTTTTCACTAAAACTAAAGCAGTTCTTGCCAGCAACAGACCTCTTGCGCCCACACAGGTGGCCTATCTTGACTGTAGTAAACAGGACAGGGAGTTGATGAGGTTTTAGAGCTCACAGTAGCAAATCTTCTTTGGCCTGAGATTGTGCAGATGTCAAAAATACCCAGCACTTTCCAAAACAAAAGAAGTGCAATGAAATTTCATGGTTACCTTGGCTTGTCTCAGACAGAAGTTCTGAATAGCTGACCTCAGCTTACCACTGCTCAGTTCAGGGAGATTTCTAGAGGGCTTTTCTTGCAGCTGCCAAGTACCAATATGGAGTAGTTGGTTCTGAATGACAAAATATATTTTTGAAGAAAAAAATAAGGATGAAATATGTAAACAATGAAATAGAGATGCAGTATCTTTGTGCTTTAAAATTTGCTGGGTTACAAGAATGCATCCAGCCTAAATTGCAATGGAGCTTCCTCCTGAACCATTATTTAAAAGTCAAGCATATAAACAAGTATGCTACTTATAAGACAGATTTCATAAAGTAAATGTGAAATAGAAGGATTTACCTTGAAGAGTCTTTAGTCAGGGACCTGAGTACTCATCAGAAATTCCTGGCTCCCCTTCTTCAGAGTATTCAAATTACAAGAAAGCATAGGGAAAATCTTGAACATGCAGTGAATCAGTAGGAAATAAGCAAGAAATGGCTGTGAAGTAACTAGAAGATAAGTGGATTAATCTCACACAAACACTGGCAAGGTTTTTTCTCCTTGAGGTTTAGTAGCTGAAGTTTGAACTAAAGATGGAATCTCTTGTGGGGTGTTTAACTTCCTGCAATCCCATTTATCTCAGGGAGTAAAATGTTCAGTTGCTTCTAAGGGAAGATCAGTAGTCCAGAAGATCAGCTACAAGCTGACATGATTCATTACTTGTGGAGGAAAATATGACTGTTTGATAGTTAACTGATTTTTGAACATTATTTTAAATATGGTCAAAGTAAACCTCAAAAAAAAAGGTCATTTGAAGCGAGAAATCAAAACCTAGGAAATCTCAAAATGAAACATGGATTTTTTTTATTTATTTTTGTTGTTTATTTAGTGATTTTGCTTTATTCCTGAAGGAAGAATTTGACAAAAACAAAACAAAAATCACAAAGGATTACAATGTTGATGAATCTATGTTTTGAATGTAAACTTTGAAGCCATGTTAAAAACCACAGTAGTTGTAAGAGTTACTAATGCATAAAGAGTTACCACCACAGTTAAGAGCAAGCCTGTCTGACTTGTGTGACTGAGAGCATTCATGTACACCCTCAGTACATTAAAGCCTGCCACACACTATACCCAGAATCCTTGCTACTAAGTGCCTGTCGACCTCCTCTTGTTAACTGCTTAGAGCATGGACAGCAGCCAAAGATTTTTCTTCATCCCTTGCAGATGACACAATGCACTAAGGAGAAGACCAGTATGCTCTTCTGAGACTGGGGTCGATAGCTGCCTTTTGCTGAACAGAGGATCTTTTCTTCCTTCCAAGCTCACAGAACAATGAAGCTACAAAGCACAATCTGGTTGTCTTGTGGAAGCAATGCAAGAAATAGGGAAACAATTTACAATGCTTTTACACTAAGATCTTCTTATCCTTATATTTGACGTGGAGATCATAAGAAATTATGTACTTATGTTAATGTAACATTAAGGTTGATAAATCAAGTTCTCAAATGTCATGAAATGCAGAAGTCAAGCTGTAGGCTCAACTTTTCCTCTAGCTTTTTGCCTCTTTATTAAAATATACTCTTTCCTTATGCTTTTATAAATTATTTCTTATACTACAGAGAAGTCAGTATAACACAGACTAGAATTCTCTACAAAGCTTTATAAATAGTAAATGCATGACAGAAAATACTGTGCAGCTGAGCTATATAAAGAAAGCAATCATTTACTCGCAAACACTTCCGTATGCTCTCCCCTGAATTTCAGTTTGGCATGAGCATCTCTGTCTTGATCATCTCTGCCATTATTCATGCAGGGAGATTTTGGATATCACTGGTATAGTGGAGGTGTTATACCTCCCAGAGATATGATATTCATGTGAAAATGAAAGTATTTGTATGTGAACACAAGTATTCATTTGTTCCTACCAAGACTGCTGGCTACTGAAGATAAACCTTTCTGGCCTCAAAGGAAGGAAGACGAAAACCTTGGCAGTAACAAAGATTTTAAGGCCTTCTGCTTCCTGGATAGCCCTGAATGAACAGCAGTAGTAGGACAGAACTCTGCACAAGGTTGGATTTGTCTCAGATCCCCCTCACAGCCGCAATGAACATTGATTACTCAATGGCAGTCATCATCCTCAAGTGTGTGCAAGGAAGACAATACTGATCATTTGTCTTACTGCCCCTTCCTTAGGCACCAGTCACCCCACATGACATCTTTCTTCTTCCTTCACTGAGTAAACCCCTTGCAGATCAGCAGAGGATTTATATTATAAAACAGCCTGTTTCATATGCACATGTACATCAGTTTCATTGGAGGGTGGCATGCAGGGCTTCATCTTCTGTTAGAATCCCAGCCCTGCATCGGAGCCGTTTTCCCCATAATCTGCTTCAATATGGGAGAAGTCGCATGATGGAAAGAAGGCTGTGGTCTGCTCACATGTGTGTGTAAAGTATTTCTTCCACATGTATAACAAAAAACTGTGTTGAAGCATGAAGATTTATTTCTCAAAGCAGGATATTATCTGCTGGATGCATGGCAAAGAACCTGGAAGATGATATGCACTGTGATAAAATCTTACACAAACAGTACTCTCCAGGCTCCTTTAAAAATGTGAATCTTCTACAAGATGGAGAGAGACCAAAGGTAATGGATATAAGGATAGATACAGGCTGTCACACATGGACTTTCTAAAGATTGCTTTCAGATTATCATTGTTATATGATTAATTTAAACTAAGTGTTTCAGCAAAGCCACCTACTTTGTCATGTAAGCAACTACTAAGTAAAATTTCCATCTATGATTATATGTCAGCCCCATTCTTACAGAATGAATATTCTTCTTCTTTTAAATAGTTCAGCTCAGAACTTCTGGTATCGACTGGGGGAATTCACCAAGGTAAATGCATCATAAGATTGCCATGAAAAATATCTTTGTAGCATGGCACTTGAGAGGAGATTATATGGAGGACGCCAGAGGACATGATTCCTCCTTAAGCACTGATCCACTAACATAAAGCCTCATTGGAGATAAGGTGGGTTTCAGCCCTTAACTCTTCTTTCCCTCCACACCAGGAGCTTCATGCTTGTGGCTTCACTCAGGGGCCAAGGAGTGTCATTCCTGTCCTGCGCCAAGGTCAGCCCACTCACGGTAGTGCTGCACTGTGGTGTGAGACTAGCCTTATGCCTGAAACACAGTCAGAAAGAAGAAAGAGAGGAGAGTCTTAGATGCTTGAGCAATCATACCTGTTTTTTGTACCATCAAACTTCCCCAGATCATTGTCCATGGATCTGTCAAGAGATAAGTAGTATTTGAGCAGGCTGTATTTCTATTTCTCAGTATGTAAAGAAATATAGTCCAAATGATATCCTGGATATATTCCATCTAAATATCAATGCACCATGTTAGTAAGAAGTCAACTGGTCAAGATTATTACTCTGGATAATATCTACTGAAATTCATCAGGTTCCCGACAACAATTTTCATCACACAAGTAAGCACAGTATTATTATGTCTGTGATTGAGCATTCTTGAAATTCTGATAGCTTTCAGTCAGGTACTTATTTCTGGACACAAAGAGAAATTTTACGATTGCACCACTGCTCAGTTGTCCCAGTTTAAAGAAATTATTTCAACTTTAGCCAAAGATGTGATGCATACTGCTTTGGAGCAAGCACCTGCTTCATGCACATTTTTGAGTCGTCTCAGACTATTCTTTTTGAAGTTATTTTTACGTATTGTGCATGAGGTGTGTATTTGCCCTGAGAGCATATTTGAAGTGAAAATTTGCTCTGAGTAATATGGTTTGTATTTTACATCTGTATTGAACATCAAGAGAGAAAGAGACCTCCATGTGTTAGAGGGAGGATGTACAGTTTGTTCCAGCTGTGCAGCAGGGTTACCCCCTGGACCAGCCAGGGTGAGAGTGGAGAACTGGCAGACCCTACTCCACCACTGTCATACACTGGTAAAAGGAATGAAAGCCTGAGCATCATAAGAGGAAAGGATGCTTCACCACAGAAATGAAGTGACACAAATTACTTCCTGCTCCTACTGTGCGCAATGAGGTCAAGCTCTTCTCTGAGGCCCAGTCTTTTGGTAACTTCCACCACAATTTTCATTATGGGCATTACACGTGGCATGATTTAGCCTAATGTGAACAACTCCCTGTCAAGCTAGTTTTTTTGACATAAGCCTGTTGGTATATCACAATGTTATGTTTAGGTTCCCTTCCATTAGATGCAATTCTTTGCATCTTAAATTATTTTAGACAATTTCCTTTAACATTAACAAGAATTAACATTTACATTGTGATATATTGCAAATGACAGCTGTTGGAGCAACTTTTTCCCTCAAGAACTATATTTCCAGCCAGATGACCTCAGAATTTTGGGGAATTATTATATAATGCTGTTTTCAATCAAAATAAATTCGTTCAGTTTTCCTATAGGCAGTGGCATTAAATAACAGTTACACAGCTCAGCCCTGTTCCTACTAAAATTGGTGACAAAACTCCCACTGACTTCATGGGAGCAGGATTTAGATCATGGTTGATTTACTTTAACATTCATAGAAATTATGGGTTAACCTCCAAAAGTAGGGAAAGCTTGGCCACATAAGCCTCTAAAGACCTAGATATTTAAAATATATCTTGCTGCTACTTATACATCATTCCATTTACTTTCAATCTCCCCTTCATGTGCTTTCATTTATCACACAATGTTTGTGAATATAGTGAAAACAACTGGAATAATTAGTGCTTATTTTTAGGGGCAATTGCAATCAGCAGGAAGGGGAAGTTTACCTTCCAGGCAAGGAAAACTATTCTTGAAGGTTAGCTGCCAAGGTAAAATTCAGAGAGGGATTTTCGCATGTTTAACCACACCTATATGCAAACTTAAAACTCCCTTATTGTCCCTCTCAATCCAAAAGTGTCTAGATTACCCTCCTGCTTACACATCATCCTATCTTCTTGTGCCAGAAAAAAAAAATAAATAAATCAGCCTTATGATATCTGGTGTGCTGCTTTTTCTCAGAGATTCTTGCCAATTTCATCTGTACACTAAGCTTTCGCCAGTCATGTCTGTCATTCCCCACTCCAAGGACTGAGCACTCTGAGAAGTCACTTTACAACAAGGAGGCCTGCAGTAAGGAAATACATAAGTCCTGACCCATGCTGAGAGGGTGAGGAACTTTGGTGTGCAATTCCTCCAAACCCCTTTTAAGAAAGAGACTTCCCTCAGAAGAGTGCCTCCAGATTAATTGTTCCAGGTGTCCACAGCAGCTTGTGGAGGACTGTTAGCCACAATGAGCAAGGAGTTTCAGGAGACTAAACTTTAAGACTTCATAAACCACCTCACTTCTACAGACATCTTGAGACAGCATACGTCCACAGCATGAGTCACTACCTATTTTTTCAGGCTTCAAGGAAAGGGATGATTATTTGTTGTGGCCCAAACCAACAGTAAATATCAATAATTCTTGCCTGACTCAGCTGCTCTACTTAGTGTATTGATCTGCCCTTGTCTTCCCATTCCTATTTCTAAGCATTGAGTGAGGACAAATAAGCAGGTTCACAGCATTTATTTATGTCAGTTCACCCCAACACAAGTACCAGGGGCACAACAAGAACTCTTACTTCTTCCGTTTCCTTTCAGGGGTGCAAAATGAAGTTACTATCTAGCTTGCCACACTCTGCTTAATATTTATGAATAAAATATGTGAATACAGAAACCTGGAGACGTTACTGGAAATGGTACATAAGGCGTAAGTTGCCTGCAGCCCTATAATCACAGCGCATCATTCTGCACTTCCAGCAGGGGAAAAAACCCACAGATATGACCTGATCCAGTTGGTAGCACAGTTGCAAAAGAAGTGCAATCTCTTAACTCACCATGCAGACCACTTAGAGGAATAACATTAGAAAAAACATGAGAACAAACCAAAACAAAATCAGACTTTTTGTTGTTTGTTTTTAGATTCATATTAGTTAATAATATCAGTTTACTGTCTTAGGATATGAATTCTTTGCTACAACTGAGCAAACTGTAGTACATGATTTTAAATGTCAGAAATCCCCTCAGTTTCCAAACTGATAGAGAATAATACTAATAATTTAATGTAACATCAGAAGAAATACCTGAGGCAATAAAATACTATGAAAGGATGATTTCCTCATCAAATTTTGTAAAATCTTGAAGGCTTCATAGATTGCAGTTCTTTTTCAATAGATATTTAGAGAAAATGAAGAAAAGGGCCATTTTTATTATTTTTCAGGAGCAGCTTTTTCTTACAATGCTAAGAATCTTCCACAGTACACCAGATAAAGTTCTTGCCCTTAAAAAAATGCAGTGGCTTCGTCAATAAATAACGTTAACCCTCTGTTAAAAAAACAAAACCAAAACCAAAACAAAACTTACCGCAGAAATTGTACTCAGTCATGAAAAGCAAAATTAGAGAAAAAATTATCTCCTTCATCAACATTTTTTCCTAGTTCTGTTCCACAATTACTGGAAGTCATTGCAAGGGAAGAAGCATAAACCATACATGAAATAATAACAAAACCCTGTGCAAGGTAATTACATATATCATAACAATTCAAAACTCAGACCAAAAAAAGCAAAATATTTAAAAGGAATCTTTTTTACTTTTGTTTAATCTTATAGGCAAAAGCTGTCTCCCTTCTATTTATTATTCCATAATATCCTAATATTAATGCAAAATATACCAGGATACTTACAACAGTAAGTGGCTGTACTATCATAGGACCATTCAAGTTTTGCAAAACAGTGGTGCTTCATGATACCATTGTGACTATAACTGCTTTTAGACTTAGCTTTAGATGTACCTTTGTGATCTTGTTAATTTTAAATATCAAGAGAGAAACCTTTTTTAAAAAAACAGCTACTGCTAAAGGTTTAGAGATTTGTCACAAAAAGCAAATATGAGAACTAACAAGTGGGCTAGAATTAACTGTGATGTTACAGCAGATACTTTGAAATACACTGTTTTCCTTCAATTTAGGATGCAGAAATTCATTTAGAAAAAGTTGAGGAACCAATATTTCCCACTTTTCCCAGTTACCGAAGCATTGTGAATGTCGGTGGATCTATGTCCATCTGACTTGTTGAGTCTTTAGCACTACTTTTTTATTTCTTTATCAGAAAACAACACTTCCAGGGTAACTGAGTGTAAAAAATTTCTGTACTCTTCCGGAGTCAGAAAATAACCTGAAACAGAGCTTCAAAAGATCTTTTCGCTTAGTTTAAAAAGCAGTATCTGTGCAAGCCACGTTTTAAAAACATTTATTAGACTTCAGCTAATGTTTCTATGGGTAGCAACTAGATAGTATGCTAATCATCAATTTACTTTATCTTCTATACTCAAAATTCAAAACAACAAATTAGAAATCAACCACTCCATATTTGCAGTGGGATGTGGTAATTGACATCTCCCACCATGGGAGCTCAGTCTTCTGGGTTTTATGAGAACTATTTTATACCCCCAAAATAATTATTTCTATAAAATTCGTGTAATTGGTATACCATATTCTACTATTTAAAAAAATTAGGAATGCAGAATTGCTTCTACCTTTTCTACTTTCAGGAAACTCCTCTAAATAGACTAGGAAATTGCAGTAAGGTATTTACCTTGAAGGCCACAGATTTCAGGAGCCACAGTCTGTAGAAAGCTGGTCTACACAGGATCTTACACAAGACAGTTTCAGTGTTCCTGCACTTATAATGCTTCCTAGCCCTTCCCTCCAGTCTGCATTCATTCAGATGAAATGACCAGAATGAGGTTTGACCAAGCAGGGAAAGTCCCAGAACCTGCATCAATCAGCTAAGCTTTGCTGAAGTCAATGAGCCAGTTTATCCTGGCTGAGGTACTGGCCCTTAATCTCTATAAAAGAATTCAACTGCACATTTGGTATCATAAAATCCAGAAAAGCTGTGAAATTTCCATTTCCAGTTGAACAGGTCTGGGGTGCTTGGTCTTGGATGGAAACAGCCCTGATCTCAGTGCTAGCAGAGTAAAGAAGGATCTCCTCTGGTGCTGTGGCTGGGTATTATCACATGAAAAGAAATATGCTATGCCTTGGAAAGTATTAATCTGGAGTGTGGTGTCGTTTTTTTCCCTCTGCTAGAGTCAGGACACCATGTGTGTAAACAAATATGCAGACCAGTGCCAGGCATCAGCTAAGCCATCCACCAAATACAAGCTTTCATGCACTTATTTATTCAGTGTCTGCAGTGAATTTAATGGTCAGTATGGATTACCTAGACTTGATATAACCTGAAAATTTTTGTTAACCCAGAAGTGCTTAACCTGCATGTCATTTCTTGAGCTAACGAGAAATGTTAACTTCCATAATGGTGCCTCTCAGCTCACTTTCCTGCATCCTCTGTTTATATGTATGTCTTGGGAGTTCTTGTATTTCACATTTCAAATATAAATGTTAGAAGTGTGAAAGAACATCTGATGAAAGTGTTTTTGTTATCCTGGCTCTAGAAGAATATATAATCAATTGTAGGTCTTCTTGTGCCTGCTAATACTACTGTTTGTTCATGTTTTGTTTATTTATTTTCAATATTTTGCCTCTCATATATTTCCCCCATTTCTTCTTCTTTCCACTTCTTCAGTGTGGGCCAAAAGAGACCACTAAGGACATTGCTTATTGCTGGTTTTTCTTACAGAGCTGATGGAGGAACAAAAATCTTGGCAAAACCCCCACTAATTTGCTAATTCTCTATTAGTCTGTGTTCTTATTTAGAGTGGGCTTAATTTAAAACAATACATCTACTATACATTGTGCTAGTATGTGTGAGTACACAGGTGCAGAGCAGTGCAAAGTCTGCCTTAAACACAGTGATGTTCAGATCATCCTGACTGCTGTTACTCAGGAGACCAGTTTACAAAGTGAGGTTGGAGGAAATGACTCAAGGGAAGTCTCACCTTGAGTTAATGATCCAACACACAACAGATTTAAAAAAAAGTTAAAATTACAGCGGAATAGGTGTCTATACATGAATCCAATTGTGCATACAATTAAACAGATAGTAGTGCATGTAAATGGGCTCAGTATTTCAGGGTAATACACATGGGATTAATCTCACCTACCTCCTACAGGACAGACAGCTAAAGTGTTTTTTAAACTTTATTTTCCACTAAAACCACCCTTGTATATCTTGCCACATCAGCCCAGTCTCACTGAACTGATTACAATGTGACATACACAGGTGAATCACTGGAGGTATAAGGATTGAAAGCACATTGGAAAGGTAAAGGAATTAGTGACATAATACATTAATTTAAAATCCGAAGGGAAAAGGCCACTGGGAGTGAAAGCAGAAGGTGTCTGTGTTTGATTGTGCCTAAGAGATGCTATGGAGGTCGTGAGGCAAGAAGAGAGGTTTCTTAGGAGGAGGCGGGCAGTGACGGCTGAGCCAGGGCCTTCCATGGAGTAACCATAGGTGCAGTGTACTTTCTGTGGATCCCTCCACCCACATCCAGCTGTGAGGCAGACAGGACCATCACAGGGATGATCTAATACCAACTTTGAACAACTTTATTTTTGTATCACCTCTTAAAATATTTCAATCAACTAGTTATGATGCGAAAAAATAATTTTATTGTTATTTACATATAAATATAATTCAAATAAAATCATCCTGTGAATTAACTTCTAACAGGTGCATTAGGTATGCGGAGCTCAAGATAAGATGAAATGATATTTTGATATATTCTTTCATTTTATTGTGAAAAAGGGTGCTTCAGTCATTCAGATTAACAGGATTATGAATCAACAATTGACACAGAGAAGGAGGTTTGTTCTACTTTGGATTTTTTTTAAGCAAAGGTCTAAAGATTCTCCTGGGATTGTTGGACTTGAGACTGAATGGAAAGTTAACATTTATTTTACTCATCCCAAAGACCCAGCAGAAGCCAGAAACTTCATATCTGTCCCTATTCCACTTAATTTAATACATATCCTCAGAGAAACCTGCTGTCTTGACCCTGGCAGAAAAGGTGATCCTTCCTCTGCCCAGCCAGCAGCGCTGTGACCTGGCCCTGGGAGCCCAAATCTAGTGGTGACTCCTAAAACACAGGCTCTTCTCACTCTAGCTCAAGAAGCAGTTAAGAATTTTGACCACAGGAAAGAGCTTCAAAGTGGCAAACCCACCTTCAAGTACCCTACCGCTTTTTGGTTTGGTTCGGTTTGGTTTGGTTTGGTTTTTTTGAAACCCCAGGTAAATACATTGTTCCAGATACCGGAAAGAAATCAGGCTGGGATCTTCTGAACCTCAGTCTAGCTCGCCACTCCCTGGGGCTTTTGCAAATGCAGATATGCCTGAACTTCATGTAGTGCCATCCGTCCCGTCATGGTCATTCTTCCTCTTGCTGGGTTAAATCCCATGAGCAAGACCAGAGAAGAGCAGCTTAAGTCTCCTTAAAATGCAGCTTTCCCTTTCATTGGCAATAGTAATGTTATAAAATAACAGTGATTAGTCTCTGTCACTGTAAATATCCCTGGGCAGGAGACGATTTGGGAACCTCTGTCATGATGGGCTCATCCACCAAACCTAGGGGACAGGGCCTTCATAAATCTATGGGGTTGCGCAGGGGCTGAAAAAGAGTCTGAAGGTGCTTAAAGGGTATTCTTGGAAAACTAAGTTGGCTTGTATTTAAATGCCTGCTGTATATGGAATATTTCACAAAAATAACCTGTTTTCCAGGATACAAAATGATACTTGACAGAGCAGAACTCTAGTAGCTTCAACTATGTGATGATATCCACAGCGAGACTCACAAAACATTTCTGGCATGGTCATCAACACTTTTAAACAGGGTTTTGAACAATTAATGTTTTTCAGTGTTCCCATAAGACAAACCATTTGCTTTCCATTTTATAAGAGCCCATTCTCATCCACTAATGTTGCTGACTGTTTTTTCCAGTTGTGAACACCTACCTAAAATCTGAGGACATTGCTGGCTTCAAAAATCAATGTTTCTGAGGCAAATTAGGTCTATTTTTTTCCTCTGATCTACCTTGCTCAAATGAAAATAAGCACTGGAAGAACTTTTTGGAGCCATAAGAAGAACTCTGGAAAGTTAACACTGATGTTGAACTTTTCTATCACATGAAAACTAGTTTTTCAACCATGAAAGATTAAAATTATTTTCAACTTATTAATGTAGGCTGAGAATTTTTGTTGCTGCAGATTCTCTGAGGTAACTCCCCTGGGAATAATGCACACATTGGAAAAGAGGACAGACATTAATTTTTTTGTATTTACTAAGTAATTGAGTGTTTTCTTGGTATTTTGAAAAGTCAAGTAGTTATATGGTTGGATTTTGCTATTCATTGACTTTAGGGGATTAAGTGTTCTGTTATGCACAGTATTTCACAGGTTCTTAAGGCTTTTGTATAGTCTATATTGATTTAATGTATTTTTAATCAAAATTTCTCATGACACATTTCTTTTGCTCTCTGATAGTTTCAGCAAGGAGTAAACTTACTGCAAAACTATGTCGCCTTAAAATGCAGCTCTCCCTTTCACTGGCAATAGTAATGTTATAAAATAACAGTGATTAGTCTCTGTCACTGTAAAGCACTTAACCCAGTTTTGCCAATCCAGCCTCAGTTTCCATGGTAACAGAAGACAGTAACACACAAGACACAACTTTTTTTGCTTTTGTTGGATTTCAGTTGTCTTCCAACTTCATTCACAGAGCCCTGCTTCCACCACTTTTTTTTTACTTAAAACTATAGATTTTAGGATTCGGGAAGATTCAGGAGGATTTTCATTTTGCTGCAACCAGTTGTAAAGCAAATTTGTGGCCAGCAGAATTTAACAGGATGAGAGACTTATATATTGGAGTCCTGGATTAATATATAAAGTGGTCCGAAGTCAGTTTCTGACAGATAAAATGAAGTCTTAGTGGATCCTGTAAATTAGTTAAAGTAGGAAAGTAGGTAAGCTATTACCTAGATTATCGTAGAATCACACAATGTTTTGGGTTGGAAGAGACCTTAAAGATCATCTATGTCCAACCCCCGTGCATGGATACCACACACTAGACCATGTCACCCAAGGCTCTGTCCAACCCGGCCTTGAACACTGCCAGGGGTGGAGCATTTATCACTTTTTTAGGCAACCTGTTCCAGTGCCTCACCACCCTCACAGGAAAGAACTTCTTTCTTACATATAATCTAAATCTCCCGTCTTTTCAGTCCTGTGACCACTTGTTGGTATTACTTCTATAACATTAAGATACATGTGTAAAGATGACTAGAAGAATATACAAACAAATTAAATTTGGATTAATATGTCCTTAGAATGAGGGTTTTGACCTTTCTGAGAAAATTGAGATACTTCTTTAAAGGCATATGATATATATGAATATATCACCCTGTTGTGCTGAGGACTGTTGAAAGGATATCTTATCAATTAGATTGCCTTGACTTTAGGTGAGGTCCAGAATGAATGTGTTACAATTTTAGAAATTAAATATATCAAATCAGATTAGCTGTCCGTCTGTATAGACAGGTACTTTGAAAGGCCATAAAGATGAAACAGTCACAAAGCATTATTTAATTCACAGTAATGCTATAAAGAAGTACTATATTCCAAGAATGAACTGAGCCTTTTTGCAAAACTTGTCCACTCATAAAAATATAATTTTTTTCATTAATTTTTTCTTAACAGTAATTTTGTGACAAATGCTGTCAGGGGTAAATTAAATATCAAAAATAACTAGTTCACACTTCCTGTTCAAAGGCTGACTGATCATATGTCACCAGCAGAATAGGCTGACACTCTACACAGATAATGAGACAGGTCTCTCTAAAACAGAGGCGACTGATTACTTCATGGGGTTTTGAATCTTTTCTAATTTGGAAATATATATAAGAGAAATAATAGAACATGGAAAGGGACAGGGAAGTTAAAAAATCCATTTTAAAATGCTCTCTTTCTTTCTCCATATTTTTAAAAAGCACTGTGGTCTGCTGAACACAAGCAGATTTGTAACTTTTACCATTACCACTCATTATCTGCATTATGTACTGTATGGGAATGCTGACCATGGACTAGTGTTTCTCTGTAACAGTTATTGTACAAATGCACGGCTTTTCCTGCCTGAAAAATCTGATGACTTTGACTTCAGTGGACATCATCTCAGTGCTCAGGTGGCATGTTCCATCTGTTATTATTGTAAAGTAGCTTGTTTTCATCCCTGGCAGGGGAAAATAAAGCAAAATAGTCAATATACATATGCATTTTTTTACATGCCCAAACAATAATTTATTTTTATATCCGTGCATGTTCTTCCATAAACCACATATTGTGACACTTCATTCCACCATTCTTAAAATAAAAAATCTTATTAAAATGTCTGCTCAGGCTCCCTGTGACCACTGGGAGCAGCTGCTCTAGGGGTAGCAGCATAGGCATCCCAGTACTGCGGCAGAGTCACAAAACACTGTATGTGCTTTACCGTGCTTTATCATCTGACTTCAAGCAATGAGGACATACCTGCAAGAGCAGCATAACCTCTCTACAAATGTCAAGGTTTTAAAATACCTCAGTTTTATCCTTTGTTATCATAGGAGAGACTTATAGAAGGCAGAGTTCTGGCCTTGCCAGTCCAGTTACTTTCACCCCAGTGCCTTCTTTTTCCTCCCTCTGAATCCCCTCCAGCCCCCTACTGATTTCTGCTGTTCAGTGTGGGTCATGGTACTACCCCAGATGCCACAACGACCAACAGAGCAGCAGTCTCACCATCCCAGAAACAACCCGTCTTGGAGCTGCTAGACCTCTTTGGACTACCAGAGATGCCCCAAACACTGGGGCAAACAAGAGCACAGTGCTGAACACTGTGGCACTGGCCATTTCTCAGGCATCTGGGAAGCTCCACAGCAGATGCCTCCAAGGTTTAAGCAGCTCTTGCCCATGTATTTGTATTATTAGCAGCATCACTTCGTTAGTACACTCATTCTCACCACTGATGGGATGCTGCGTCTCACACCATTGTCCCTAACTGCTTTAGCAGCCCTGCAGCCATGGGTCAGAAGTGAAATAATTGGATTTTCTGATGAATAAGATGAAATTCAACCATTAAATTTATGTATATGGAGAAAAACTATCTGAGAAGGTTATCAATACCCAATCTGATATTTTTTTTTCAACTGTATCTGTTATCACCATGGACTCTCCCTGGGCAACCCATTCCAGTGCCTCACCACACTTACAGTAAAGAATTTCTTCCTCATATCCAATCTAAACTTCTCCTGTTTAAGTTTGAACCTGTTACCCCTTGTCCTATCACTACAGTCCATAATGAAGAGTCCCTCCCCAGCATCCCTATAGGCCCCCTTCAGATACTGGAAGGCTGCTGTGAGGTCTCCATGCAGCCTTCTCTTCTCCAGGCTGAACAGCCCCAGCTTTCTCAGCCTATCTTCATACAGGAGGTGCTCCAGTCCCCTGATCATCCTCGTGGTCCTCCTCTGGACTTGTTCCAAGAGTTCCATGTCCTTTTGATGTTGACACCAGAACTGCGCACAATACTCCAAGTGAGGCCTCACAAGAGCAGAGCAGAGAGGCAGGATCACCTCCCTCAACCTGCTGGTCACACTCCTTTTGATGCAGCCCAGTATACGGTGCCTAGGGAAGTTGTAAATGCTCCATCACTGGAGGTGTTCAAGGTTGGATTGGACAGAGCCTTGGGTGGCATGGTTTAGTGGGAGGGGTCCCTGCCCCTGGCAGGGGGGTTGGAACTAGATGATCTTAAGGTCCTTTCCAGCCCTAACTATTCTATGATTCTATGATTCTATGACTTTTTACTGGGATCACCAATTAACTTCACAGGGACAAATGAGCAACAAAGATATGATTTTTGCTTCGGTAACCATGGGACCCATTTCAGCAAACAAAGTAGCAGTGAAAACTCCAGGTGTTTTTCCCAGTCCTCTCAACTGTCTAAACCCACAAACTTGATTTTAACCAGAGTTAAGGCTTCATCTAATACATTTGTCTTCTTCTACAAAAGCAAGGCATAATAGTTAGCTCAGCTGAAGTCAGTCCAGAGTTTCACATTGGCACTTTCCTAAAAGGAACAATCCCCAGACCATTCTTTTCTTTTCACAGTTCTTGTCTTACAAGAAGAAGGATGCCTTTAGAAAGTAATACTATGGGATCTTTACAATAGGTGTTGTTCAATAGTATCACGGAGTATAATTTCAGAAGCAGGCTTTTACAGTCTTTCGCCCCAAGTAACACAAAAGCAATTTGCACAAATATACTTCTAAAGAGGATCTTGAAAGATTACTTCATCCATCTTGGCACCAAACCAAAGTGGGATTCTGTGGAGCTACTCAGTGAAGGCAGCAAATATGGCACAATAGGGTTCTTCATAAGATAAATTGCTATAGGAATATTAATATCACACTGCAATGCATTTTTAAGAGTTTCAGTGAAAATTTTTATCTTAATAGTAGCAAAAACTTGCTTACATTAAAATTTTTACTGTTTGGGGTAGGTTATATTTTTATTTAGTTAAGTATTAATGCCAGTAACAATAAAGCAATAGGACATGCTCAGTATCAAAGTATATGCAGAATGTAAATTTAAGAAGAAGACTGCAGCAACTGAAAATGTAGTATTGATATAATTCCTTCATTTTATTTTATACTGGGAGATACAAGCATTGTCTTTGCTTATATTTTGTCTGCTGCTGTTCAGATTTGACAGATGAGTAAAGAAACTTAAAATTAAAATGAATGTTAAAGTTTGAATGTTAATGCTACCAGAATTTTTAGATTATAATATACCTGTTATTTAAAAATATGTTCTTGTTTTCTGTAGTTTCTTATTTTTTAAACCAAGATATCATACCTGATGAGAATACAGCACTCTGATTCCTTTTCTTCAATATTCTTGTTTAAAGTACTTACAACATGAATGCAGATAAATCTCTGATGACTCAAAACTTACTCTGCAAGGGTTTAAGCAAAGGGATTTCATACTGAGTGTTATGAGAACAGCCTGCTGAAAACTCATGCCAAGTTATAAACAATCCTTCCCAGAGGATATCAATTTTCCATGACAATTCCCTTGTGATTTTCAGAAGTCAGTACATGTTTTACATTTTGGCTCTTTGACTTTGTGTCTGTATTCTGATTTGTTGGCTCCATTTTTCTTAGTCTCCTAACTTTCCTGGGTAAACTGTGTGAAAGATAATTTAGGCTGGCAGCTCTCTATTACTCCACCCAATAGATTTCTCCAGCACCCGCGCCCTGTCTTCACTCATACTCTACATGAAAATTTTAGTGATTAGGCTTGACTTCATGTTTTGAATTTAGAAAGGAGTCAATGGGCTTCCAGAAAGTAGGACACCTCCCTACATAGGAAGGGCTGCAACGCTACTGCTCTCCAAGGATACTTAATAAGCAATTAATGCTTAATACATAATCCTAATTCATTAGATGGAAGATAAATTAAAAAAAAAGGAAAAAAAAAAAGATATCAGGATGGACATGTGCTGCAGTTTCCTGATCCCTACTTCTTCAAAATGTAAATTGCTGGCAAAACCAGTAAACTGAGAAATAATCTTCCTGTGTTTAATTGATCATGTACTGTGAAGAACACAATATTCTGATGATTTCCCTCCATGTATAAACAACTCTGTCTTCTATTCCTGTTTATGTTTAAAATAAAAAGGTACTTAGAAGTTCATAAGCTGGAAAACTTGTCCATTAGTTCCCTTATTGTTATAATAATGCTGTCTTATGTAGTATGGAATTATTTCTACAGGAGTCAAGCTACAACTACAGACAAACAGTGTATGCATAGTGAAAACAAGGAGTCATCAGAAGAGGAAGAAAAAGGTTGAAGAGTTTTTTCACTCTCTGAATGGAGCATCAGCCAGCTTGGAAGAAGCAAACGTCTGAAGTGTTGACATATCACAGGGCATTAATTTCTATCTGAAGTAGGGCAAGTCTTGTATGAGTTGTTCTGCCTTTGAGTTTATTCCACTGAAGGCTGTTGTGTCTTTATTTCCTGGACTACATGTCATGTTATTTAATTTCTGCCTCCATGTAGTATTTCGAGACCTGTGACCAAATCAACATCTTTGCCTAAGCTAGTATTTTTACAATACTTTTAAGCATGCTTAAAAAAAAAAATGCCCATTTAATTATCCCCCAACCTATCATACTTCCTATGATGGAGCAGCAGCAGAAAAACCACAGTATCTGAACTATCCCACATCTCATGGAAAGTCTGGTGAAAAATATGAAACAGCTCGTAAATGAAAATTACTATGTCATGCTCCAGATAGATTGCCACTCTTTCACTTGTTTTTTTTCAAGCATCCCAGGAAAAGAATCATGATAACACATAAGGCAAAGTATTCCTCTTGTGAAAAAACTAATAAACAATTATGGTCTGAAAAAATACATGGAAAATTATTGTTAGGTTTTTAGGAACTGCATTTTTTACTGTTTCCATAGTACTCTTGGAGTTTTCTCCAAGCATTCTTCTTTACTTCCATTATGCCTTCAGTCTGAAATTTATTAATGGTCCACAATAAAGTCAGAGATAAGGCAATGAGAAAAAAGTAAACAAACAAACAAACAAAAAAACACAATAAAAAAACCCAACCAACAAACATCAACCCCAACAATTAAAACTGAAGTAAATCTGCATCTGTAACTCATGCCAAGAACATCCTCTAAATTCAGATTAAATTACATGCATGCAACTATTAATAGTTTCCATTAGTGATCACTGAATAGCTCAGCAAAACATCACCTACGTACACATTGACACATATTTTTACTTGATTATTTTAATTAACATTCTTTATTAAAATTGAGCAAGTAACAGAGCAAGTAAAGGTGAATTTTTATGTCCTTCATGATCTATTTACATTTTATTGGGAGCAAAAGTCATGGCTACATTTACCTATTGCTTCTATTTCCACCATTGACCCCACTCTGCCCTTCCCCTCACCATTTTTTTTCCATTTCCCTTGCTTTTTAATATATTGTAGCTCTATACCTAAACATATCATCAAGGAAACAATCTTTGGGATTGATCTTATTTCCTATAAATGCTTTTATTTCTGAGGGTGTTGACATTCAGCTTGAATAAAACTAAGTAAATTACTTCAGAATTATGACTTTAAAAAAATCTAAGAAAATTTGGATGGTTAATTGACCTCCTGACAGGAAAGAAGACAGAAAGATGAAAAACATAAATTCCTACATTCAGGAAGGAACTTTTTCTTTTTTTCTTATAGAATAATAGATTTTTACAAACAAATTTTTGTATGCGCTTCTTGCCTAGGCAAAGCCAGATGCCTGTTCATTGGCTTTCTTTGCAGAAAACACCTTTCTTGCCATGAGAACATGTGTAATACCAAGCATACACTTAAAACTTTGAACAGGAAGCTTGTTAACAGAATTAAAGACTGCATTAGTTTGTTCCCATAACTGGACCATCCATCACAAGATGATGAAAAGATATGTGTAAAGAGGCATTCATTTCTGAATTGAGAAGTACTTTTCAGTCTTTTAGTGGTTTCAGTCCTTATTATTTCCAAAGACAAGAATTTTTTTCATAAGTACCTGCCACTTCCACTCAGAAAGAGACACTGTGGCAGATGCTCTTAGAGAAATAGCACAGCATATTCTCATTCCACCATCACCAAGTCCAGCTATAAATGGTCATAGGCAGCTAATTCATATAGAAAACAGTGACATTCAGGTACTTAAATAGTAATTAAAGATATGAGCCAAATATAGACAAGAAAGAAGACAAATATGTTAGTGTTTGCAGATTATATTTAAAGCACGAAAAAGGATCCTGGGGTAACTGTCTCCTAGCTGTTGAGTTTTAGATACTCACCATTAAAGCTGCTTTTGTTGCAAACACCTCAGGGTTTGCTCAGTCTAGATCTGGAGATACTGTTGGGATGAAGGATTCACTGTTCTTATGAAGAAGACTGGGTTAGGTGGGAAATTATCTTGTACAGTTTTAGCAAAGACAGAAGGGCTTCAGACCACGTCTGGCAGCTATCGTAGGGAGTTTTTAATGAAGTCAGAGTTATGACCAACATGTTCTTGTGCTGGAAGAAACTTTAATGTTTAGGAGTCAACAGGAAAAACAGAATAAGGTTCTCAAAATTTTCAGTTATGTCTGAAATCATTGCTGTTCCCAAATATTCTACTTAATTTCTTATCTTGGACTGAAGCTGTCAAGTTCTCTGCTCAGGCTGAATTTACATCTTTCTGCAGTTTACACCTTGTAAAAATCACTGAGGATATTAGCATCAACTTGAGGGAAATAAAACCCACAGCATGGTAACTAATCAGACAAGAAGCAGAATATTTCAAGCAACAATTGATGTCAGCTTAGTCTTGAAAGAACTGAGGGAAACCCATGCATACTTACAGCTTCTACTCAGCAGAGTTTAACCCTGATGCTGTTTGCTGGGGTTCCTCCTAGCTGGTCACAATCAGAAGATAACATTTCCTTAAAGACAGTGCAACAGACTATGCTCAGTCCACGAGGATTTGAACCTTAGTGCTAAGAGCACAAACCTCTACAGCTTGGGTAAAAAAAATTAGCTTCTTGGCTCGTAACTGTTCTTCAGAGTACCAGATGGAACCTGGTGCATTAAAGTTATTTCTATTGGTTCTGCAAGACTCAAGTGTCATGAATCATTACTTCTGCTGTTTATGCAGACCATACATGCAAGACTGGTGGCACTTTCATTAGCTAGAGTCCAATAAAGCTTATACTTCAGAGTCAGCACTGACAGGTATCTTGATACAAGACTCAAGTGACAGGTCTCATTTTTGTCATAGTAAATAGCCCAATCTGAAGCCAATAGAAACTTATTTATAGGCAGTACATCCTCTGCAATGGAAAGTCTCCAGGAAAGCACTTCTTCATAGCCATTTTCCAGCCAAACACTCTGTAATAAGACACTCAAGATGCTTTCTAGAGCTGTTTGGAATTTCTGAGAAATCAGTCTGAAAGGTGGAAGCTGGTCATGGAACAAAGTAAGAACATGGTTATCTGTTTATAGGCTAAATAAATATTGGAGAACCAAAGCAGGATAATGTAGCTTCATTGTACATTGCAAAGTATTCCAAGAAGACAAGAGAGCTGGCTGAGAGAAAAGATGAGAACATGGCAAGCTATCTGTATAGGCTGTCTGGAGCTGGGAATATTTATCATGATCACATAACTGAATGTCTAAAAAGCATCCACATGCAAATGGAAAATTAAATTACAAATCAATCCCTAAAAAAAGCAGTTTGCAGGAATTTAGAGAATTATGGATTTATTGTTGTCCTGGCTTTTATTATAATTACTTGTAACAAATAAAGCCTTCAATAATAAGAAAAAAATTAAAAAAAAAAAAAGGAAGAATTGGAGTTTTACTTTTTTTCATGGTGTTCATCTCAGGTATCATAACTATTTTCTAAAAGCATGTAAAAGACTTCTAGAGGAAGAGGTCTCATATTAGGTATTAAAAAACTGAAGCACGCTTAAGAACCAACCTTATGTAAAGAACTTGGTTTACTATTGTGGTGGCCACAGTTCTGTGTTGGTCTGCAGTATTCATTTTCTGCAATTGAGAGCTTAAAGTCTAATCTGCACATTCAATTAAAAAGATGTGCTGGAACAACAAGAAATGGCATGGTCTTAATCTCTGTTATCCCTGCCTCTTTTCTACAATATGTACTGTTGAGAAAAGGTTAGTTCAGCAAACGGTTCTTATAATATTGTCAGCTTCCTAGATTTGATTTAGATTTGAAATGAATGAAGTTTACAGCTCTGACAGGTTACAAATAAAAAATGAGAAACAGAATGCTGGCAGCTTCCACACATTAAAAAAAAAAAAAAAAAAAAAGACAAATAAAATTAATAAAAAAATTATTTACAATTAATTATATTCATTTCTTTTTAAACCAACTTGATGACATTTCAGATCTTGGTTAAGTTGCATTTTGGGCTTTTGAAAAGCTTGGAGTTTAAAACAAGATTGCTGCTGTTTCCCAAAATGTATTACTTTGAATGAAGCATCAGTAATTGCTGGGCACCCCACAAAAGTATATAGGGAATGCCCTGAAGCCTGGAGTAGCAAGGAACAGAAAGTACCATATTATGTCATGAATCACAGATGTACTTAGTGAGTCTAAAATCAGAGAAGTTATGGAAGTTTGAAAGTTATAGATAAATGACATAAAAAAAAAAGAAAATAATTCCTGAGCATGATAACTCCAGCTAAAGCCTGAAGTCATTGCTTTATGAATAAACCTGCTGCTGCTTGCTCAACATTCACTCTTGCACACTTACTCTGACACAGTTCTGTTCAGAGTTTATGCCCTTTTTTTTCCTGGTGATAAAGCTTAATAGCATTTATGAGACCATAAGACATTTACCGTGCCATAAAACACTGAAAACAGCTTTGAATATTTGGAATTTCTTTTTATTTGCAGGTATTTTATTAAAATGTTAGCAATGGGACCAATAGTTTTAATGTCTCAATTATTTGTCACTGATTTTATTTGCAATGGTTTTTTGTTGGGGTTTTTTTGTTTGTTTGTTTTGTTTTGTTTTGTTTCCTTATTTGGCTTTGGCTAGGTTGGTTTTTTGGCTTTGTTTGTAGATTTTGTTGTAGTTGTTGCATTTTTCAGATGACTTAGAGGAGTAAGGAAAAGAGGCTCTTGATACAAGATGGATGGCTCTGAAGCTTCTAGAATGAAATTTTTAAAAAATATAGAACTCATCACAAAGTCTACTGTAGTTACCCTAATTACTCCCTATGTTTCCTGAATTTGGTACAATAAAACTGCTGAAGGTAAATTGCAGGGCTGAATGTGAATTTTCTTATATTCTTTGCCTTGTAAGTGTTCCACAAACACCAATCTCTATAGAAGCTGATTTATCCCCCTTTTAATCATGTATTCAACAAGTTACTTAAGCATGTGCATATGTATCTTTAATCACATTGTTTTGATGCGCTTGGGTATAGTACTCCATTAGGTTCTAAAAATATTCAAGTACTTGAGTGCTTTGCTAAATTAGGTGATAAGGGCAGGAAATACAGGGTAAAAATGTGCGCGTACTACTTAAGCAACAAAAATGCCAAGCAAGAGTTAACTATCTGTCATCCTTTCTCTTATACGTTGGGAGTACAAGACTTGACACTTTGGGATTTATTACAACCAGAAACCAGTCCTGAAGGATGAAATAGAACTTGAGATTTCTATCAGCATACAGCTGATCCCATATAAATCTCTAATCGACCAATAATAAATACACTTTAAGCCTACTAATTGTCAAGGGTTGTCTTGCATGAGCTGGGTCTCAGAGTAACTGAAAGCATTTCAATTGTTTTTTTTAATAATATTTTACTTAAGTCCAGAATGCATGCCATTACAAAGTAATCTAATGATTTTACAGCCATTCATGTCATTCAACTATTGCTTCAGCTCTAGCAAATCTTAACTATCCTGCCTCTCCCCAAAGCGTAATGGATTTTCTGCTTGAAGTCAGATAGAGAATACATTTTATAGGATAGCATGAAATTACTTAATTTGGTTTTATTACACAATACATTTTTAAATCTTGAAAACATAAAGTCCCACACACAATTTTATTTCCTTTATGCCTGTCCATTTTAAGACAGATATCTATCTTTATCTGTTCTCTGTGTATTTCTACAAATAGATAACTTATCTATGCTTCTCCACAGAATGAACTAGAGGGTTTGTTTGTGCAGGTGTAGTTGCTCAAGAAAAGGAAAACATAATTTTGCCTGCAGAGGGTTTTGTTGGTTCTTTTAAAATATTTTTTTCATATTCTTGAATTGACCTTATGCTGTTGAGTCTCTCAAGCTCCAGTGTCATACATCAGTAATACATCAGTAACTTCCTAGGAAATGATGGGCAGAGACAGCCTGTCAGTCATCCTGCCTCTTGCTGCCATAACTTAGATACCTTACAGAAGGGCCCCCTTCAAGAGGGAAATCACTACAACTGGGACAACAGAAGCGCATTTGTAAATGGTTCTGGGAATGCAAGTCATACAACATCAACATGCTGAGCACAATAAATAACATCTCTGTAAAATCCACTGTGATCTAACTATGCTTTCTAGATGTTACGGCAGGACTATCAAGGAGGTGCTAAATATTTCATTGCTGTGAGCCCTGAGACTTGCCATATTAGTAAACCACAACAAAGGATGCAGGTTTCATGCCTAGAATATTCGTCTGTGATTCCCAAGCTTTGTGAAACACTGTATCGTATCACATATCTTTTTGCTTTCACATTAAATAGAGGACAATGATGATTTTCATAGTGAGTGCTGCTAGAAACAGCGCAAGCAGTAGATCAGCCGTGTAAAATGTGGCTGAGGTTTTGAGTCCATAGAGGCACATTTTAAGGAATCTAAATTTTTATTACAGAAAAATGAAAACTACCTATGATTTAGATTTACAATTTTTCTTTGTGTGATTAACACACAACTTTCTAATTAAAAGAGTAAAATATCTGGCATATGAGCTTTTCCCAAATACCTTAACAAAACGGTAACAACTGTGGTACATACTGCCAGGCAGAATTTGATTACCAGAATCAGCTATTTCACCCAAAACCTACCTCCCTGAAACTTTACTTCAGGAACTTAAGCACCATTTCCCAAGTACTATAATTTTATGATGTAATAAACATTTGAATTGTAAATGTGATTTCTGGGAAAAGCTTTTTTTAATGCTGCTTAAAACATTTATTTTTTTGCATTTTAACACCTTTAAAAAAACCCAAAATCACAGTTAAAACAAAGGTCAGTAAATTCAGCTCCTGTATGTGTATATCGCTGCACTTCCCCCATGAGTAATAATCAGGAGTAAAGAATTAAAAAAAAATTAGAAGTGTAAAGTGAGGACATTAAAACCTACCACTTATTTTTTTTTCCATTGTTATTTGCAACCTATAAAAATTACAAGTTTATAAGAGTTATTGTCTGTAGTGATTTAAAATAGATTCTACTACTCCCTATAATCTGGATTTTCAGTTAAACTGTGTTTAAATAGTGACAATATTCCACTGAAAATAAACTGACATTTACCATTCAGTAAATGATGCTTACTTAAATGCTTTCTTCTTCCTGGCCTCTTCACTTTTGGATATGCTTAGTTAATTTGCTTTTGACCCTGCAGATCCTCCAAGTCAGGCTAAGATCACTGGTATTTTTTTTAAAACATAATGGAACTTTAATTCTATGTGAGACTCTGGATGATACTGTGATATAAATGCTCAAACAGAAATTATCAAAAAAACTTGAGTAGATTTAAGAACATAACCTTGTCTTGCTGTTTGCTTGAATTAGAAATTTCTTGGATCTAGCTGAAGAGTTGATTTTCACTTGCATGTTTCCACTGGTTTTCCTCTGCATCTGTTCAAGAAGGAGAGAAGCTGTATCAGAAACTAATGTTTCATGTTTCAGTCAGTGCCTGAAAGGTATCCACCTGTAGCTAGGAATTAGAGATGTGACCAGGACACAGAAACTGAGCAGCTTTTGCCAACCAGGATCACAACGTCCACATATCCTCTGTATTGTTTAGCCTCACCACTATGTAAAGCTTTGAGCTGCATGACCCAGCTGCTCAGAACATCAAGTGGCTCAGCCCCTGCACAAAAAGAGCCAAGTGAAGGACAGCAGTCATGTGTAGGAAGTGTGAGGAGAGTTTTGCTGACTTTCTCCACTGTGGTCCAGACTTAGTGCATTGACACCTCACCCTTCTCATTGTCCCATGAACACATCAACTCTCCCCCTCCTTCCTCCAGCACTTTATTCCATGGTCATTTTTGGAAGGTGATGGCAGGTCTTCCACCAAACTAAACTCTTTCAAGTTTTAAAAAGTGGTAGATCAGCTCATTAGTTGTCTAGGATTTCCAAGACACCAATTCACATACATGCTTTGTGGGGCGCTCACATGGTGAATGTGACATCTTCAACAATTCTCTGCTCAGACAAGGCAGAAGGCACCTGTACTTGTGCTAGAGAAGTGACACAATCCCTTTTCATTCTGTATAGTTCAAAAGGGGGAAAAAATTAAATATATAGGTAATGACTGATGCTTAGAATAGCTGGAATACACTACTCAAAAACCAGCACACTACACTAGGCTGGTCTCTACTACACAGAAACATGTTCATTCTAGATTTTGCTAAAATGAATAGAAAGTCTCAATGGCAAGCAGATAAGAGGAGAATGTGAAACAGGTGTGGCCAAAATCTTGACCAGTTTAGAAAATAAAATACTGTAAAGTCTACATAAAGCAAATTATGTGTTGAGCTGCTAAATGCAAACATTATGGACATTCAAAGAGAACGTACATGTATTTTATGCTAATCAGCAAGATTAATTACGCTGACTGCCCTCAGGTAAATCCATAACCTCCATACTTGCTGCTTCCTTCTGTTTTCCTGCTACTACTGAACTGTGATTGAAGGCCAAGTTTTGTCTTTGCAGTTTCAGAGATATTCAAGGCTACTTTGTGACTTCAAGCTCTTTTGCAATTACAGCCATCCAGCCTGTAAATTCAGACATGCAGGAAAACTGCTGAAACAGACAAGGTGTGTCTGCCAGTTCTGCAGAGGAGGAATGCTCAAATCATAATGACTCAGTTCACATAAATTGCAGTGCTCTGATGGTTCTTCTGTAGAAAGCTCACCAAAAGAGATTGAAGGCAAAGGCAAATTTTGGAGTCTTTCAGATGCGCTCCAACTAGTCTGTATTTCAGTTTAAATCAACAGTGCTTAAATCTGTGGAACTCGGGTGGCTGTGACCAATCATGGTGCTATGCTGAGAGCACAAACTGCACTGAAAACCATTCAGCCAACAATAAAGGCTGAATCTTAATTTTGTGTAGGTCTGCTCAGACTCACCCTCGCTCAGGTCAGAACTGTAATTGCATGCCCAGACATCTTCAGTTTGCCTTCAGCTAAATGAGACATCTCAGCTCCAAATCTTCTTGGACCACAGGCTCCAAGTTCAACATCCAAATCGAAATGCACTCAATTACAGTGGTTTAAACTTGATTTTGGAGTTGGTTTTTGTCATGGAGTAAGATTAAAGATGCAAAATGCTTCTCAGAACAAGGTCTGGGGAATGATTCTGACTTAATTCCACAGACATACAAGCTGACTCCTTTCAAAGCCAGCAAAATCTGTCACAAAACATAGTGCCATCACTTTTTGACTTGCACAGACTCCCTTAAGGAGACAATGTGTGCTGCAAAGTGAATTTCCCCTGTGCCAAAGAGATGTGCAGCTCAAAGATTTGTACCCAGGCTCCCCCCATTGAGATTGTGGAGAGGAATGGTGACATGCCCCAGCTAGTTAGCTGACTGGGAAGGCACTAAAGCCCACCAGGTTCCTATCAGGGCCTGGATCTTGGCCTCCTGCTCCCAAAAGGAACATCTCAGCCACACAGGGGCAAATTCTCAAAGATGACTTTTGCTTGACTTTTCCTGGTTGAAATTCCTCCATGGCTGAAATTCCCACATGGACAGGCACATGATCATCCTCCCTTCAACATCAATGGGCTACCGTTTTGGCAGAAGAGTCAAACCTTTCTTTCCCCTTTTCCCATCCTTTGTGGAGAATGGCATAGGTTCAAAGGATAATAGTCACCTTCCCCTTCCTGCCCAGGTGTTTGGATTATTAACCGCAGGGCAGTATTCCAGTACTCTCTGTTGGCTTCTGTGGAACCTGTTTTAAGTCTTCTCTCTAAACCAGAACTCAAACCTGATCACCATGAGAGGCAGAGAGCCAGCAATGCAATGCAGCTTTGCCATTCCCAGCATTGTTGTGTTATATTATTATTATCCCCTGTGCCACACAGACACTGTCTCAGATGGCAACCTCAGTCCTGCAGCTAGACAGACGCTTAGTTTAACGCTCCTGTTAAGTTTTAAATATTAGCTAATGATGGTGATAGCAGGATCTTGGCACAGTTGCCCGAAAAATGACTGCTCACATATTTAGGTAGCTGCTGAGAGAAGATTTCAAGATGCGCTGTGGTGCCTAAATACGGCGCTGAAAGTGGCAATTAGGTGTCCATTTGTGGATTGAGTTTTCAGACCACTTATTCAATTAAAACACTGAATTTCCTGCAGTTTAAGTTTACATTAATCCAGCACAGTGCCCTCAAAGCCAGCCATATTCATCACATGCTCAAATTTAGGTAAATGTCACCTAAGCTCTTTGCAGAATCAGGATCAAGAGAACTGTCACTAGCAATTAAAAAAATTTCCAAAAGCAAGTCCAAATCCATTAGTAACATTTAAAAGGAAAAAATGCGTAAAGAAAAAAAAAGAATCCTCAGGGCATGTTAAAGAAAGTGGTGGGACAGTACTGCTGCACAATAAATAAAGTTCATTTTTTTTAGTGTTTTGTGATGCAGATTACTGGCCATTTGTTGGTTTTGTTAAAACTTAATTTCTCAGCTCAATCTTTATGATATCATGTCGTGTTATGAGATATCCCAATGGAAAGAATTATTTTTCACATTTAGCAACATTTATGTCTTTGCACACAGAAAGAGTTGCAGTTTCTGGTAAATCTCATTTTTATTTCTGTTTTGAGGTAATTATAAGTTATTAGTTGACTAGGTAAACAGAATATTCATTTTTACCATTTCTCATGTAAATATTAGGATTTTTCTGAAACATCTCCATCCAGAAGAAGTTAAAACCTCAAGGGAGTAAAGGCTAGCCACTAAAATGTATTTTCAGGAGATTTTGGGTAGGAAAAGCAGGTTTGGTCCAGAGCTGACTGATTAAACCCTCTTGCAGCCCTTTATCAGTGTTTTAAGCCTGCACTAAGCAGTGGATGTTTGATAGGTAATTATAAAACTTCTTATTTTTCCAGATTAGCTGTAAAACAGTTTTAATGTATTCTCTCTCTTTGCTCATACAGGAAGGATTTTTATTGCCACTGTAAAAGGAAACTAGTTTATCTGTGAGTACAGATGTACTCATTTGCAGAGATGGCAAACCACAAAATAATTGCTTACCAATGTGCTTCCTCTGGTTTGTCCTCTTTCAGAGAATCCCTTCTGGGTTTATACACATGATCATGAGTTACTGTTAGGACTACATTACAAAAATCCAGTATTGCGTTTCCTACATAATCACAGTTACTCACACTGATCACTGTGGGGTTTATGGGTTGGGTATTTTTGTTTTTGTTTAAAGAACTTAATAATTCCAAACCTACACTTTACTTTTACTTGCTTACAAAATCTGACCTTACGGCTCAAACAGCCAACCTAGTGATGCATGCCAGTGTTTGGAATTTGCAACTTTTCTAATCTGCTTTATAGCTTTCTTTTCTATTACCTGCTAGAATAAGGACAACTGTTGCCATACAATTAAGACTCCTACTAATCAGTTTGTTCATCCAAGCTATCTGCTAACATCATATACAGACAAGATAAACAGGCAATTACCATGGAGAACATTTGCTAAACAAAGCTGTAATTAATAATAAATGAAACTGAGTTCCAAACTACTTAAATACAGTAGTTATTAATTACATGTGGCCTCAAGCTGTTTGTGTAGAGTATATCATTTACAATTCTGCGTGATCTCGGCTGAATTCCCTGAAGCATCCAAACCTATCTTTTGCATAACTTCAAACTCCAGTATATTAGGTGTGAAAGTTTTTTCTGGCTTCTGCTTCCACTCTCTCCATTATAATGCCAAGCAATGCAATCATGTATTTATGTGGAAGAAGTTACCACTTTTAAACACCAGTATATAGCAAATGTCAGAATTATAGCATGCAATTGAATTAGATCTGGCTGGCAGACCTGGTTTTGTCACCTGTCATACACAATCAGCATCCAGCTGTGCGATAAGCAATTTGGAGGTAGTCAGTGATGTCCTACATATTGTTCACTTAAAAAACTATTAACAGGTCTGTTTTCATCACCAGGCAGCTTTACCAGCCAGTTTCCAAAGTACTATGTAATTTAAACTCTTTTTACACACAGTGTCACTTCTTTGGAAAATTAGATATTCTATATAATGTAAAACATATCTTTCCTATTAGAGGTCACAGCGTCATCATGGATCTACAGAAGATGCAATGCCTTCAGCATTTATGTGCTCACCCTGAGAGGGGGACCACTTAATACTAGGCTGCTGGCAATACTATTCACAGTACATTTTTACAACAGTACAGTTCGCAGCTCCAAGATTATCACTTTCTTCCACACCTTCATTTCTCACCTTACTTCTTTCAAATAGTTCCAAGAAGTCATAAGTCCTCTCCTGGAGGCTTACCAAAGTTGGAAGCCAGACTACCAATAGGGTCGTGTTTTTTCAGTGACAAAGACCAGACATTTTCAGAACAGACCTGTTCATATTTTCCTGGTGATGTAAGGCACCGTAAGGACTCTGGTGTAGAAGGGAAAACCACAGCATCCACACAGGCCAACCCCACTGGCATTACTCACCTCTTTCAGCCAGCATACCCAAGATATCTCTCCATCTCCTTCACCTCCCTGGGCTACAGAGCTCCTACTGCAGTTCCCAGCACCATGACTCCTTTTTTTAAACTGAATTTATTCTGGTTTTATATCTTCTGAATTCCTTGTCAGCTACTCCCTGAGAGAAAACACCCAGAGCTGTTGTAGTCTACCTCCATCTAACCCTATTTTTCTGCCCTTAGCAATTCAGTCATATCAACCAGTCTTGCCTACCTATTCCACACCCATGTGTCACTTCTCTCTCCCACTGAAGACATTGAATCTCAGTGTCAGATTGAATCTCAGTATTAACTTGGTCCAGTTAAAAAAAGGTCAGTGAAAATAGTGAATTACTGATTTTATTTTTAAATTCCCCATTCTCTGCAAATGCCTGATTAAATATTGTAAAAAGGAATTGTTTAATGAAATGCAGCTTTAGTTTGTTATCTCGTACCCCATAATGTTATTGATGTAATTTTTTCTTAACATAGAATCATAGAATCATAGAATAGTTAGGGTTGGAAAGGACCTTAAGATCATCTAGTTCCAACCCCCATGCCAGGGGCAGGGACACCTCCCACTAAACCATGCCACCCAAGGCTCTGTCCAACCTGGCCTTGAACACCTCCAGTGATGGAGCATTCACAACTCCCCTGGGCAACCCATTCCAGTGCCTCACCACCCTTACAGCACAGAATTTCTTCCTCATATCCAGTCTAAACTTCCCCTGTTTAAGTTTGAACCTGTTACCCCTTGTCCTATCACTAAAGTTCCTCATGAAGAGTCCCTCCCCACCATCCTTAGAGGCCCCCTTCAGATACTGGAAGGATGCTATGAGGTCTCCATGTAGCCTTCTCTTCTCCAGGCTGAACAGCCCCAACTTTCTCAGCCTACCTTCATACAGGAAGTGCTCCAGTCATCTGATCATCCCCATGGCCCTCCTCTGGACTTCTTCCAACAGTTCTATGTCCTTTTTATGTTGAGGACACCAGAACTGCACACAATACTCCAAGTGAGGTCTCACAAGAGCAGAATAGAGGGGCAGGATCACCTCCTTCGACCTGCTGGTCACACTCCTTTTGAGGCAGCCTCCTGCTGTTGACCTTGCCAATTGTACATGAGAATTAAGGCAACCTTCAGCCTAAAGTAAATACAAGTTGAAATTCTACTCCTTGGAAATGTCTGTATTTAATTAAAAGTTATAACAGGATTTTTGGCCTCTGTGGCACACCACAGGTGGCAAACTTGAAATTATCTAGTGTAATGATAACAGCAGTGGCTGGGTGGTCATTGTAAGCAAGCAGGTCTGAGCCTGTAACTGGATGCTGAGAACTGTGAGGTGGTAAATTGCAGCTTATTTTGTGGGGGACATTGTGGTTTTAAGCTTTGCTTTGTTAGGGACTTTCCTAAATACTAATTAATTAATTAATTAAATACCATTATTTTTGCATATTTTTAATAACTTTGACTCATCCTCCAGAACACAGAAGACAAAGATGGAAAAGACTAAAACTGGGGTCTCTGCTCCACACAGCTCCTTTGCCACTGCCTTCTGCACTATGAGAGTTAGAGCCTGTACCAAGATGGCTGGTTTAAATTTCCATTCCATGTTTCTGGGAAGACATTACTTGCACTAGGAAACACCATAAGACATGAGTGGCAACAGTGTCAGTGGGAGCTCTTATGGAGGTGAGGCGAGGTAGCAAGAGCTTTCCCAGAAGGAGCTGCGCACAGTGAGGAAAATATTCTGGCAGATAAAGTACAAACACTTGGCAATAGCTCAGACAGCCCAGTACAGCCCAAAATCGAAAGACAATGGGGAGTTTGGGAAATCTCAAACCATGCAGATGGAAAATGCATTTGTTGTGATCAAGCAGCTGCCAGCGTTTCACCTGTGGTCACAGATGCAAATGATATAATACAGCAGATCTGGAATCATGATTGTAACTCTTGAAGGAGGAAATTAACAGATTTCCTTACAGTGCACAGAAAAGCAATTGAAATTTATATTTGGATGTGGTTACCTGCTTGGAGGTCCTCGATGAGAAATTATGGCAGAATTTCTGCCACTGGACTTGGAAGCCAGCTGAAGAAGGCTACTGATGAGAGTCTGCTGGTGATGGTATTTGAGTTAATCAAAGAAAGTATGGGCTAATAGTCAGAGTTAAAGAGACATTTTCCTTGCTAGTGGAGAAAAAAGCAGCTGGGACACTAGGTGTCTTGAATGCAATTAAGCCACCCAGGAGCTGCCACTCTAAATTAGGTCCACACTCCCTCTTGATGAATAGGCTGAATATCCAGTACATGGCAGCTCAGTGCATGGAGTTGGTGTTTTAACTTTTTTCTACAGAACACCAGACAGCAGTCCTGTCTAAAAAAGTTATTTCTACCTTTGTGTACATGTGTGAGAAAAACTCTAAAGGTACAGACTTTGTAACTAACCTTTCTTTTATTTCTTTTGAGTAGCCTTTAGGTCAGAAACTTTGATTATGTGGTTGAAAAGGATGTACAACTAACCATGTCTGTAGCCAATAGTGTTTATCAGCCGCATGTTTTTTTCGTAAGTATGTGTAAAAAGAATAATTTATTTGTTTTCTAAAAGCAGCTTAGATATAGAAGGCCTTTCTTAACCACTTGAAATAACTCTAACGACTTGAAAATATTAGTGGTAGGTAAGAAATTAGTTATGTCAGCTTGGTAATATTTATTATCTCTATGCTTCTGTAAATATCACAATGATAGAATTGTTTTTACAACCCCAAGATTTCTATTTATTAGCTCTGCTTGTGCTTTTTAGGTCTTAACTGGAAATGTTAACAGTGTGGCAGAAAAAAAAATCTTTCCTCTCCCTCTGTGCAGGCTGAAAACAATTCATGTGTCTTTGTATATAAATTGCAAATAGAAACCCAAAGAAAGCTCTGTTATACAATTGTCTTCTCATTAACAGTATTTTAAAAGACTCATTTTTAAAACATTTTTCTCTTTAGGGAAAAAAAAATAATTTGCATTTCTAGACTTTGTCCAAATTTTTTTTTTTAAATTTGTAAGAGGGAAAACCTAATCCCACTAAAATCAAAGAAAATTTACTATGTGATGGCAATGGCAGTAGCATATTACACATAGTGGTGACTGGATGAATGTTATCTGAATATCATATCCTAATATCATGCATGAAGTACGGATATAAAACATCCTTGGTGTTAGTTCACACAAATAAGTTTTTTGTACCTGCACTTATTTTTCGTATTAGAAATTTTGTTGATACTTTCCCATCTAAAAAAAAATCCCTAAAAAAAGAAATCCCTGAAAAAAAAAGCATTTTAAAATCATCTATGCTGTTAGCTAATATCTTTTATAACGAAGTAAAAGCAGGAAGCATGAAAATTGAAGGTAGTTAAAAGATTATTCTGGAACAACCCCAAAGGAATGAAGAGCATGTCACTATTTTGGAATGGAAGTTTTCTTAGTTTGAAATTCTCTTGTTCTGCTTTGAACTTTAAATTTATAATTTCTGACACTGATCCACAGGATTTCACCTTCTCTCAAAGTATATTTTTGGGATGAATGGCTAATCACATTATTTTATTCATCTTCCATCTCATAAAAACAAAGTGCCTGTGCTGATGTCACTTTGTTCTATTTCCAGGATGTGTTGTCTCAGCAGGAGACTAACTGTGAGATATAATCTCAAAATACCTTGGTTATTCAATTTTTTTAAACATTATATTCTTCACATCAGTAGCACAGATGGGTATTTCTCTGTCATAGGCAATGGCAGCAGTCCCAGAAAATAGGAGCAGCAGAGAAAGTGCAAGCAGTTCAATCATGAACAGACTTCTTTTCTTTTCTTACACCAGTAAATTACAAGTCACAAAAGTTGCTAGGCCATCACTCAGTTCTGATGTGAGTCTAAATATCTTGTTCCACATGAAAACTCATAAAGAAAATATTTGAAAAAAAAGAAGTTTGCTAATTGCTTGGCAGCTCATTCAGGGAGTAGGACGCTTCTGTCCATAACCCATTGTGTATTGAGCTGACTCTGTTGGTAACTTGACAATATGCTAGGGCTTAATAATACAAGAAGTTAGTAAAACTTCATTGTTGCTAAACCTTTTAAATATGTGGTTTGTGCTCAGATATTTTTTAATGAGACCACTGTGAAAGTCAAACATTTTTGCCTAAAAATAATTTCTGAAGACAGTCAGAGGATTTATTTCCATAACACTTTCTTTATTGATCACCAGATATTCCTTACTTGAGGAAATTCACAGCCAGAAGTATAGGGAAGTGAAGTATACATTTGTAGTTATTCTTGTAAATTAAATTAATAAATTACATTGCAGTAAATTCAATTAAATACATTGGCCTTGCCCTGAGCAATGATAAAATACTATATAGAGATATCATCCCTGTGGGATTCTGAGATATAAGAATTTTCTCCTTATTAGGTTGCTATAATCTCACAGCTAAAGAAATCAAACAAATGAGTCAGGTGTAGTTTCTCAAGGTACCAATAGCATGTTTCATTTCTAATTCCCAGGGGGCATCTTTTGTCACAGGCAAACTTCATCTGTAAGTGCTTATAGAAAGATTATTAATATATATGTGGCAATGTTGTTATCAAGATTTCCCTAATTTAGGGAGAATTTTATAAGCAGGAAAACAAATGAAGCTTTCTGTTCTGCGTATGCCCTGTTTTGACCCTTATAACAGATTAGCTCTCCTATTAGCAAAGCCAAATGCTTAACAGAATTCAAGAGAAGACTTGAACTGAGACTTGAAGGAGACATATGTATTAGAAACACATAAATGTGTATTTTCATGTTTTCACCAGAATCATCGCATTACAGAATCACAGAAAGGCTGAAGTTGGAAGGGGCATCTGGAGGTCATCTGATTCAAGCCCATCCTCAAGCAGGTTCACCTAGGGAACAAAGAAGACATTTGCTGCACACATGTATTTGTGTGTATATGTAAATATTTATAAAATGATAGCTTTTATATGACGTGAATGAGACAAAAAAAATAAAATCACAGCACCAATACATTGTGGCCTCATCTTCTGTTACAAATACACGATAAAGGCAACTGCAGTTATGAATACAGATGCTTAAAGCAACATTGTGTAGTTGTAGACCTGTAGAAGGCTAGGTATATGGTGACCTTACAACAAAGTGCTCAACATTAGAGGGTTAATAATGTGTGTTATTAGTATGATTCAAGATGCAATAACTATACATAGCCATTAAGTGGGTTAAGACCTGTCTGGCAGATCTGGAAATTCAGAACTGGCTGGGGATGCTCTAAGATTGTTACCCTCAAGGACTAATAACATGTCCCACAGATCTCTGCCTCCTCCAGGAATGCTGTTGTTTCATGCATATTTCATACTGCTGACAGGTTGCCTTTGAAAGAAAAGCACACAACTGCTGTTCAGGAACTTTGCCTCTTATATGTGAGGAGGTTACAAGAAGTCTACCAGAGTCTGCTTTTCCACAGTGGCCTTTCTTCCTGTGATCTCAGGATAACTTAGCATGCCAACTTGAGCATTGCAATGTTTTAGGCCTATCTTTGTCCTTGGGAGGCAACATTTTTCAGAAAATCAGGGATGCCTAGATAAGATGGCACTCTTTTTATTTTTCCCCTTCATGAACAATATACTTTAATCTGTCAGTCTGTCTGCAATGACCAAAAAATTAACAGGGTGAAATTTTAGAATCTGCAAAATACATATCAGCCAAGTTGATCCAGTGTTTTTTCTCTCCTGTCACCATCTTCATGATTGTTTTTAGCAAGGCCAAATAATTCATAGTACTGTAGAAGTTATCAGGGGAACCATGGATGGAGGGATTACTATTGACATTTTAGAAAACAGAAGGCACAGAAACTGACTGGGAATGTAAAATGCCTGGGTTTTCTTGGTAAAATAATCACTGGTGATATAATTAAAAATTATGACATTCAAATGTTCATCTTTATAGAATCATAGAAGCATAGAATAGCTAGGGTTGGAAAGGACCTTAAGTTCATCTAGTTCCAACCCCCCTGCCAGGGGCAGGGACACCTCCCACTAAACCATATCACCCAAGGCTCTGTCCAAACAGGCCTTGAACACCGCCAGCGATGGAGCATTCACAACTTCCCTGGGTAACCCAGTCCAGTGCCTCACCACACTTACAGTAAAGAACTTCTTCCTTATATCCAATCTAAACTTCCCGTTTCAGTTTGAACCTGTTACCCCTTGTCCTATCACTACAGTCCCTCATGAAGAGTCCCTCTCCAGCATCCTTAGAGACACCCTTCAGATGCTGGAAGGCTGCTCTGAGGTCTCCATGCAGCCTTCTCTTCTCCAGGCTGAACAGCCCCAACTTCCTCAGCCTAGCTTCATATGGGAGGTGCTCCAGTACCCTGATCGTCTCGTGGCCCTCCTTTGGACTTGTTCCAACAGTTCCATGTCCTTTTGATGTTGAGGACACCAGAACTGTACACAGTACTCCAAGTGAGGTCTCATGAGAGCAGAGTAGAGGGGCAGGATTACCTCCTGCTCATGTCCAGTTTTTCATCGACCAACACCCCCAGGTCCTTCTCCGCAGGGCTGCTCTGAATCTCTTCTCTGCCCAGCCTGTAGCTGTGCCTGGGATTGCTCTGACCCAGGTGTAGGGCCTTGCACTTGGCATGGTTAAACTTCATCAGGTTGGCATCAGACCACCTCACAAGCGTGTCAAGGTCCCTCTGGATGGCATTCCTCCCTTCCAGTGTATCAACCGAACCACACAGTTTGGTCTCATCAGCAAACTTGCTGAGTGCGCATTCAATCTTACTGTCCATGTAACTGGCAAAGATGTTGAGCAAGATCGGTCCCAACACCGACCCCTGAGGGATATCACTCGTTACTGGTCTCTAGCTGGACATTGAGCCATTCACCACCACTCTTTGCGTGCAGCCATCCAGCCAGTCCTTTATCCACCAAGTGGTCCACCTATCAAATTGATGTCTCTCCAACTTAGAGACAAGGATGTCGTGTGGGACAGTGTCTAACGCTTTGCACAATTCCCGGTAGATGGCATCAACTGCTCTACCCCTGTCCATCAGTTCCGTAGCCCCATCATAGAAGGCCACCAGATTGCTCAGGCAGGATTTCCCCTTAGTGAAGCCATGCTGGCTGTCACCAACCACATTCTTGTTTTTCATGTGCCTCAGCATGCCTTCCAGGAGAATCCGCTCCAAGATTTTGCCAGGCACAGAGGTGACACTGACTGGTCTGTAGTTCCCTGGCTCATCCCTTTTCCCCTTCTTGAAAACAGGGGTTATATTTCCCTTTTTCCAGTCATCGGGAACTTCACCTGACTGCCATGATTTTTCAAATATGATGGACAGTGGCTTAGCAACTTAATTTGCCAGTTCCTTCAGGACCCGCAGATGGATTTCATCAGGTCCCATGGACTTGTGTACATTCAGGTTCTTAAGATGGTCTTGAACCAGATCCTCTCCTACAGTGGGCCCAAGGTCTTCTTTCTCAGAGTTCTTGCATCTGCCTTCCAAGACTTGGGTGGTGTGGTCAAAGCGTTTGCCAGTGAAGGCTGAGGCAAAGAAGTCATGAAGAACCTCAGTCTTCTCCAAATCCAGGGTAGCCAGTTCTCCTGATAGGTTCCGGACAGGGCCTCAGGCTTAACAGTCCAGTGAAATGGATGGGGGCAATGACAACTTTCAGAGTTATTATTTCAGGTTTTCTTTATACTCATAAAGACATATTACACTGCATGTGCCTAGATCATGCTTTCAAGGTCACCTCCTATCAAAATGACTGAAGAGCATATGCATAAAAACGTCATTATATCTCTCCTTCCAAACTGCCTTAGCTAAGATAACTTGCCATTGCATCTCCTCCTCCTTACTAAATTCTTGTTTTCACAAACATTTAAATATGATGCACATATTTTAAAGTAATCGCTCCTTTTACTTTGCCTTTTGCTAAAATACATGTAATTTAAAGTCCATGCTACAGCTAGGAATGTGTAATTGCATAAGCAGTCTTTCCATTTCTAATTCAAACTTTCTTTAACATAAAAAAATGATACAGCCCCATGGCATATGGGTTGGAAATATTCTACTCTGTATATACTTTACAGATGTACAATGATGCTGGAAAGAGAAGATGGGGGAAGAAACATACAGTGCAGGTGGTGTTAATGCTTATTTCTTGTCCTTTCAGCCAAAATGGTACCAGCCACAATTGTTCCTGATTAAATCAATCATATTGGGCCATATGTTTCCTAATGATCTGCAGATGACAGTTTGATAGCAGCTGTTGTAGACCAAAGGTATGAAAAATAAACAAAGAATGCATCCCCATTAAAAAGCTGAAAGGTTCCTATAATTACAGATCTCTATCAGAGTGCAAAACCTGGAGTATATTGACAACAATATCTTTTCATTATATGAGGGAAAATTATTTGCTATGGCATTTTAAGAAGGAATGCACAAGTCAATAACTCTGCAGTATCTTGCTTAGGTGCAAAAAAGTCAATTAAATATACCACTCAATCCTAGCATGCCATAAGAAAATATCCTCACTTGCAGACAGAAATGGCTGGACTGAAAATTCTTTGGTACATCATTTGTACCTAATCAGCTTGCTTCTGAACACCCTACATGAAATTCACATTGTTGTAATACCTTTCATTTCAGAGGAGTTTGTTGTGAATCATGTAAATTAATCAAGTGTAACTGAAGTTATCAATTAGCCATGAAGCACTCATGAATTTAATTACTGATAATTTTAAAGTAAAAATTTTGCCATGAAATACTTTTTCCTCAAACCTTGTTTTCAGCTGTGATAGTCATAGATTTTTGTTAATGAAGATCATCTAATATTTTGATATCAAGCACAAAATGAGTTATAAGAGAAATTCCTGCACCCATTTTAGAAATAGAAAAAAAAAAGCATTTCTCCTTCTTGTAAAAAAGTGAATAAATAAAATTAGGTAAGATATGAAAAGGTATTATAATTCTTTTCTGTGATAGACTTAAATTTCAGTACATCCACCGGAACATGGCTTATAAATTAACAGCACTTGTTCAACAAATTCTGAACTTTGACAGAGAAAATTAAAGCTTTAGTAATTTGGAAAATCAGCTGAGGATATGTACAGAAAACATAATTATAAAAATAACACAAAGTTCCAAAGATTATAATAGCTTCTGTACGCTCTCTTTCTTTTCTTCCTTTTACTCCACACAACTCATAGGTATTAGGTAAGATGAAGGTTTGTCAAAAACAATTAAAAGATGTCACATGCCTTCTTTTGTGGCTGAAATTCTTTTTCTGAGTGAGCAATTTTTCTCATCATTACAGGCACCTAACAGGAATGCAGGGCCAAACTTCCAGCGTGCCCTCAGCAAGGACTGCATTTTTGCATTTGCATTTTTTCAGGCACAGTTGAGGTTACTTAAACATCTAACTATTTGATTTACAGATGCAATCAGGTACCTGCATACACAAGTGATTGTAACTGCAGGTGTTAGATTGGGGACTATCATTTGAAGTTGTGGCTTAGAATGTACAAAGTAATTATGGCTGAAATTATTTAGGGATTTTATGTGGGTTCATTGAACAAGTAAGCTTTGACTCTTTGTATTCTTCCTGTGTCAGAAACTCTTTAAATCCTTAACTTCCCTTCCTGTGAGTATGCTCTCTCATTAGGTTCCCTACGCCAGTTTTTCTTATACGAAGTATGAACATAGCATCACTTGCTCTGGCACAAGTGCAACATTTATGCTGTGTTGGTTATGCACTTCATTCAGTGCTTTCATGGCTGAAGGGTGGTTTGATCGCTTTGGTTTTGATACAGAACCTAGGGTCAAAATTAGACTCTTACGTAAAAATGGTGTGAACCATGTACTTACTCCCTTTAGCTACATCAATGAAACAATTCTCACTGACACTGAGGGCTTTATGTCAGACTTTAACAACTGAGCACAATGGTCGCAATCTGGCTCCACATATTACCCCATCTAACAAACAGCCTCAAAATCAAAGAATTTGTTTTCCTCTTCTGTCTTTTTGTCTGCCCTTTGACTGTGTTTGTAGAAAGATAATCAATACACATGAAACAAAAAGATAATGGAGGACCTTACTCTTCAAACGCTTTGCATGAGACAAAGTGACATTACCAGGTCACATAGCAATTCTGTGCCCACCAATAGCTATTGTGAGGACTAATGTCACCTTACCAAATTTATGAACTAACAATTTATGTATTCCTAAGAGACAAGAGGCAGATTGTGTGTAATGATGCTTACTGTCTGTACTTTTATAGGAGCAATAGAAATCTTCACCTGCTGTCCCTAGGGCCTCTCCTGGCATCTCTGTGTTGTCCAGTTCGCAGAAGTGCCATTATAGTGACATCCTGTCAGGTAAGAGCCATATTGATGGCCACTGTAATTTCTGTTGCTGCACAACCCCAAGGTATTAACTGTGCCTGTGGAAAACTCAGTTGCCTGTTGAAGGAAGGAAGAAACAAAATTACTCTGAAGACTGCCTTTTATATAGACTCCACCAAAGGCTGTACATTTTAATAAAATAAACAATTCAAAAACCTGAAGCATAACAAAGAAGATTTAAGTATTTCTTTTAATATTCTTTGGTAATAATTTTGTTCTTTCCCTTTTACCTGAATTTTATCTGCCTTCATTAAGATACTATAAATATCTTCTACAAAAATGCTATTTAGTTCATTCATTTTAGCCTGTCGATTTTCCAGATTGTTAAAAATATTTTTCAATCTTAAATATTGGCTATGAGACAGTCTTCTCTTTATTGTGTCTAGATGAAAGTTAGGGATATATGTCATATGCTTTCATTACTCTCCTAAAGGATGCATGTTAGTAAAATTCATTAAGTGGGTTTACAAATGGTATTCTTACTTGCCTGGATCCCTATGAGTGTGAAGAAAAGCAAACCCCAAGCAATATTGAAAACAACAGCAGAAAATAATATAAAAAACTCCACAATAGATTTAACCAAACAAAATTGCAAACTAGTTAATCAAGTGAGCTGGAGCAGGTTAACAAGAATGAAAATCCTCAAGAAGAGGAAGATCTCTGGGTGGCAGCAATGGCAGGAGAGCTTTAGTAGAGTCTGCAAGTAGGGAAGGAAGTAAAAGTTTAATCTATTCAGGACTTTAACTCATTGACAAACCTGACAAAACTGAGGAAGGAGTGCCTTATCCTGCAGGAAAAATGGCCGGCCTTCCTAGGGCAAACCTCTGGGCACATAAAGGTGTATGATATAACATTTAATATCTGTGCAGCTTTAACAGGTCCTGCTGTTAATTCCTGAATCATATCACTGATCATCAACAGGATAATTAGAAAGATTTCTCCTGACATCAACAGGCCTTGGGCCAGGCTCTTAGCAAGATATAAGTGCATGACTGGTGATGGCAAACAGATTTTGCATCAAGCTACAGATATCTGGGAGCTAAATGCAGAGCCTGTTTATTATGATTCCACATAGAAATCTGCAAACATATCTGCATTTCTTAATATTATAAGATAAGGATAATTAAAAAGGAAATTAGAGTAGAATGACAAATGTAGCTAGGGGGCTAGTAGTCAATTAACATACAGAGTTTGGCTAAGTTATTGCTGTGGGAGAGAATGATGCCAAATGAGACATTAAAAAGGTGCAAATGCCAAAATTGTCTAACACTATTTTTTTTAATAATAGAAAGAAGAATTAGGTGGGGGGGGGAAATACAAACTTTAAACTGGAAATTTTATGTTTTGTATAAATTAGGAAATCCTTACTGGAATTTTCCAGTTACCCTCTTTTTCAGTTATTAAAATTAGCTTGAAAAACCTTTGATGTTCAATAAGGTTATGAAAAATTCTGGAATGCAACAAAAGGACCAGATGCAAACCCCCTAGAAATGGATTAGTGTCTTTCATTGGTTTCCAGAACATGACATGTTGTGTTGGAAGTAACAGTGATCCCAGTGCCATAAACCACTCACTTGTTGACTGCAATGTGATTTTCTGTGGATCCATTCTTCCCATTGTCTTCAGTCTTTGGTACTTCCTATTGTGATATCCAGAATTTTAGGATCCTCTAAAACTCCACACAATTTACTTATAATTTGTTAAGGGAAAGTCTCTTCTGAACATCTCATTGTTTATCATCACAACTTTTGGAAATCTTACCTCTCACTAAGATTGAAAGAGCAACAAAAAGCAGGTCAGAGACAAATCAATACTAAGGAAACTTCCTTCTTTTAGATTAGCATGCAAAGCTTTTTTAATATTCCCCGATATCTTTGATCACCAACCCTTAGAGAACACAACATAGCACCCTTCCTTCTGCAAAGGGGTTTCCCTTCCTTTCCCTCAGAAAGTGACAAAACTGCTACCAGAGTTGCAAATACAGACAACACAATTCTGTGTCTACTACAGCGTGATAGAGATAAGCCTTTGGTTATTTCTGGCTTTTGGAAAGACAACAGGTACACATCAGCCTATGAAATGGCTGCAATGTACAGCAAAAAGAAGGTTATAACTTCATCAGAGCTGTTGCGTTTTTTAACAGGGTTTTAATACAGCACTGGCATGTGCCAAGCAGGTAGGCAGAGGGAGCTGCCTGGGAAGCATGTAATGTTTACCTTCCTGTCACAAAAAGTTTTTTCCTGGGCCTGTCATCACTCCTGGTGAATACTTGCCTGGAGAAAACAAAATGGTTTGCAGTGCTTCTGTATGAATGCACCATTGTACCTGTCAGCATCACTGGGGTAAGGCAGTCCCGTTTTCCAGCCATGGGGCTGGGCCTCAACCTACTCAGTAAGGTTTGGAGCAAAATACCAAGGGCATAGTGCTACACAACAGGGACTCTTCATTAGGGACTGTAGTGATCGAACAAGGGGTAACAGGTTCAAACTTAAACAGGGGAAGTTTAGATTGGATATGGGAAAGAAATTCTTTACTGTAAGGGTGGTGAGGCACTGGAATGGGTTGCCCAGGGAAGCTGGGAATGCTCCATCGCCAGCGGTGTTCAAGGCCAGATTGGACAGAGCCTTGTGTGGCATGGTTTAGTGGGAGGTGTCCCTGCCCCTGGCAGGGGGGTTGGAACTTGATGATCTTAAGGTCCTTTCCAATCCTAACTATTCTATGATTCTATTTTATGATTCTATGATTCTACCTGTTGTTAGGGAGGGAAAGGGAGGATGTTGCAAATGCCTGAATAGAAATGCCGAGCACACAGACGAATGCTGCCCCTCAAACAAACTTGATCAGGACAGACGGGACAGTAAGATGCTTGCCAGTGCACAACTACTTTTCACCATGTTTACATTATTACCATAATTTGTGTGTATATGTAATGCTTGGTACAATACAATGTTGCCAGGGTGGACCACATTTCCCATTCCTGAGGAAAAGGTGTTGTGGCTAAGCATCAGGGTTCTTGAGAAACCAAACATCATAGCTGTCCTACTGTTAAAAGTACTGGTGAAAATATAATTCCTTTCACTCTGTCTCAGGAGGCTGTTTATTCAGTTGTGTGACAGACATCGTTATGTCTTTCTCCATCAGCATTTCAAACCAGATCTGAAGAAACATTGAAGTAAAGTGAGGATGAAAAGGGACCTGGCTCTTCATAAACAGCCAGGTAGCTAGATGCTTTTCTCTTGTTCATAGTAGAAGAAAGACAAAGAAGTGTTCTACAGCGGATTCAGATAAAAAGAGAAAGAAAGTGTTGTTTTCTTCTGATAGACAAAAGTATGTGTCTCAGCTTGGAGTGGCCTCAGGGAGAATTCCTTTCTGCTTTTCAATGAGTGAATTGTCTGTGACAGGACAGTTCGATGTCAGAGGCAAATGTTTGTGACATAGGGTAAAAGCATTGTTTGGATTCCTTTTCATTTACAAAATTTTCAGCCAGGAATACACCTGTGCATTACAACACAAGATAGGAACTGACCACCCTCAAAGCCACCAACAAAGTGACTGGGCTGGGGAGAAATGTGTGGTTCTTTTATTTCAAACTTAATTTGGAGAACAATTTTTTTTTAGACCAAATACATGCTTGTCAAAGAAACCTACATATGAGTCAATTTTCTTTTTCACTGCATTTTATGCCTAAATCTGAAGGTTTTGATGGTACCTTATTGAATAGAAAGAAAATTGGAGAAAATATAGGATAGGGAAAATGGTAGAAGTAGTTACATATTTGGTAGAGGTACAGGGAGAGATAATTGACCATTTCTACCAAAAGAAAAAGGTTCAGCAAGGTTAAAAGGCACTGGAAGCAAAGCTGATGGCAATGTAATTACCGAAAATGAAAATGGTTATGATTCTCATTGGCCTAAAAAAATATTACATGGAAATATTACTGCAGCTGGTAAATCTCAAAAGGCAGCTGAGCAACAAAAGCACGAGGCACTGCCAAATGACCTCCCTGGCAGCCGTGGCATAGTCAGTTACAGTGAGGTTGCACTTCCCAGGAGACAACTCTACAGGATGCTTCTCTTGGCCCTTCAGCCCTACAGGCTCTGGAAAAAGTGGTAGGCACAAAAACATTCATTTTCGCTCTCAACTCTGGAAGCAAACAAATAAACAAGCTCTTTTCCCCCTATTTTCCCTTCTATCTTCCTTAGATGTCCACAGTCTCTGGCTGCGGTGGCATCACAGCACAGCCAGGAAATGCAAGCTGAGGGTGCTGCCAGCAAGGGGCAGTCATCAGGTGCTTGGATAACTGGAGACAGTGCCCCATCTCTTACCAGATGTCAGCTCTGGTCTCATCTGCTGGAAGCAAACCTCTTCTTTCCTCAGTGCCTGCTGCCCTTACAGCTATTTGCCTCCTGGAATTTGTAGACAGGCCGTTTGTGAAGGCAGCGGCTGTCTTCCTCTCCATCTGTTTGCACACCACGAAATAGGAGAGCCCAGTTTCAGCCTAACCCGTCTTTATAGCACTCCATCACTCGTGATAAGCTACTGGAAGTGTCTTTTCCACCTGAACTGGCATGTATCAGTAAACTGTGGGTTTTGGTAGATTTTAGCCCAGTTCACACCATTGCTATGTAAGCTTGGGCACAAAAGGATAGAGGGAGGAGGCATTGAGTATTTTCATGGTTTAGATCACTGTTTTACCTTAATCATCAATAAAAGACTTTTGCATTTTAAAGCTGTTTTTTTATTGAAAAAAAAAAACATGAAAAGGGCTGATGGAAATAATTTCTATAGAAAGATTTTCTGTTGGGAAAATAGAAGTAGTGCAAATCAAAATACCTCCAGGGAACTATCGATTTTTATGGAATTTGCCCATCATGAAAATTTAAATTACTTTATTTTACATTTACATTAATTTCTGCATCCAGTTAGACCAGTGTTTTGCTTGATAGGACTTAAATGCACTTTCTTATTCTCCCCAGTGAGCCTATCCTTTTGCTTCAGCTCCTTCTCCCTGATGCACTAGAGTTTGCTACTGATGATGACTTGGTCTGGTGAATCCCCAGAGTTTCAGCTGAACTTGGAATTGGAAATGGAAGAAAAGGGAAACCCAGAACCACATTGAAAGTCATTGAAGAAGGCCAGGCATACAAAGTCTAGCTGACATAGATACACTGATATTGCCAGTTCCCTTTGATTTTAAGCAATTTATTTCTGAAAAAGCTATTAATATTTTTGATTTCTTGTTCTGAATCAGATTTGGATTTAGATATACTCATATTTTGCTTAGACATGCTTTCCGGATAGGATAAGGCAGACATGGACAAAAGACTGAGATGGAGAATAAGATCTGTATATGTTATGGAGCCAAGAACAGGGAACCCAATGCAGCAAAGTCTTGAGCAAACAGAGAAGGAGAAAGAATGAAAGGAAAAATATCAAAGGATGTCACTTGGTTTGGTTTCAGTTGAAGTTTGTTGTGTTTGTTTTTCAAATTGTGTCACACACAGGAGGGGTTTATGTAAAGTCCTCCTGCATACATCATGGTCCTGCCTGATGTTGCTGCCATGGAAGGTGGCTCTAAAGCTTCCCACACTGCTAATTGTGACAACAGCACAGTGGGATTTCCTATCAGATTGGAGACACTTACAGAAATCCTCTTTCACCTGATCTTAATGTGACACTCCATAAGGGTGCATGATGGACGAAGAAGGGTAGCTTGGGCAGAGAGGCAACATCCCTTTCAGGAGCTGTGCAGACAAGCATTTCTGCTGGAAGAGGGGTGATGAGCATGGCTGAGAAGACGCAGCCATGATGGTGTATCATGACCATCTAGTTACCTCCGTAGCACCACGCCATCTGGAGGAGCGGATACCTGCCTGGGGGCTGCAGTATGAAGCAGAGGTACTCAGTGATAAGGAGACTTCTGCTAACCTGGTAAAACTGGGGGGTATAAAGGTGGCAGGTTTTTTTTCCTATGCCATAATGTAATCTCCCTGCCATATATAATATTTCTGACATTAATCTCTCTGCCTCTCTGCCATAATTAAGAATAATTCCTAATTCATGCTGTCTACCACCATGTATTTCTCTACTATATTGCTTATTTAAACTTAATTTTATGTGATTTTCCTCTGTTTTAATTAGAAAATGCAATAAATCTATGCAGCAAAGTGAAAAACCAGGACTTAGCAAATCAAAACCAGGAAATGCTGCTTTATGACATAGACAGTTTCAGAACTGATAAAATAATAATGCAAGTTCTTTCTTTTCCAACAGGTCAGATTTACCAGTATACCCTAGATAGGTCGTTCCTTGCCAGCCATACAAAAGAGCTGTAAACCTGGTTTAACCAGCCTGTTAAATCGAGTTTGCAGCTGTTTTGCATGACCAGAATAGCTCAAAGCAGGCAACACATATCAGTGAATGTGGGCTTAATTGTACACTAATGAACGATGAAGTAGTTTAGCATGCAGTATTCACTTTGGCAGAATGAAAAAGAAATCTTTATATAGAGCAGATACGTTAACATTTATCCTGGTGTTGCTTGAGGGTAGAAATTCATCCTCTTTTATTCTGAATGGATTATAATTAAGAAAAGCATCAGAAACAAATTGTTCAAGGTTAGAAATTTAAAAGATCTTTAAGAATGCATCCACTCTTTCCAGATATATTAGTGCCTGCTCAGGCTGGAGTTACAATAAGCTGAACTCATGGTTTAATTATAAAATAATGGTCAAAAGATCTGTTTAAGTGAACATGTGTTTCCATTATGAAAGAAAATTCATTATGGAAAATAAGATAAAAATTTTACATTGCAAATCTCATTGTATGTGTATAACTTCATTAATGCTGCGTAACTCCTTTATACTCAGCAAGGTGTTCATTGTAGAAATCTCCTAAAACAGCTGAAATCAAGTGCAACCTAGATGTCTGCTTAGTTCATAGCTACCTTAAAATAACCAAAAATCACAGTATTTTTCAGTGCTTAAAGACATTGCTTTTTTCCAGTAAATAAAGCTTATGTCCTTAGGGCAATTGCCTTGCTGGGAATACAACAGTCTCCGGTATAATTTTACAAACACAGAAAACAAAAAAACTTCCAGATGACTGGTTCTTATTTGTTTATTCAATGAATCATGCTTAAATTGCAGGGAAAAGTTGGGACAGGGCAGCTCATTAACAGAAGAGCATATTTTCTTCCTTGCACTCCCAATCACTACGCCAACAGCAATGGAGCACACGATGGAGATTTGGGCCTTCTGCAGTGAAGACTTGCTCATCACTTATCCGTCCAGATGCCTCCTGATCTGAAGAGAGACCTGGCCTTTCAACTTGATTTGCCTTTGGGGCTCTGCCTTCCAAAATTGATTGCAAAACTGTAGCTTTTTATTACGCAGAACTGAGCCTATTACACCTGGACTAGCCATAGCCTGACTAGGGGTACATTTATATAGCCACTAGAAGGCAGAGGTAAGCATGGCTTTGCATAGTGAGCCTCAGCCCACAGCCATGTAGCAACCTAAGGCCGTTTGGTGTGCACGAACTCATAACCCCCGTCCTATCAGGCTGGTAATTCATGCAGGCCGAGGGCTGTGCTCTTCACAAACACGTCTTCCCCTTCACTGCTGAGGAGCATCCAGCTGGCCCAGAGCATAAGCACAGAGAGCTGATGTTTGCCTGTGAAATATCATGCAAAATACCAGCAAAATATTACACTGGTTTTGAAAGCACATTATCCCAAGAGGGATAAAAAAATGCCAGTTGGAAGAAAAAAGACAAGAAAATCTGGTCTTCAGACTGTAGGACATGTAACCTTGTTTCATTCTTGAGTGCTAAGCATCCCACACATTTTCAGTGATAATAATAACAGCAGTAACAATAATAATAACTGGAAAACAAAATCTAAAACAAAAGGCAAAGCTGAACTCCATAATAGTTAGAAGGCGTTGAGTTTCATGCTGATAATTACGCACCTAAAAGATACAATTTAGGAAATCATACTTAACTAACAAGAATAAGTGAAAAAAAAAAGGGGGGGAAGAACTCTTCATGAAATAGGGTAAAACTATTCAGAAAAGTTGTTTGTCACTGAAGCTACAAAAGTGAATGATGAATCAGCTTGTAGCATGTCATTAGAAAGAAATGTCTCTTCCTGGTAAAAATGGCATTTACCCAACTCAAAATATAATCATTGTTTTACATTTCATGGGGATCTCACTTCTTAGGGAAAGAAAAAAACCACACAAAAATACATTTCCTAGGTCAATACAAAACATTTTAAAAAAAGTAACTTCAAACAAGCAAAAGGCCTGGGGTCTCTTTCATAAAAGATAATATTCAGATAATATAATGGCAATGATAAAAATTGTGGTTTTAAAGATGCACACTACTTCTGTCTCTCCTTTTTGCACAGTCCAAGACATGTTTTATTATATTAAACCAGTCCAGTCTGTATGGAAAGACACTGTTAATAAATATAATCCTTCACCTCGCAGAGCAAAGCATCCTTTGCTGGTCAGGAAGTCTGAAAAGCAGTATCCATATTCCTGCAGGACCCTTACAAATCAGACTCAGCTGGCTTAAAAGTTTGTCACTGCCTTGATCTCAAAGGAACAACCCCACTTTACGTCCAGGGAAGATCTGGACCCTTATTTATTGTGACAATCTGTCTCTTTTAGTGCTTCATTATTGTCTGCATGGCTGAGCAGATTAACTGGACATCTCTGCCCAGGAGGATAAGTACACTTGTAGCTGATATCTATGAGGAAGGGTGAATGCATTTCTGAAGACCTGCTTCCAGAGACTTCATTAGTTTATGGAGGAGTCTGCTGGTCCTCATTTAGGGGACAGCTAAGTTTTGGGTCAGCCTAGAGGTGTTTAGGGAGCAATTTGCCTCTTGGAAATAGGACCCTGAGATGGGTGCAGGGGACAGGAGGAAAAAGTTAAGAAATAGATTACAAGGAGCTAGTTCCCTCCGGAAATGGGTCTAGGCATCTACAGCTTCCAGGCATGGAGAAATTTTCAGTTTAAACAAGTTGTTTTGCATGTATCTGTCACATGTGGATGCAAATCCTTACACTCCTCTCTGAAATGTCTGAAAATGGTCTTTTATAGAAGCAGGCCACTGGACAGCTAATCTGATCTGGCACAGTATTTCATGTGTCATAACTGACCGAAAAAAAGATCTGTTAGCCTCCCTGACTGTGCTAGTGGCCAGCCAAACAGGGCTAATTACAAGCAAATTGGAAAGCCCAGAGGTCACCCCAGGAATATACCAGAACCAGCGGCAAAAGAAAGTCTTATCAGATCCCATCAAAATCCTGTCAGATCCTTAACATATCTTGTCTGAAGCAGAAAAAATAATAACATCGATAACACAGATTTAATTCAAAGCACTGATAGAAAATTTACCATGAGCAGAGACAAATAGGTAGTGTGGGAGCCAAAGGTCTGACAAGGTAGATTACTGATCTTTCACCTTCTAAACTAGCTTGGTTTCTACATTCCTTTAAATGTGAAGCTGCAAGCTATACAGTCTATACAAGGATTTAAAGTAAGGTGATTTTGCCAAAATGAAGTTTGAAAAATGTCTTTGTTAGACACAGTTGAATGAGGTTTTTTTCTTCAAACTAGGTATGTCTGATTTTCAAGTGAGTATTAAAGGGGTTGTAATGTGGAAAAAAACCTTACAAACATATTCTTATGTAAAAGAAGAAAAGCATTTATTCCCCTGTTTTCCTATAATTCTTGCTTGAAGGTCACATTTTGTTAGAATATTATGTAAGAAGAAACAAGGTAAAAAAAAAGATTTCTGTGTAATGATTTGGCCTGTATGGAAAAAATCAGTTGTCAGTCTATTCCAACCTCTGATAAAAACTAGCAAGCAGGTTAACTATACTGAAGATATTTCCGCTCATAAATTAAGCTATGTAAATATTTCAGGTACAGCAATCAAAAAATCCTTGCCTTTGCATTATACATTTTTATCCATAAATCCTGAATGTCAGGATTTAGGAAAAAAAGTCTTCCTGAACTGCTGTGCTAAACACTGCATAATAAGACCTTGAAGATTTAATTTTGCTGTAGAGGTATTATTAACATTCTTAGCTCATGAAAAAAGAAAGGATCACTTGTTTTCATTCATTAGTATTTAAAGCATGATTTATGAATATACAGAATGATGGATTGTATCACATTATAGATATAATCTATAGAGCCTGGAATACCGTATTTATCACAAGCAGTAAAGATTTAAGAGCATTACAGTTACATCCAAGTGAGTTCTGTCAAAGCAATACATCTGTGTTTTCTGTATATTCTGTATAAATGTGCATCTGTGTTTGGACAGGAGTATGTGTGTGTGTCTACAGCCATCTTTATACTGAAAAAAAAATAAAAAAAAAAAAGAAAAAGAAGAGAGAGAAATTAAAAAAAAAAAAAAAAGAAAGAAATGCACCCAATAATAAAAAAAATTCTGAAAAAGAAATAACCAGTAAATGTGTTTCTCACTTAGCCAACCTGAAAAGAGTGGTGGGATACTGGGTTTCGTATCAGGTTTCTGCTTTGATTTGCGTCCAGAGGACAGGATGGTTAGCTGTCTCCTCACTCCATCAGGTGCTGGCAGAAATTGCAGACCTCCTACCAGTAGGTCCCTAATTCCGAGAAACCAGAGCAGAGCTATGGTGATAATACCTGTAGTTACCATGTCTTGGGCACAGCTCTGGGGAAAGAGAGAAATGCTGAAATCCACAAAAGTAGGACATACTGTGTAAAATAACTTTTTAGGAATATATGCTTCAAAAATTAAGCTTGCATATCAGTCCCACAGCTGAAAAATTGTCTGCTTCAGGATCTTTTAGGGCTAGGAATGAATCCTGGGTCTCTTTAAGATTATCTTTTTCCTGTCATACCAAATATCCAATTTCATTTCTGTAGACCTGCAGACTATTCAACTCTTACATGTGAGGAATCTGACAGTTTTTCAGGACTGTTTCTTCATCTTCCGACACTAGGACTACATACCTTTAAGGAGAAATATAGGTGTTTGCTCAGGAAAAGAAACAATATATGGTAAGTTAGATTGCAACAAAAAGCGAAAAAGGACATCAGTTTGAAACTGCTCAAAAGTTTGGGTATTGAATGAAGTTCCTGGACAAGAGAGTAAAGGCAGATAAACTAGTTGAACCTAGTATATTTATTAGATATTTAACTACAAGGTTCTCACCTACTTGACTTCTTAGTGGCAGATTAAATCATGTAACACATACATTAGAAATGCATGTAGAAATGTGTATTGCTCAAAAATACAATGGAAATTATTCACCATTTTGTCTTTATGTGTTACAGCAAAAGACAACAGAGAAATGAGCCAATCAATCATAGCCCATACACTCAGACTCCTAACGCTTGAAGGATGCTCTATAATTTGTGATTTCACCTCTTTGTACCTTCTTCTTGCTGAGGTTCTTACAGAAAAAAATGATGTGCCAGTGAAGAGTGACACAAGATTCATCTTGTTTGACTGGCTAGGTCACGACGACAGTTTGGGTTAGTCTATAGCCATCTGTGATAGCTGGGAAAGATATAGTGAGGCTCTGTGGAATTACTTCCTAAAGGCATCACCAGGAAAGCCACAAAATACAACTAGGTCTATCAGACGGTGTATCAAGTGATCTATAATACAGATACTTCTGTGATCTTCTCTTGGCTGCTGTAGCAGCAAACACAATAGAGATATCTTGCACTAAAGAAAACAAAACACAATCTGAATAGTAAGTGGTAGTACCCTGCACTACAGTTGTGTCCATTGCACTGCTCCAATGTGGGCAAAGCTTTTGGTATTATAGTTCTCATGCCATAGTTTCCTCACTGCTGCTTCTTGGCTGCCAGCAGATTAATATGGTTAAATTCAGTGATGTTGACAGGCTGCCTTTGCGGTTGTTAGGTCCTGACTGGGCTTGCTGAGCTCCCTGGTTGGTGGTGGTGTGACCTGCAAAGTGCTGCAATGTCCTTTGGAAAGTGCACCAATGCACTCAGTGCTGGCACAGAATCAAGAGAGTTGGGAGTATGTGTTCGTGTACCTGCTCATTCAGCATCCTTTGCAACTACATCATTATTGCCACTTAAGAAACCATTTGCTAACCCCAGCCAGCATGGACCTACAGCCGCTTGGGTACCAGTCTCCTGCTGGGGCACTTAGGGGCACTCTAAAGCTATGGTAGTTCACTCATAACAATAAACTTCATGGTGGTATATAAGACAGACCTAGATTGCTAGAGAGGAGTGACCCATATTTGCTCACACATTAGGAAGGCAGCAGTGAAAGTCACAGGGATTATCTGATATTCTTGTCTGGCTACCTTTGCTCTTTCTTACAGGTCATAAATTGATATACTGAATGCAAGGAGTCCTGCCACATCCACTAGAGATGCACTGCCCTCATGCACACACACTCACCTCACTCATTGCTCTGCTATTTATTTCTGATTTATGGTCCACTGGCAATCCACATGGACAGGGACTGAAAAAGTTGCACAGAGTGAATCAATTATAGTGTACTAGATTGATAGCCCAGTTACTGTATTTAAAAAAAATTGAACTGTGAAGTGATTAAGTAAACTGAGAATTTCCATAAGTTTGAGTGGTAGGTAATTATAAATGGCAATTATGGAAGAACAAAAGTATATAAAGCAGCAGTGACAAGAATAAATATTACATTTCTGGCACTTCAGAGCTCTGTTTTTAACTTCAGTATGTATGAGCTATTCTCAAATCAATGAATTCAAACATGGCATGAATCTCAAAGAATTTAAAGTTAAAATGGTATGAAATGTATTAGAAAAAATGTTAATTTCTGAGAAAATACTGAAAATGAAACTACTAATTAAAGTAAAACTAAGTAAGAAATATTGGGAAATTAAACATAAGTGGGAAATTGCAAATACTGAAGAAAATATTTGTATTAAATAAGTTCTTTTTTGACTTTTTGGTTATAGAGAAAAATCTTGAATGCAGAATTTTTAGAAAGTTTGCTTTAATAATTCAGAATGGGGCAAGTAAAATAATTCATACAGTGGTTTTCACTGAAACCAGTGATTCTGGTCACAGTAAGAAGAAAAATTACAATAGCATTTTAAGCAGAAAGAATAATTAGCAAATTAATCTGTAACAAAAGACTCAGTACTAAAGTCACAAATATAGTCTGCTAAAAATGCGAATGCACAGTCAATATTAATACAGACCTAAATGCTTTTTTCTCCTTTATAGTTCACCAAATAAAATGGGTGACATCTCTGATTCTCAGATACATTTACTGCCTAATAAGGGCTATGCAGAAGTTTCCTAAATGTCGCATCAAGAAAAACTATGTAATTGCACTTCCTTGAGAAAACAAAACTTTGGCCATCGGTGAGACACAATCTAGCATCTCAGGGATATGGAAAAGGGAAAATACAGAAAAACCTGATCAGAGCATCCATTAGCCAAAGATTTTGTATTTAATAATGTCAAAAACAGGCTTCCCATTGGCTTTATGACAAGGAAATTAATAAAATTAGCTTTGGCTAATACAGAGATACCCTCCCGTTCCCTCTCCTGTCACTGTAGAGAGGCAGACCACATTTGCTCAGAACCCTGTGCTGCTGGTGAGAAGATCTCAGGGACATGGGAAAGGCCACAGCTGTCCTTCTGACCCCGTTCTTCCATCCTTTGCCTCACAATGCTCGTTAATCACTTGGCCAAGCGCAGATGACCCCATGGCTCCCAATGAGCCCTTTCATCTTATCTTGGTATGAAGTAATTTAACAGCATCTCTAGCCAAAGAGTCACTACCTAACGGCACCACAAAACTGCTGTGGGACAGATTACTGGCCAAATCTCAGAACTTTGGATTTATTGGAAACAGTAACATTTTGACAAAAAAATACTGAAGTAAGTTACAGAAGTAACACTGGTGGTGTCTAGATTTCTATTTCAAATGACCTGAAATTTCATTCTGCAGTTTCAGAAAATCACCCAGTTTCTTTTGTCATGTTTACATTGATTCATATTTTTTGTAACATTAATAGTGGGAGCCCACTGTATGTCATGCAATAGCCCATTATTTTTATTTTATAGTTAAATTATCAAGAGGTGTTATTAATAACAATTTACCATCTTTTCTGGTTCAAAATACCTTCTGCCTGAGTTGTATTGACAGCTTCTGCAATAATCAAAGCTTTTTCCCAAGAAAAACTTTTCAAGGACGGTTTCCTAAATGCCTGTAAAAGCTTCATTTACCCTGGCAAGGTATTTGCAGAACTAGCATCATGAAGTCAGTGTGACCACTGGCATGATCAAGGGGAGCAGTAATCACAACTGGGCCACCCCTCCCTAGCTATTTGAAAGAACATGACATCTGGTACATAGAGCCCCTTCATCCACTACTGAGTTCAGAAGGATCTGAAGGGCTTCAGCAGCACTAGAGGCACTCAGCATCTCCCAGGATCAGCCCTCTCAGCTCCAGAAAGTCAGTCATTTTTTGACACATCTGAAAGAAGTTCTTTAACACTTCCTTACAAAAAACTCCTAAGGGTGTAGTAGATCGTGAAAAATCTGCCATTATCAGTTAGTCACATGGGATAGCATAAATTGGCCAGTCATTAAACAGAAAAAAATAAAGAAAAGCTAGAACAAACACAACACCAAAAGCAAGGAAGAGAACAAGAAGGAGACTGGATTGCTACCCTAAATTCAGAAACCCGCTGTGCAGCCTGTGAATTTTAATACATGACATAGTCATATATTGTCATGACTTAGTCATTATATAGTCATGACATAGGCATATATTGACATGTTGTTATTTTAGAAAACAGGAGTAAGTTCCTCCTAGCCCTTTGCAGTTTTTATAGTATCACTACAATATAACTCTGGAGCTGAAATCTCACTATGAAAGCACATACCATTTTTCTCTGATAATTTTCTTATTCTTCTCATCTGCCTTGCATTTTTTAACATGTATTACATACATTTGCTTTTCCCATCAATGCATAACAATGGACGATGTGTCCAGTACAATCAACAGTGAAATACAGAAGTATAAGATGAAATATAATACATTATACGTAAATTCAGTTGTACTTTCTAGTCAAGGGACGTTAAACTTTACAAGCCTCTAACAATAGAAAGAAAGGAGTATCTGGGTAAATGTTCCACCAATACTGGCCCTAACTGGACTGGTAGTTATTGGTTTGACAACGGGACTTTCCAAACTTAGAGTTCAGCCAAAGGACAAAATTATGAAGAAGAAGCTGATGAAGAAACGACTACCAGGGGTCCCAAAGACCACTACTACATTATTGTGCACATGTTGGAAAAATTTTTGAGAGATATGATATAATGCATAAGCAATGTCATGCATATGCATATGTCGTGAATATGTATATTTAATGATTATATAATCACAGCTTGTTTGGTGCTCAAGTGAGACACGCTAGGAGGAGCTATCCCCCGTGCCTCCTGGTGCCGCAGTAATGAATACCTGCTTGTCAACTTAAACTTTGTTGGCAAGTTCTTAGATTTTTTCTACTAATCAACAGCCCTTGAGAAATTTCATAGAAGCAGCTTTTAGTGTGCGTTGGGGGAAGGATGGAGGCATCACAGAAGTTGAAATTGATTTATTTGTCTTCTTTTTGTCTCTTAACAAAATGTAAATACCCTTTCTAACATAATAATTTGTTTAGTGCAGTATGCATTTGGTAGTTGTAACAAGGGAAAAATGCTTAACCTAAGGTTCTGTACTTTGCATTAGAATAAATTGCCTCTTTAAAATGTGTTTGTATAAAGTGTGAATTCAAACTCTCATTCCCTGCAAAAAGCTCCTCTGAGATTGTGTTTGTATTAGAGGAACCTTTCAGGACTTCCCTAGGAAACTAATCCCCAGGAGGAGTGGAATTCAGGAGAGGTTAACAAGTCTGCACCTTTGATTCACTCTCCACACAACAAAGCCAGACAGGATTATGCTAAAGCCTTTAAAAAAAATACTTGGGTAATTTTAAATCCAGAAGTATCTGCAATCTTTATAATCCAGGATACTTTTCATTAAGTCTTCTTCTGTAATGTTTATGACTTATACCTTCTTCATATGCAAGTTAGTTTGCAGGCATGACAGTAGTAAATGTCACTAAAAGTATCTGTGCGGCCTTCATGCTCCACCACATAGCAGATGCTGCCTAAATATATCAGTGTAGGGGTTAATTTAAGAAGCACTTTTCCATGTCCTTACCTTTGCCTCTCCCCCTAAAAATTATTGTATTACTGCAAATGTAAAAGGTTATAACCAGTGATATGTGCATATACTGCTTACAATCATTTTTCAAGGCATGGAAATTTATGTATCTAAAAACGGCTTGAAAAGTCTGCCAGAACTACATTATTTTTCAGAAGTTGGGTTCACTCTCATAGCTGCCCACTACAATACATAATTTGCTGTTTATTGACAGTTCACTGTCTGAACAGTAGTATCAAAATCATTCCTATTCAAGAGCAGGTTTGTGCAGAAGAGTAACTCACCCCTGGTGATATTTCGAAACACACCACTAATTACCAGAACTGTTTTGACTGGTCATAATACAGAAATCTTTTGAAGAAAACCTGACACTCTAGCAAAAGACCACTGTGTCATTTCATTGCATTTGAAGAGGTTTTAAATGACAGTTTTGGTTTTGAGAAAGTGGCAACAATAGAGCAGAATTTCACAAGATGAACTGACAAAAGCAGCAGCAAAAGCAAAGACTGCTCAGTAGACAACCTCAGCACCTATTATTACTGCTCTTCCAAGACATAGGATTTCCTTAAACCAAGTTCATATTTCAAGGGGTTTTAGTTAGTATTCAAAAAAATTTGCATTTAGAACTTAACAGATCAAAATCTACAGACAGTGCCCAGGTGATTCTGGTTCGTGTAATGGAAATTGGCTCTGAATGTCTAAAGAAATATATTTGACAATCTCACTGCCACTAGACAAATGAAAAGTCAAGCCCATTTAGCAGTTTATCTTCGTATTTTAACTATTTTTCCATGTCCAGCTTTTAAGTATCTATGAACTGGGTTTTCTAGAGATCAGAGATGTTTTTAAAGAGTCACCCCGAGATGGATATTTCTGGTTCTCAGAAAATCCTTTCATAGCTCCTGGAAAGCATGTCATTCAGGCAGTAGTAGCCAAGGGAGCTGACCTGAGATGTCCGTTTCATATTTTACTAGTGTAAGATCAGACTCATTTAGGGCCAGCCATAAGAGATTTGCTTTCCTGTGCAGGTCAATAGATACCTAAATGTCTGTAAAATGGTACCATGGCAGCAAGGTAATACTCCTATATTTCCTTTAATGACAGTTTCTGGTTTTCACTGCCATTCTACCCCATTAATCCCACTCTGAGAGCTGAAAAATTAGGTTCTATATATCCATATAATGGGTTGCGTGTGTTTTCAAGGTCTCTTATGTATCAAAGTCTTTCTAACTCTTGAAGAACCATTATTAAAGTTCCTGAACTTTTTCCTGATCTTACACAACATTATAAAGCACATTATGCTTCAATAAATTCCTGATAAGTTTCTCCCTCCACCTTTTATATGCCAGCCCCAACACCCCATGCTCCTGTGCAATGTCTTCTGAGTAACAGGATACAAAGTCAACTTACTCTGAATTTGCAAACCATAACAGGGACACGCATGTTAGATCTTACTCTTGCTGGAGTACCTGCAGTAAGGAACTAGAATATCTTCTACTGAGATTATAGGCATGTAGACAAATTTGTGTTTCTTAGGAGTGTTTCTTCTCAAGCCTGTTCTCAGCACATAGCTCAGAGGCTGCGGTCACTGCCCTGCAACTCAGGACTGAGCCCAGATTTTGGCCGAGTGCGGGTCATGTTGAATTTCTTGGGGTTGTTCTGCTCAAGCTCACTTGCATTCTCTGCTTGGAGACCTTATTTTTAATGGCACTGCTGCCCAGCTGCAGCCAGCAACCTGCTTCAGAACTCCCCTCCATTCCTGAGGATAAGCTTGAAGGAGCCACAGGGCGATGCTGCTAACAGGCCCTCCCCCTCCACCTGCAGCTGATGCTTCACTCCATAAATGTCTGTAAAGCAATCTCAGTGTGTGATGGAGAAAGGGGTTGAAGCACAACACAGTAGTGGCATTCAGTCTGATGTGGGATTTGTCAGGTATCTTTATCTTAGATAAAAAAACCAGCATCCTTTCCCTCCATGTAGGCTGGCTCCATGCTTGCTCTTGCAACCTGTTCTGAAGTTGTGAAAGGTTTTCACTTTTTCTCTCTCTTTCAATTTTATATGACTGGGTTTTTTTGGTAGCAAGTCTTTGACCTGTGTTTCTGTGAACGTGCCATTCATGTTTACCTCAGAGAGCCATGCCCGGGCTCATTTAGAGGAGTAAGTAACAGACCGGATAAAGTCTGTGACAGGTCAAAAGACAATAAATCTCTTTAAGAGCATAAATCAGTCTCCTGGAGCTTGTCCTTGCAGAGGTTAAAGACGAAGTGACAACCAAAGACGACAGAGATCAAGGGCTAGAGTAGCTAAGCTGTCTAGCAAGGAGTTCATAATCTTTTGGCAATTAATCACCAGTAGTGAGGCCTAATCTTCAAACACCCTCAGAAACTATTACTCTTCACCCTTTTGCCCAAGCTGAATAAAATGCAGAAGTGTTTCATCTCTGTGAATATGGGCAAGGGTCTTGAAATATTCCAACATACCAGTTGGGATAATTCAGATGAAAGTTTTTACAGGCAGCTTTTTATCTGTGGTGAGTAGAGGATGGGAAACTTGGAGCTTATTTTGCCACCCCCTCCCCCCCTTTTTTTTATTCTATAAAAGATTACTTCCTGACCATGAATGTATTTTCCTGGCATAGAAATTTGCAGAAGGAAAGTAATTCATGCTGGATGAGGAAATACTATTTCTATGTACTCAGGTAGTGCAGGTTACCTAGGCATCTCCTAGCCAGGAATGAAACATTGCTCTTGATCTTGGCCCATGGCATGGTCACTTTACACTGCTTTGTCAACATAAAGCAGACTTCAAGCTTGATTTATCCAGCCTTGAAGAAACACTGCAGGATTTGCAGTGTTCCCATTTAAGCTTCCACAGTGCAAGCCCCCTTGCTAATGGCAGCATGTGGGACCCCAGCAGGATTTTGCATCCTCCACCAGCTGCTCCTGGCAAAGGCCGTGCCAGCTTCCTGCAGCATAGCCCTGAGCAGGCTGGCAATCAGAAGACCACTAAATGTGTCTTTTTGGTCACCACTGGTGACCTGGACCCATCATTTTCATGCAGAGAGAGTTACAGGCCAGAAGGGACTGCTCTGCTCAGTTCTGTTCCCGAAGATATAGGCAGCCCAACACGTCCAGCATGTGAAAACCACCACCACATAGATGCTGATATACTCATCTTTTGTGACAGCTAAATCATCCAACTTACCCAGCCTTCAATTTATTTAGGTTAGTTTTCTATGCAACTGGTAGTTTATTCTAACATTCATCAGCCCTTCAGCTTTTCCAGATATGACCATTGCCAAAACGCGCCAAAACGCACCAAAGCCACCATGAAAATTTGAGTCTCCTGCTGGAAGGACTAATAAAGCTCTGTCTGTAGGGAGCAAAGGTTGCTGCTGCAGGGAAAGGACAGCATCTGGGAGAAGGAAGGAAGAAGAGGCAGGAAGCCTGGGCTTTCTCTGCAGACATGAGATTGTACTCTAGGTTTTCTCTGGAAAAGACATGAAGGAGACCAAGCTGCAGGGCTTTGCCAGTCACAATCAACTTCATCTTTTGCACTTGGGTGGTCAGCTTAGCTGGTCACCCCAGAAAAGTTCTGATTCTCATCCAAACCATGCGAACTGCTTTTTTTAAGACCAGATGATTGATGGTGAGTTCTTTATCTTAGCAACTTTGGTCCTGTACCAGCAGAGCCAGGGTGCTCTTTGTTTAATGCAAGCCTATGAGCCCTGGTGTTTCTGTATGTTCCAGTTTTCCTGTGTGTACCAAATTCTAGTGGTTCCTTTATCTACTGTTGCATCCACTCCTGCTACTTGCTAGACAAAGAGAAAAAGGGAAGTACTCCTTCCAAGCGGGAAGACTGTGCTACTGCAAGATCCTGATGGCAAGGTTTCATGTCAGTTAAGCACACTCATTGTTTAATTGGCAAAACAGGGGCTGTTTATAGTCCACTAAATATAGTTAAAGGGTGAATTTGCAGTAAGCCTGTTAATGATGGACATTAATTCCATCTAATTAATTTCCAAGAAGGAGTCATTGCTGGGGAAATTTGGGAACCTTTGAGTTTCTCAGTTTGCAGCTATGGACTGATTTTTAAAAAGTAAGAATCTGAGAATGACTGAAAACATATTAGCTAAAACCAAAGCAATGGTTTTTAAAAACAGCCAATCAGAAGAAGACAGATTTGGCACCATGAAGGCAAGTTATCTGACAAGCAAAATTAGGTGGAAATATTATGACCAAGGAAGAAAATCCAGCCTTGCAGGCAGCAAACTGTCTGCTTTAAAAAGAAGGGAGATTGTTCTCAAAACTCAAGTTAAATGGAAGTATTATCTAAAATAAGATATAAGAAGAAATCTCAAAATACCACTGACAAATCTGGACAACTTTGTATGTAAGGCAGAAGTTCTGGAATTTCATTTCAAGGTTAGCTACAGAGGAGGGGAAATATGAACCTGTGCTATTTTATAGTTACCAAAAATAGTGTCTGGCTCTTCCTCTTCAAAATTCATTCTCAGTCTATTATGAAAATCTTCATTTCTACCTGAAAATCAGTACTGATGGTGTATGACAGCAGAATTTAAGAAGTAAAATTTGATTGCATTTTTCAGAATGCCTTGGATTTTTTATTTATTTTTCTTTTATGGAAACTATGTAAGTTTTGGTATACGCTATTCTTTCAATGCAGTTTAAAAAACTCTCAGTGCTGCACTTGTCACAGCTAAGTCCACACTCTCACCCCTCAAACAAGGAAGATCATGTTTGACATTTCTGGTGTTTCTAAAATAGAAGGCAAAACACAAATATGATTTAAGTAAATATTTTCCTCCATCCAGCAAAAATGACTGAAAAAAGGTGCTATCACCTTTTCCCAAAAATTGCACATAAAACCTTACAAATAAAGTCATATCATATTACTCTGTCTTTCAGGGGCTCTAAACCCACCACTGAAGCTCAAAAGCAAACCGTAGTAGATGCCTGGGTGTTAGCCTGGATTGTCAGCCAACGCCAAAGACCCTGATAATGCTGGAACTTCAAATCTCATGATATGAGAAGGGTTGGCTCTTGCCAGTACCCCAGGCAAGGAGGAGAGAGTCCTGGTTCCTGAAACCTGTCATGTTTTAAGCCCAGCTGTAACTCAGAAAGACCACACAGTCTCTGGAGTCTCCCCTCCCCTTCCTCCCCCCCGCCCCCGGAGGGATGGGGAGGAGGATCGAAGGAATGTAACTCCCACAGGTTGAGATAAGAACAGTCCAGTAACTAAGGTATAACACAAAACCACTGCTGCTACCACCAGTAATAATAATGACAAGAGAAATACAAGGGAAGAGAATACAATTGCTCACCACCCAACAACCAAGCTGTGAACTAACTCTTCCAGGTCCCTGCTCCCAGTTTTTACATCCTGGGCATGACGTGCTGTGGTATGGAATACCTCTTTGGCTAGTTTGGGTCAGGTGTCCTGTCTCTGCTTCCTCCCGGCTTCCCCTCCTCCCTGTCAGAGCATGAGAGTCAGAAAGTCCTTTATCAGACTAAACATTACTGCAACAACTAAAAACATTGGTGTTATCAGCACTGTTCCCAGGCCAAAAGTCAAAATCGCAGCACTGCACTACCTACTAAGAATGAGAAAAAACGACTGCTACTGCTGAATCCAGGACAAACCTCACTGAAATCCTGTCTGTCTCCCTGGTCATTTGTGCCGTGCTTACTGACACAACCTCTGAGCCCTCAGTCCTTTGCTTGTCTCCAAGCCTTGGAGTAATTTAGCTCTTACATTGAGCCTCTGAGTAATTAAATAACACTTTTATTTCCTTTCTGGTTCTGCTGTATGTCTTCAAACTCCACTACATCTTCCATAACACATTAAGGTAGAAAACTCTGCTTCCCTACTCTCTGTGCTATAGAGAAACACACATGCTTTCTTAGGCAAAAAATGCAGATGGATATTGCACTGCCTACCCTCTGCCTTGCGTTCCTCCTTCTCTCCTTCCTCTTCTACTTCCTTCTCCTCCTCCTCTCTATCCCCATTTCTGTGCTCCAGGGCTCTCCAGGGGTCTTATGCTGATCATTCCCCACCACTGTGAGAAATACCTTCATATTTATGATATTCTGCCTTCATCTTAAAGACACTTAGTTCCCTGAGGTATTCTCAGTATTAACTGGAGCCACACAAACCACTGTTTGTATGCTGTAGATAAATTGTTCCTTGAGACCTGCCTACTTAACACTACATCTAGAAACCAGGCACTCCTTTTCTGAAATATTGTTGAATTTGTTGTTTGCTTCCTTGTCACTTATGAAACTTGTTTGTTGTGCTCTTTTTTTTTTTTTTTCTAAAATATGAAATGTCTGCAATGTTCAAAGTAGCTGAGTCTGCACAATGGTCCAGCTTGGATTTTCCAAATTTATCCCTTTTCCAGGCTCAAGCATTAGAATTTAAGCAGTTACTGGATATAAATTCACATTACTTTAGCTTTTTTTTAGTTAAAGAATATGAAAAGCAGAATATGCAGCTTCCAATAAAAGGATTTTTCTTTGTAACACATGGAGAAAAAATAGCAATATGCAGCAGGAATCTGAGAAATAAATTATAAAATATCATTTTTACAATCTTCAAACATTAAATAAACAGGATTTTCCAAGTCAAAAGAGAAAACAAAATCACATTAGAAAGGTCCGAAGGGCTCATTACTGTTGACTTCTTTTTCAAAAGAGCAATCTGGGATGTGTGGGTGAACGTGACCTGATGGAGAATCTTTTCCCTTTCTCTCCTGTAGTGGTCTGTGCAGCAACATGAGAGTTCTGTAAGCTAACCATCATAAGCAAAGATTTAAAAATCTCTGAGGACTCAGAAATATCAGAACTTGATAGAACCCACAGCGCTTGCGATGGAGTACTGACACTGTCATTCACTGCCCTGTCCACATGTTCCTTTTCATAAACCAAGGACTAGTAAAAATTTTCTTCAGGGAAGACCATTTAATGCCTGAGCCATGTACGTGTCTGCATAACGAAAGCATCACCTGCACCAGTTTACATGTTAAAGGAACAATTTGGAAATCTCAGTGAAAAAGTGCTTTCTCTTGCTGCCTCAGTAACTTCATACCTGAGATGGCCAACTGCATGCTATGACTCCACGGCTGCTAAGCTGCCAGGTACATTGATGTCAGAGAATAAAAGTGAGAGGGGTAAGATCTTGTTACAAAAATAAAAGGAAATACATGAACAAAGATGACCCATGCCAGTGCATGTGGAAGAGCAGCAGAAAGCCCTGCCTCCCCCAAGAGGGTGATGCTTAAGCACCAGCTTCCCCTCATTTTAGTGTGTCCTTTAGAAAAGCAGCTGAGCCTTGAAGAGTAGGAAACCCATGGAGAAAAATACTACTTTATCACCGGGTTAATGACTGCCATGTAACATGTAAGTATGAGGACACAGAAAGAGCACACGTGTTTCCAAGCCTGGGATGCTTCCACCTAAAGAACACATTTTCACAAAGCATTTTCCACTAGTAAATACATGTTATCTGACAAAGTACATTTTCCTTCCCTAGCATATATAGTTTTCCTGCATAAAATACAGAAATGTCATGACAGCATGTCTTTCTTATCATCATTTTTCCAGACCTTCTTTTTTTTGTTTGTTTTTAATATGTTAAGGGTTTTTTTTTTACAATGGGTTTATGATGCCAGAACTAATATAATGTTTTTGTCATGGTTTAAGCTGTAAATTATGCAGCCTGTTCACTCACTCCCCCCTCTTTCTTTCCCCCCACTCCGGGGGGGGGGGGGGGGGGAAGGGGAGGGAGGAAATGGGGAGAAGAATCAAAAGAATGTAACTCCCACAGGTTGAGATAAGAACAGTCCAGTAACTAAGGTATAACACAGATCACTACTGCTACCACCAATAATAATAATGACAAGGCAAATACAAGGGAAGAGGATTCAACTGCTCACCACCCGATGACCAAGCCGTGAACTAAACTCTTCCAGGTTCCTGCCCCCAGTTTTTATATCTTGGGCATGTTGTGCTGTGGTACAGAATACCTCTTTGGTCAGTTTGGGCCTGGTATCCTGTTTCTGCTTCCTCCCTGGCAGAGCATGAGACTCAGAAAGTCCTTGGTCAGATCAAAACTTTCTAAGCCATAACAATAAACATCGGTGTTATCAGCGCTGTTCCCAGGCTGAAAGTAGAAAACACAGCACTGCACCAGCTACTACGAAGGAGAAAAATGACTGCTATTGCTGAACCTATGGCAGTTCTGTAGAATGAACTTTCCCCAACAATAATCTCGTACAGTGCCAAAACATTTTCTGCTCGTTACTCTTGAGTGCATATCAATATTTTTTTCTGTTATTCATGCCCAAAAATATGAAATTTTGGTAAATGTGAATGCAGATGCAACTGCAATGATAGATTTATTAAAATGCAACATGAACATGTCACAGCTGATCACATTATTAGATAATGCTCTAGTACTTAAGATGATGCTGTACTAATTATTGAGCCACATCTTTGAAAAATAAAGATACATCATATGGAAATATATTCAAACATTTTTTCTGTCCTTCTGCATAACGAGTGGAATTAAAAATGATAGCTATTAGTACGGACACGTACTGGTATTCTTAGTAAACTATCTTATCTCAACTGAAATCAGGAAAAAAATAAAAGCCCGAGGCTAAACTTCAACGCTGAAAATATTCTGGCAGTCAGGCATCTAAAATTAGATGAAGTTCCCCCACTGGATCATCAGCTCTGTATTTCCAGTTGCTGAGACCCAAAAACCTCCATCTCTGAATATATTGTCTCAAATAGTTTGCTGAAGCTGGTATTTTGCACAACAGAGGCTGGGTTTCTCTGAATGAGATCAGTTCAACTGCAAGGTTTGTGTATCATCTGTAAAGACAAATATACCATAACACGATCCTCACATGGTATTATTTTTACTTTATATATGGCCCATTTAATATCAAAAAGCTTTAAGTAATTCTTAGAGGGAGTGTAGCAAAAAAGAAAAGAAAAGAAAAAAGAATTAAACAATGCTAGTATTGTGGTCTGGGCCAAAATTACAAAAGAAAGATGAGCAGATTTTAGAGTTAGTTCCAGCCTCATCTTGATTCCAGCTTTAATCCAGTAGAATCATTGCACTGACTTTGATTCAGGTTGCATTTGTATTTAATTCTCTGATCTAAATCCATTTAATATATATATATATATATATGCACACATTTGCATTCATATATATGGGTGCATTTATATATGCTGTAGACCTACTAAGAACTGAAAAGAAATAGAAATACAGATGTATAAAAGCACTTTGCAAAATAAAAATGCGTTATAACCTACAGGAAGATAATAAGCCTGCCTTTTTCTTACCTGAATTCTATCAGAAATGCAAATTATGTTTTACTTCATCCTTTCATTTTTTTTCTTTTTTTCTTTTTTTTTTTTGTATGTTCAGGGGTTACAGTACTCTGTTTTTGTTATAGACTGGCAGCATGCTAGGAATTAAGCCTGTGTTACACACAGATAGATGTTATTTTATAGAAAGCCATTCAATGCAATGGCACCAGATTTTAGCACTTAGCCTGCATCTCAGTTACCCATTAGCAGTTTGTGTAGCTGGGGAGCAGGAAAATATCTACTCTGAAATGTAGCAACTATTTCACTTGGGTGGCAGGGTTTAGTGGGAGGTGTCCCTGCCCCTGGCAGGGGGGTTGGAACTAGATGATCTTAAGGTCCTGTCCAACCCTAACTATTCTATGATTCTATTATTCTATGATATCTGCTTCCCAAACTCTACGCAATGGGAAGCTTTTCCATGAGCAGTAACTGCTGTTTTAAACAAAAGATTTTGATCAAGCAAATTAAAAATTGAAAAGCATTTGAGTCTTTCTGCTGCTGCGTAAAGTTCCCTTCTAACCTTTTTTCCCAGTCTGTAATGAAGCAGAAGTCTTGTATAAAATCCTATGCAAATGTACGTATACAAGGAGACAACTGAGGACAAGCTTACAGAATATTCTGGGGGCACGATTTGCTGTTCTTTTGCATTCTTTCTTGGCTTTTTTGTGCTTTTTCTAAGCAGACATGGTGTACATAGACAACTACTACCTTTATTCTGTCATAAAGTCCCAACACATCTGGAAAGACCTCACATTCAGCACATCCTCTGCCAATGATGCAAAAGCAAGCATCTGCTTTGTGCCTTTTCAATAGCACTCAAGAGGTTGTGGAGTATAACAGAATGATATGCAGTTACTCTTTTAATGCGTTTGTTTGATCCCATTTTGTGATGGTACGTATAAAGGTGGAGAGTTGTTTCTGAGAAGTTTTAAATGAGCCCTAAGCAGGTTCACAAGGGAAAGCTGTAATGGCCCATCCAATATGATGGGGGAGAATCTAATGATGCCAAGCTTGAGAGCCCAGCTTCATCGTCCAGAAAAGGGCAGACTCCCTAAGCACACCTTCCACAACAGGACCATGTTCAGGGTGCTAATGAGATTTTCCAGTGGGCCTGAACTGCGAACATGTCTGCCCATTCCTTCGTGCTTGTTGCAATGCCTATGCAGGGACCTGGACAGTGATTTTGCCCTGGCACAGCCTGATGCTCCAGGATCAGCTACACCCTGTCAGCAAACAGCAAAGGGGCTCTTTGTGGGTCTCTGTAAGCAGCCCTTGCCTCTTGAATCTCACTAGTGGATTTTGAGAAACAATTTCATTGGAAACTGTCTCCTTCCTTAGGTGGAATACTTGTGCTTGTGTCTGTGGGTGTGTTCATGCGCAAGCATGAGTGTGTCTGTATATGTGCATATGCTTGTAATCAAATCTGAATCCCTTGTGAAGAAAGACATTTGCTGGGCAAGAAGTTTATTTTCCCTGCTTGGGTTCTCCTGCAGTTTCTTAATTCTGGAAAAAAGTCAAAAGGCAGTGCGCAAGGGGATCATCCTTCTTCATTAGGCATTTTTTGTTTCTTTCTAACTTGCTTATGTTTTTCTGGCTTTGGAGCATTGTTTGGCACTGAGAGAACAGAATTATCCAAGTATTAGCACAAACAAAGCCTATCAAGGGTTGCATTAACCATCTATTAATAGTGAGCAACAATGACAGCATGCAAAGTGTATGAGCAATGCTGAAGAGGCTCACTCTACCAGCTATCTACTTACGCTCAACAGCATGCTTCATGATCGAGAATTTCCTTTGGGGAATTAAGCCCACAGAAGAAAAGGCTGGAGGTCTGGAGGGAGGTCTGGATCACCAGGGTGAATAGCTTGAGACACACAGCTATAGGCAAAGTGAGGAACAGTCAGTGCAGCCCCTGCCATGGACAATACCATGGTCAAAGCCAGGCATACTTATGGAATGACCACCTTTAAAGGAACAGGGTTTTTTTGCATAACTTGTCCTAACCTGTTCCCTTGGTGGGTGGCTACATCCCCTCCAGAAGCAGCAGTTGCTGCCTTCACCCCACTCACATCTCTGGAAAGGGAAATTCAGCAGCTCCCTCTCCTGCTCCTTCCCCATTCCACAACACAAGCAATCCAGCAGTGACCAGCACCTCTGCTTATCCTTAGAGTACTAAAATCCAGTTCTACATCTCTTGGATAATGGACATGCACTGCACAGCAGCCAACAAAGACCAGAATTGTTCAGGGCTGGAGCAGTAGAAAGCTTGCAAGTGACTCTCCTGTGTAGGCACAGAGGATTTTCCCCCACTGGTTAGTCCTCAAGACATACCATTTACTTTCAGATAACCTCAGGCGTGAACATATGACTTCTTTTTCTCTGAAAACTACTTTGAATTCAGGCATGCAGTAATCTCCTCAGAGGAATCCTCAGCAAACAGAGCAACACCTTAGTTTGGTTTTAAGTAATGAATGCAAAACTCACTTTTGCCAGGCCTGTAGCTAAATGCCTAGATGAGACCATGTATTTTAAAAACCTCAAAACCAAACCCAACCAAACAAAACATTAACACTAAAGGGGATCACTGCTTATGTTTGCTTGAGATTGCATATTTGAAGATAATTTATAAACTCACTTTACTTACAAATTTTTGAGAGAAGTCTGTCAAGGGCATGTGAAATAGAAACACTGGTCTGATGTTGCCCAAGAACGGCTGGCATCAGGCCTAACTCATTAATTTATGAAGGATCTGGCAGTCAATCAATAGGAAATTATCTGTGCTGTATTGACATAAATCATAATTGGTTTCCCTTGAATGCCATGCCAAATCCTTAACAGAATGAGTTACTGTATGTTTTGTGCCAGTTTTCTTTCTTTATCAGTTCAGTTCAAATCCTTCTTTGAATGCAAACAGTGGTACCCCCAGCAGAGCAATCCCCTGGCAACACAAGCAGTGCCATTCCTAATCCAGCATCCTGCACCTAACAACAGATAATACCTGATGTCTCAGAAGTCAGGAAAGTGAGGAAGAAAATGCATCTGTTCTACCATGCATTGTGATTATACAAAACAGGATTTTAAGACAATATCGTGTTTCTTCTCTAAATGGGAAATGTGGCTGGATCTTTTTACTTTTCTGCTGTTTATCCACAGCATCTGCATACATGTGTCTGTCAGTATAGCATCATATCACATCCTCAATATTTCACTCAGAAATTGATTTCTTTTTCGGGAATTCCTTTTTCCTCACAAAAGTTATTTTTTCCTCAGAAAAATTCATTTTTCTTGGAACCTGAAGGAAGAGCATCATGAAATGGTGTTTTTATTTGTCCTCTATTTTTCAATTAACAGTTTCTTCCATGGGTATAAGAGTTACTGAAGACCATGGTGTCAACCTGGCCTTTCAAATGCTGCTAGTGACATTCTGCCCTGTTGATCAAGCATCTGAAAAGACCTAGCACAAAACTTCACCAGCCTTGCCATGAAGGCCTGACACCTTGCTGTCAGTCAGCTGAGAGGTGGAGTTTTGTCCAAAGCCCTTCTAACTCAAGGACTGCCAGCAGTCTCTTTCTTTGAAGCCTGCTGCTGCTTAGATGATCAGCGCCTAATGGGGTTGACACCAACCTTCCCTCCAGCTTCCTTATCTCATGTTAAAAAAGACTGGGAAGGCAGAGGTGAGGGTTACTCTGCGAAGCCCTGCTATCCCCCTGTTCTGGGATAGAAAGAAGTAATAAAGAGAAAAAGAAGGAAGAACCTATAAGAAAAGAAAAGGATGGATATGGGAGGGTTTCACATGCACAACTTCCTCATGAACATGAAGGCTGTCCATCATGCTGTAGTCAATGAACCAAACTCAGTCATGCCAATTGGCTTCTGCCTTTCAAAAGCAAGGCAGAAGACTGAAACAGACCTTGCCTTGCAGAGTTCTTGTTGAAATGGTAAACTGAGCTGTTGATGTCAGATTAAAAGAAGAGCAGCTTCAGTGAGTTCATGGAAATTAAGAGCATAGACTAATGCAACAGTAGCACTGCAGCAAATCTCTCCTGTTTTCTTTATTCACTGGGTTTTATTTCTGTATTTATTATATATATTTTATCATCGTATATCAAGTTCTAGTCTACTTTGAAATTTTTGGTGTATTAATAATGCCTAAACTAGACAAACTGCCATTTAGGAACTTCCTTTATTTTTTTTTTTTCCTTCCTTTTTTCCAAAAAGCCGTTCTAAGTGGAATAACACATTCCAGGATGTACTTCCAACAGCCAAAATAAGCATACTTTATATCTGCTTGGGCACAAGGCATACATCTTAGATGAACTTTATTAACTCATTAACCAGCCCAAAACCAGGACTTAAAATGTCCTGTCATTTCTTGACACTTGAACTGGGTACTTTCAGCAATATCATGGGCTGACAGTTTGTTGATTGAAAAGAAGCCAAATAAAGCACATGCAGATGTCAGTGCTTGTTTTAAATGATTATTCACATACTCTTCTAGGTTAAATAAAAAAAAAAACAACTCAACATACATTGGGGTAACAGCAAGACTTTTTTCCCTTTTAGTAAAATTGCTCTTACTAAAGGTCAGTATAATACACCTAAAGCAAAGTGTTAAGTGATCTTTTAAATATCTTTCCTCAATATTGTATTCACCAAAGGTATCTTCAGTTTTAGATAGAGCTTTTTGGTTTAGAATAAAACAAACAAACAAACAAAATGCAATTATTTTTATATTGCAATAATTATAAAAGCTAAACAGATTATTTTTTCTTTTGTAGACGACCAAAAGAGATTTAGGCCTTATAGATGCATACTATTGTAATAATAAAACACAAATAGCCTCAAAGAAGTTAGCAAGTGTTCTGAGCCAACAGCACTTCATACAATACTAGAGATTTGAGAATACATTTATCATGCCAAAGTATAATGAGAATTATTCATGCTAGAATCAGAAAACAAGACCATGAAAAAGAATAGAAAAGGGTAAAGAAATACAGAGAAAAATTACATATAATACTACAAAACAAACGGGACACTTCCCCATTACTTTACATGAACCCAAATTGCAGAAAAAAAAACATTCAACTGTCCTAGGTAGGTATGAAATGACGTCAGCATAGCAGATATCAAGCTGTCAGGGAAAAACTCCAGGCACACGATGGGAGTTTGAAGTGCTGTGAAAAGAAGAAGATGGATAGAGAGAATAAAATCATTATATGTTATAGCAAAATAAGCTTAAGGAAAACAGCTCTGTGGACAGGTGAATGAGTGATCTGTTGTGATGACGTATACTCCAAAGAACAGTTATTAGCAGTTATCTCTCTCTTGCAGATATGCAATCAGACCAGACCTTCATTCCAAGATACTAGAACATTCCCAGGAAATACCTGAAATAATACAGAAGAAACTGTAAGCAGCAGTGGGAACTGATGCAATACAAAATTATACTTGCAACATCACTGCTAAAACCCCCATTATATACTGAAAAGCTAATGATATTTTATTTCTTTTTTTAATAGCTACATAGGCAAACACAGCCTCAGAATAATTCCATGCACAGCTAACTTTGGCAAGAGGGCCTCGAAAGAATTTCTGACAAGAAGAAGGATCTGTCTCACAAAAAAAAAAAAAAAAAAAAAAGGAAGAAAAACAGCATCTTGGGAAAAAAGTTTGATAGCTGGGGACAAGTGAAAAAATTGAGTGTAAGCAACACTGACTTGGATGAGGGACAAGGGTAACAAAACAGAGGAAAACAGCACTGTAGGAAGAACAAAAAGCAAAAGAACAGATAGCATTTCTGAATATCTCACCTTCCTGTATATTAATGTGAAAAACATGAGGAGCTATCTAGCAGATCTGGGAGTCCTTAAACAAGATCAGAATTATGCATCAACTATAATAGAGACCTGGTGGAAATATTCCCACGGCTGCAATATTTAACATATTATTCAGCCAGGGTAAAGGATGGAAGAGGTGCTGCTGAATGGCAGAATGTAAAAAGATACAGATCTATATAAAAGCATCTTGATCATAATGAGGAAAAAGAGCAAAGGTGTTATCCTGGCAAATGTCAGCCATCAAACCAGAAGGATCAAGCAAAAGACACTTTTGTGAGAAATAAGGAGAAAACCCCAAAGTTACATGGCTTCACAGTAATAGAGAGCTTGAAAGCTCCAAGCATCTCTTGGGAAAGGAACAGAGTACAGCAGCCTCCCCAGAAACTTCCCGAGGAGGAAGTTTGATGATTTTTTCATGCAGAAAATTGTGAAAACAAGCAGAAGGGAAGTGGGTCTGAATCTGAGTACAACCAGTGGGGAAGAGTTATTTGAAAATGTCAGAGTAGAAGGTGAAAATAGGAGTGAGATGAGGAAATGAGAGTTAAAGTTTCTCTACAAGTAGGAAAAGCAAAGACAAGATATTGAACTTCAAAGAGAAACTCAAAGAACTAAAAAAAAAAGATCTCATGGGAAACAGGGAAAAAGAGTTCAGAAATGTTGACTCCTAAGGAGATAATAAAAGCAAAAATGTAAAATATTCCAATATGTAGGATGGGTAGGACAAGTACTAGGAAAGCAGTTTTGTAAACTGTGAGGACCTCAGAGAGAGGAAGGGAGTAGAAGTGGAAATAAAGTCTAGCTACTTAAAATGACTAAAATTAGAAAAGTCATCATATGAGATATTACTTGAAACAAATATAAAAAGGAGGAAAAAAAATCCAAAAGTGCATTAGCGGGTGAAAAAAAACCAAACCAAACCAAACCAAAACAGAGGAAGCTAAAAGGCTGAGGTGCTTAACATCTTCCATTGCTTTGGTCTTCAGTAAAATGCCAGATGGGATCAAGAGCTATCAGACATGAGGAATAATAATCTGGGTTACTTAATGGGAAGACAAGCTACAGAGCACTTTAGTTTGGACTTTTAGATTTGGGTTGGTTTTTTTTCTTTTCAAAATTGTTAGGCCTAGTGGAATTCATTTCAGGTGCTTAAATAAGGTGAATCAGTGGCAGAAGCTTTACTGATTGCCATGAGAAAGCTTTCATGAAAGTTTGGACTGGAAAAATGAAAAAGGTCAAACAAGCAGCCTATCTCAAAAGTAGTAGAAGAGAATGGTGGGAGACAGTTAACATCAGTTCCCAGAAAATGCTGGAAAATCAGACAAACTATTTGTGAAAATCAAGACTACAATGAAGCAAGTCAGAGGCCAGGTGGATTTGTCAAGCACAAATCAAACCACACCCATACAATTTTTCTCTTTGACAGGAAACTCTGTGAACAGAGGAAGACATATCAAACGTCTTCACTTTTTTAATGCTCTTGACATTGTCTCATGTAACATAATGCAGGAGCTAGAGAAACTTTGTCCGCATGAAACTACTAAAACGTGGGAAGGAAAACTGGTTACATATGCAGAGGAAGGTTCATAGTCAAAAAAGGAAGGTATAATCAAAGAGCATTTAACCACAGATGTATCTTGAGCTCATGCAATTTACTATACTCATTAATGGTCTGGAAGACAGTGCAGTACATATGGTTGTTACATTTTCATGTGACACAGCAAATTCTTTGTCCTAAGAAGATAGTCTTTAAGTAATACTAGCTCAGTGCAATAAAAACATATCCAAATCCTCTTTCTGAAGAATAATGATACATCAGTTTAGTTATTCCTATAGCGAATGCGAGTCTGAATTCACATTGGCAGCAATACAGAGATACTATCAAAATGTGTGACATGAATATAGTCTATCTCTGTCATGCACAGATTTGGCATGTGAAAGGAAACACAAAACTCAGACATTAATTGATTACTGGAAGAAGGCGGCAAGATTAAAATCATTAACTTTGAAGCAAAAGCAAGTCTTCTCCATCATCTTTTTCTATTCTCTCATTTTGTTACCACTGCCTTTTACAAAGCCAATGACAACTATTTCAGTGCAACCTGTATCTATATTTATAGCCACATTTTGATCATCATGCACTGTCACATTTTAAACCACAGTAGAACACGATTTCTTGGCTTCCTTTTTTGAAGATGAAAGCAGGAAGTATTTTGTAGAAGTGTAGAGAAAATTTCTTATCACTGTATTATTAACTGGAAGCCACTATTTTTTTGGCTTCAGCTAGCCTGAGATAGCCTCTGGGTCACCCAGCTTCCAACCTGTAACAATGATAAATGAATCACCTAGCTGCTTAGATGTGTTTTTCCCTGCAATGTTGGAGTCTGACCTGCTGTGTTTCAAAACCAGAAACCATAAAATTTCCCCCAAAAAAGCAAGTTTGGATGGATTTTCTGAAGGCTTCACACTCTTTGTTGGCGTAAGGGACCTTGTTCAAACCTCTCGTTCTGGCAAATACCTTATAGCCCTGTGGGTCATAGAAAGACAATCAGAACACCTTCTTTGGTGGTTGCACTGGAGATACATGCATCAGTGAAGGCTCAGGTCCTTGACACAAATGTCAAAATAACGAGAGACAATAAAATAAGTACTCATAAAGATATTTTTAGGGTTTTATTTTAAAAGAAACTGTTTCCAAAGAAGAGAGAATGGAAATCTCTTTGAGACAATGCCTGTATACAGATACCACAAATGAAGCAAGACCATGGGGCTAAGGGTTGAGAGTAGGCTGCTGTCATTAATCACACGCAGTTGGCATGGTAACTGTTTCCCGTCTTCTTTCCTATAGACCTGCATAATTCCTAATACTATGTAGCATGGCAATTCTGGGTTACTCATGAGAACATAGGAATTACCACATAATCTCTAAAAGGATTTGCTGACATATCAAATACACTGAGCTGCAGTTCAGAACAAAATGTGGCAAGAAAAATACTTTATATTTAAGATTACCCATTGCACATTATTTTATACAGTACAGAGCTCCCTTAAGTTTTTAAACATTTAGAGAAAAACAAAATTTGTCAGTGAATAAGTTGTAAACAATGTCTACCCATACACTCAAGTAAGTCATAAGAAATATGTGACAGAAAGACTATTTTAAAAGGCGTTTTTAAGCATCAATATATTCTGATGCAAGTAATGAATTATTTGTTTGCAATGTTTTAAATAAGTGTGTGACTGGTGATTTGAAATCAAATTGTTGAAATCAAATCATTGAAATCAATTCTTTTCAAATTCATTTTTATGTTGAAATAAAATATTTTCTGAAGCAGATAAATCCACCTCATAACCTCTGTATTTTACTTACTGAAGTTGTCCTCAATTTTAATGTTGTTTGTATATTCACCCTAAAAAGGTATCCTCCTTTTTAATATGTCATCTCTTCTGTGACAAATGTAAGCCTTCATTTTCATTCAACACCCTGAAGAAATTAAGGCCACTATAGGACCAATTAGAATAAAATAAATAACATCCTAGACACCTCACAAACTAAAGGATATCTGTGGGAGGCAACAGCAGCTAAAGCCCTAGAAGGTATGGAGGAACCAGACCATGAAGCTAAGAAGTAGGACAGCTCTGACAAAGGAGCCAGAAGAATGATGGAGTGAGGTGATATGACCTTTGCATTCAATAAAACCTTATTCCCTCAGAAAAGTCCCAGCAAAGTAGCTTCTAATGAGATATGTCATTTATGTTAGTAACAAGTGTGGTCTCTAAATAAAGTTAACAGCATACTATGTTTATGTCACCTCTACCATAGGTAGAGACCATGGGCTTCCTGGTGTATGAAGCCTGTTGCTTCTAAAAAGTTTAATAAATGTTATTACTAACTTCATTATGGGGCATGGTTGTGACAGCTCACACCAATCACACAGTAGGAAATTTAAGAGTTAAAGAAATTATCTTTAATGCTCCAAAAGCCCATGGAGGGAGAACTCTCATGACACCTCACAGCTAGTGCTAGGAGGAAGCTGCCACTACTAAGCAGCCAATTCATGTCAAGCCATCTGTCCTCAGGATATCCAGAAAAGGGTGAGACTGTCCAAAAAAAGGGCGTCATTGTGAATTCCAACTCTCTGAGGGTGTTTGGTGTGGAGAGTGATGCTGTGGACAGTGAAGCCCATGGCTGACATCTGGCAGCCAAGATATGCTTTGACTGGAAAAACTACATAACCCAAAAAGGTACCTGACAGCTGAACTTAAGCCAAACTGCATTTTTCTCCTTTTTATTTGGTTCCAGACTTTCTTATCCTTAAAAGTCTGATTTAAGCTTAGCTGGCACTCCTGTAAAAGGATGAACCAGAGTAAAACTGTCCCACTGCAAGTGCTCAAACTGCAGTTGAGACCAACACACTGGAAAGATGTGTATACAAGAGTATGTTTCACACAGGTGGACACACTTGGAGTCCAAGATTTGAGGGACAGGGAGCTCCCAGCAGCAAGGCATGGGCAGGGGAAGTTTCAGCTCACTTCTGGCAGAAGGGAAAGAAGATCCTGTCACAGAAACTGAAGCTGTCCCGGCTCTATTTCAGGACTAGCATAAGGGATGAAGGTGGAGAAGAGGTGGTACGCTACTGCCTAAGGGAGGAAAGTGCAAACAAGAATTTTTGGCTCCAGAGCTCAGTTTCTGTAGGCTATGAAGTTGAATTTGCTGATGTAATATGCTGGGACAGAAAAATCTGAATAATCTACTTAGAATCTCCCCTACAGCTGCTAACATTATGAACTAAAACTCTGGCAAACTAGTGAAAGCCTGAAATTTTACTTGATCTGGGAAAATTCAGACCAAGGCAGACTGAATTTTCATTAGCAGACAAATGGCCCACACAGAGAGCCACGCAAGGTGTTTATGCCGAAACATTGGTCTCTGCTGAAGATCTTCTACAAAGTACAATGAATGGGAATGGGAAATAAAAACCACTTGGTTGTGCTCATCAACCACTGATACATCAGGGCACTCCTCCTAAGATTTCTGCAGCTAAACCTTGTAACTAGGTTTAGTAGGAAATGGCTTATGTCAAGGCAACACATCAGGTTTGGCAAAAGAAATTGAAACCAAGGCTCCAGAAATTTTAATCTGAGTGTGAATTTCTGCAGTTCCTGTATTTCAGCAGAGCTCTTCTGTGTCAAGAGACCTGGCTGTAGAGCCTAAGAATGAAAGGCTGTCTCCAGACCACAGCCCCTCTGTCATTTTTCCATGTTTAAGCACACAGCAGGCTGTGCCTCTGAGAGGTCTCTAATCCCTGCTGAAAAGGAACTCACAAGATGACTGATGTTATGTTTCAGCACCACATTTTTCTGTCTGTTTAATTGTTTTGAACTCTTTCAGAGTAACAAATGAGATTAATGCTGAGATTATTACTGGTAATTATCTATAAATATTGGTGAAGTGATAACATTTTCCACTTGGTGGCAGATATTGCTTTTAAAAATAAGCACAAAGCTCAAAAGACGCACTTAATGCAGATTTAGTGAAGAAAAGCTCTGCAGTGCCTGATGGGCATAGATCACAGCTGGATGCAGGGCTGAGCTTTAGAGCTTGAGGTAAAGATGTACCCCAGGAGCCACTTGTGCAGCAGACAACCATGCAGGGCTCTGTTTCCTTATGCCCTTCTGGGATCATCCAACCCCATGAGTGTCCTCTAGGGATGACAGGAAGATTTTGCCTTAACCATTCAGAGACTGCCCAGCACTCCATGAGCCCCCCAGCCCTGAGAGAGGGTGAGAACATGCACATTACTAGCATGGGATTATCAGCAAGGCTTAGCTTTCTGCAGGCTGTGTAATTGAGGGGAGATTCTCCCGCTACTCCTGCCTTCTCCCATTTACCTTGCCTGCAAGCAGTTTGGTGCTGAAAGGGGCGATTTCTCCCCATTCATTCCTGTGTGCAGCACTGCGCTCAATGAGAGACATCAAATGCAAGGACACTGTCCCTGGTTCAGGGCACCTGCGATGGAAGCTGCTGGGAGCAGCAGAGAGCTGTCCTGCCTGCTCCAGGACAACCAGCATATTGTTCTTTTTCGTCTAAGATCTCACCATGGTGGGAAGGCAGAGGACAAGTTTAACTCTGACAGCTAACATTGAACATCCCAGAATCACATTAATCCCATCTACCTGCAAGTAGGACTGTTGCACCTTCAGTCAGGTTGCTGACTGGTCATTATACTAGCTAGTTAAGTTCAAGAACGCAAGTGCATTTTTGCATGAAAGCTTTTCTCAATAAAAATGCAAAATATTGAGTGTTTGACTGTTTTCCTTCAGTAGTCAGCATGATCCTTAAAATGCAGCATGGTTTTTTTTCTGGTGAAAGCTAATGCTTATCCTCAAAAACAGCCATTGTCATTTCTTTTGCTGTTCTGAAGTACTTCTTAAAGTAATCCTATGTCAACTGAGAGAAAAAAAAATACCTCTCTCTTGAGCAGAAGGATGTTGTGGAAAACAGCTCTGTCACATGCTCCCATGGACTGCCATGTCTTTTATGCAGCAGGACCCCTCAATTTCTAGGTAATGCCTTCATCTCTACCATAGCTGCATACTCTTTCAACAAAGAAAAGATATCCTGAGGGCATGACATGTACTTCTATAGTTGAGGTTTATTTTGTACTGTACTGAACAAGAACATGTAGCAATGCATCCTTTCTTAGCACAAAGCCACACTCTCAGAGTTCCCTGCTCTCATCACTGAATGGGAAGCCGAGTGCTTCCGACTAATTATTCTGACCTTTCCGCTATCAGGAATTGACTCAGGCTATTCAAGGAGCAGAGAAAGAGGCTCTGTTTTTGCTTCAGTAATGTTTTGCTTGGTGGTAGCATAGCCCTCTGACACTACTGTCTCTCTTCAGCATTCACTTCCTCTTGAGCCTTCGGTTTGATTGAAAAAAATAAAACAAACAAAAAAACCCACCAAAAAAACCCACCCAAACAACCAACAGCAGACTATATAGACCATTCCCATGGAGTTATGCACGTCTCCTGTCTAAGTGCGGCTCCTTGCCATTGAATTTTAATGCCAATGAATCACATCCCAGAAAGGGTATGGGCCATTGCCTAGTGATGCTAATGAAAACTCCCTCCCTTTCTGTTACAGCTACCTCTGTTTCAAGAACTGACAGTGGAAGGAAGATGGCTTTCTCTCAGCTAGAGAGTGATATGTGACATGGACAAGTGATGGGTCTTAAGTGTGTTCTATTGGGAGGGCCAGATGCCAGAAATTTCCTAGCTCTGCCTCCAAACCAAATCGCATTTCCCCTTAGCATTAGGGTAGATGCTACCTTTGTGCTAGGTCAACCATGGCATGTCCCCACACAGGGAGTTTTGGGAGAGCTTGCAGTTAGAGAGTCATACTTTCTATCTCATTACTTTGTCTCTTGCTTATCCTGACCTTCTCACATGGCTTGTTTTCCTTTTCAGTTTTTCATGCCCTCCTCTCTGCCACTAATGTCAGCGACAAGGTACAAGAATGGCTATCTAGATTTTCTTTTTTTCTAACTTTAATTACTTCCTCCCTCCCAAAGGAAAAAATTCAAAGGTAGTTACAATATTAATTGAATGTGAAATTTCACTCAGAATTTTCTCCCCCTTCTCCTGCTTTTGTTTTGTTGTGTTGGGCATGACTAGGGTGGTGGTTATAGTACAGAAAAATGAACTGTTACAAGTTTAAAAGGACCAAGATTAGATATGTGGAAAATGACAAGTAAGTAATTAGCACTGTTTAACCCACTTATCTGCTTTTGGTTTTTTTCAGTTTGTCCTTTGACACTTTTGTACAGCATTGGAAAATTCCCTCTTCAAGCCAGGTGGACTAGTGAATACCCATGCCATCTGCTTAAATATCTAATTTGCAGTATGCCATCGATATGACCTTCAGTTTCCAAATCATTTTATAACCCATCAATCTGTGCACCTGGCACAATATCCTTTCTATCTACCTTATAACTAGCTAGCACATTTTAACCTGTCTCATGGTAAAAAACAAATATTTTTGATGTTCATCACAGCTTTGTTCCGCATTCCTTCCTTTGATACTACAGGAGAACAATGTAATGAATTTGTCAGGATCAGAGTCATTTTTGTCTGACATTTTGCAAGAAATCATATTTGCAAGAACCTCAGCACTCAGGTTTTTTATTATATTTTAGCTGTTTTTTACCTGTCATGCAGACTCTTAGAAAATACCAATTTTGCATTTTTTAAAAGGGAAAAACTGTGCAACTCAGCATGGAAACTGTGACTACAAAGAGCATGTAAGACAAAACGCTGTGGACTGAGAGCATTACTTATGCAGGTGCTCACCACGTGGTATTCTTCATAAAAATAGTATCCGGTGCTGTCGTCAATAGAATTGTCCAAAGGAATGAACAAAGGCAAACAGCTTGCTACGTGCTCCAGATGGGGTTAAGTGAATATCTGCCACCTAAAGTATTTTCTGAAAAGTTTATATGTCATGTCCTTGAGCTGCCTGGTTGTCAGTGATTTTTCAGATGCATTCAGCATTTCCTTCCTTGCTCCCATCCCGTCAGATGCTGCTGATGCGGCAGAACCAGGAATGTGCCTTATGTTAGAAGGGAAAATGCTCACCCAGCACATGTTCAACATGTGTCACAAGGAAGAGACCAGCCCAAACAGACAGCAAAAGGTGAAAAGATGTCTCCTAGTTCTGATCACTGACAGAGAGAGCGAAGGACTGAAGCTCTCAGATGAAGCTTTTTGGTGAAGGAAACAGTTCCTTAGGGCAATGCAGGGCAGTCAGACAGAAAAGTGTTTGCATTCAGCAACACAGTGGAGCACAAATGGAGGTGAATGAAGCTTACCAGCTTCTGTGGGGGAACTAAGGAATTTGTTCATGTCTTACTGCTCAACCCAGGAGACTGGGAAAAGGAGTTAATTCTGTCTTTGGCTGAACAGAAAAGCGTGGCTTGTATTTCCAGTAGTCCTGTTGGGTTCTGGCACAAAAAAGAACAAGACAGTCACTGTGAAGGTGTCTACTGCTGCAGAAGTGAATGTCGGTAAGTCAAACAGGTGTGCTTCCCTCATCAAAAGAAGCAAGGATGCCACTGAAGACCATTTCCTTGCAAACCAAGATGACAGCTGATAATTGGCATCACAGCATTTCCTCTGTCACCTCCGTCTCCTCAGTTAAGTCTTCCTAAGTCAGCTAAGACTAAAATAAACACTTTCTAATCTCAGTTAAATGTTGGCAAACAGGACTTGACACTGTGAGTGGAGCTGGCTGTCAATCTCTAGCTGAGTTTCTTGACTAGAAAATATGGATTTGTAAAAACTGACAGGCCCAAAGAATGTCTCTGGGTTAAGAGGCAGGGGGAGGGGTGACCTTTGTTTGCCCCCACGATATCAGAATAGTCAGTACGGCATCTCGAGCCTTGCTCTCTCTTACTCAGATCACAGACTTTGGTTTGGGTCTGCTTGGTGATAGCCTGAGCTGTGCCTGATGATGGGCCAGTCTGCCATCAGCATCTTGTGCTTCTGCTAGATGCCAGTGCAACTGTTGATGGTAACTGCTGATGTAAGGAGACAGATTTTCCACAAATCAAGGCACGTACTCTGGGTGAAAGAAAACATCAGAGCAAATATTTGAAACTGGTCACCCTCTACATCCTGCTGGAGTTACCTATCTCTAACTTTTCGTCAAAGTGTGTCTTTTTAGACAGAAAGTATTCCGTTTCATTCAGCCATAAGCAAGAAGGGATGCTGAAATCTGAGCAGCATTCAAGTGCAGCCCTAGCCATGCTAGTCAGTGCCAGCCAGCTGAAATGTGCCAGTAGTCACCTCACTTATCCCTTCTGCATTTTACGTGGCATGACCCCCACCTGTTTTAAAAAAATCCTCTCTGCTCTTAAGCCTCAAAACTTTTAGCAACCTGCTGTCATCTGTGAAACCAAGATCAAAGACAACGAAAGTGCCTGTCTAATCTTGAATGTAATCCTCCTTACATAGGCTTGTTCCTGAGCTGTGGGTACCAGTAGTCTTTCCATTCCCATCTTTGAACACAGGGTTTAAGACACTAGGGTCTCTCACACTGTTGTCACCACAGATCTGACTATTTTCCAGCTATCCAGTTTCTGCTGCTATTCATGGTGTGTAGTACATAAAGACATAACCAGTCTCCTTTTCTAATAGTCCCACAGAATAGCTATCAGAAACTGGCTGTCATGCTGCTTTTCAAAATGGGAATTCCTGTCATTAAGCAGCCACTGACCCTTTGGCAGCAGGACCAGAGAGGTGAGACACTACAAACAACCTCCCTTATAAATTCCAACACACTGTCCTTATCTGATGCTGTGCAGCTCTAGGTGATAAAATCGGCTTGACAAAAGTGGAAGCTGCGAGGCCTGCATCACCAGACCTTTAGGAAGCAGGAAAAACAAATAAATGCACTGCTGTATTTTCCCTTTAATGTTTTTTCACCAGATGGGTCTTCCTTTAGTTTTCATTCATGCTGTATGTCTCACATCTGCATGAGTTTGTTAGCAACAAGGCAGTGCATCCAGCACAGACCATGGATCTTCCCTCATGTGCATCCTCTCAAAGATTGGCCAGTCTCTTCCTTCCTTGACAGGGGATTTAATGTTGCGCCTTTAATCTTCCCAAGCTTTTCTTGGGCTTTGGCATGCCAAATATTATGCAGTTCTAATTATTCCGGTAAGACGCAGCAAAATCTCAAGTGCTTTTATTCCCCTAAAAGCTGGCAAGGGATGTGTAAGTTGTCTGTCTTTTTGTTTCATTTACTACACACTTTGTTTTCCCTTTCTCTCCCACTTGCTACCACAAGACCAAAATCTGCTAACTCCCCTCTAAACCAATCCTGTGCCAAATTTTCCAGGAAGTAATCTGTATGCCGAGTCCCATAAGGAGATGTTGTTCCCACAGCAAACATCTGTGCTGAGAACAACAGCACAAGGAGAGGTGATTAAAAGCTACATAGCTCTTATGTTCTTTACATCTGTGTGGCTATAACCTATTTAGTAATCAAATTTCAAAGTTTCTGCTGTAACTTTTAATTTAACCTATGATCACATTTCCTGCATATAGAAATTATTTTCTGTATGGAGATTAAAGAAATTATTTACCATTTTATCTCAGATTACATTGAATTCAACACACTGATGTTATTTAGCTAGTTCATTTAGGATAATACCTCTAACTGTAAACTATCTTTTCTTAAGCTTTTAAAGACAAACAGTTGATTAACTTTAAAGCATGTATCTTCCAGATCAGTAACATTAGTCACTGTCCATTACAAATAACATAGCCGCATATTTACGTTAATACATATTTCTGTTGATTAATTATGTAAAACAATACCAGCTTTTCTACCCTAGAGTTAAGGAAATGACTTCTATTTAAAAGAAAGACTCTTGAGAAAACAAATTTCATTTCAAAGGTTATTAGCAGAAAGAAGCCTTTGTTTTAGTCTTAATGGAATCATTCTCCCAGGATGACACAAATATCCATAAAGTACCATGATTTCATTTGGGTTTTAAAAAAACAAAAACAACTTTCTTTTCCCTTGACACAAAACAAGATTAGCTGGGGGTTTTTTTCTGTGTTGGGTAATACAATAATGGCTAGATTGTTTGTCTCTGGCCATCAGATGAGCATGCAGGGAGCAGGGAAGAAGACATAAAAGATTTCCTCTGCAGAGCTGTTGAAGAGCAGGAGGCAGTGTGCCTGCAACACAGCCCTCTCCTCCCACCTGCTGTTGCCCCAGCTCTGTGGACATGGCTGGACCCCATGCTTGCAGCATCACACGTGCCTGCCAGGCAAAGCATCGTCCTAAGTTATCATCGCAAGGCAATGCAGATTTACCCCTACAGATTTGCTGTCATGCAGTCATAGTGGGCGAGTGTAGGAGTGAGGAGGAAGCTGGAGGGGGGTCTCATATTCTCTAACCAACCAACAGACAATGAAGCTGCTACTTTGCATACAGCACACGGTGTGCATTGTCCTGAGGTCTGCAGCTGTGGGGGAGGCTGTCCTTCCTCCAGCCAAAAGCTGCAAAAGGCTTTGTTTACATTAGTGCAGCTGTGAGATCCCCCAAATGCAGGCCAGCTGTTAAAAGCCAAAATGAGCTCCTAAATAGTGTGAACCAAACTGTTCTCCTGCATCTGCCTCTTCAATCCCACCCAGTAAACTGTCCACTAGTAACAAAATAGGATGAGGCTGCAAGATGCAGAGCACATGCTAATGTGACTGTAATGATCAGTTTGTGTATCCCACCATGTCTCCATGGAAAAGGAGCTCTCCCAGCCCCCAGTGAGGCTCTGGAGAGGATCCTTTTTCCTCACAGAGGGTAAAGAAGCCAAATTTCAAAATACTTTCCTGTTTTTTTACCAACCATAATACGGGAAAAGTCTTCAAAAAGGATAAGGCCAAGATGAGTAACTAAGTTTACTTAATTTGTTTGCAAGGTCTTCCTGTCCCACATGCAAAAAAATGAAAAAAAAGAAAAATAATAGGCATTTCTTCAAACAGATACTCTGGGGCCTTGAGACTTGGAAATGTGTTAATTAATCTGGGCCAAGGCCTTGGAAAATACCGAAAAGGACCAAGTGCTGAAAAAAAATCTCTGATTACTGTCCCATGTTAATAAACAACATATAAAAGCAAGGGTTCTAAATAAAAAATGTCACCAAGCTGAAAAGGATCAAAGTTTGCCTATACCCTGTATCATGAATCTGATAATCTGGGTGGATCTAATAAAAATCTTCTCCTCAGTACATATTGCTCTATGAGAGCTTGCAACTCTAAAGTTCAAAGATTTTTCTCTTTTTGAAAGCATCTATAATGAAAAAAAAAAAGACATCAAAAAAAACTTTTACAGCACAAAAAAAGAAAAAAAAAGACATGATCATGTTTTAGCAGATATATGCCGGAAATTCTGCTCTGGTTATCAAAACATGAAAGTGTTCTCAAATTAAACTACTAAAAAAGTTCAACAAGTAAAGCTATGTTTGTTTTCTTCATGGCTCATGGTGAGCTTAGATACCTTACACTTTCTCAGGGCAGAGCCAATATCGCATTTGAGAAACATGTCATGCTCCAGATTTATTTGCATATACAAGAAGAGTGTTTTACAGCACAGTTTGAAAAGAGGTTTTTAAATAGCAAATGTCACTGATAAAAACAACTGGGGGGTATGTTGTGTTTTTCAAGACAGGTTTTCTTTGAGGACAGCTGAAAGAAGGGTGTGTAAAAAGCTTTGTACTTCCTGGAGCCCTCCTGGATGCAATGCTCCAAACAGAGGCATTATCAAAGGAATCATGTGCATGTCCGTAAATTAGCCCTAGCACCGCAACACAATTGTCTTAAAACCCATATTAACATGGACATCAGATCTACACCACACTGTCATGATTTTGGGATTGCAGTGCAGACTCATCACAACCATTCACTTTGCATGGTTTAGAAAATACTGCTCCATACAATAAATCTATTTTCAGAATGTGAGAAATAGGAAGGCTTAATTTTTAAATAAGGAAATAATGTTCAGGAAATGTGGAGGTTTTGTCAGGGTGTTAGAAAATAATTGGGATAAAGCACTTGCAATATATTTGAAAATGTAAATCATACATAAAGAATAATTTCATAATAAGGATAAATATCTTTACTCATAGTAGGTACTTTCCTCCTCCAAAATAGCACTTTTTTACCACTGTACCGTTGATGCTATGATCAGCAGGAATAAGAAAGAAAAAAAAGATTGTGAGTAAATGGGCTTAAATAGGCAACTATTTAAATATATCAATAATCTAAGCAATGCTAATTTCCTATTATTTACTGAGGGGAAAAAAAGAAAACAAAACGACAAACAGGAACTGTTCAAAAAGACTCTTCAAAAAGTCCTGCAGTGCTGTTGGAAAATGACCCGTCTATTCCTACATCTGCTTAATTAATGCAAGTGAATGTGTCAAATATCTTTCCTGGTAACGGATTAAGAAATTATCTACAAGCAGCTTTGGAAAGCTGCAGGCAAACAGAATTTCTCAATATCCTGCCCTACATCAAGGCGTATCTGAAAAAGTTGAGGTAAAGCAAATGGGTTATAAAAATATGCACAGCATTAAATTTTCTTGTAGCAGACCAAAGCAGCATTACCATAATAGTTACATCTATCGTGTCTCCTGTCACATAATTCCTGGCTCTCCTGCTCCAACTCTGCAGTCTTGAATGTTTATTTTTCTCTTTTTTGCCAGTATATCTGTAAAGATTCAGGCTATTTTCCCTCGCTGATCCTTTTGCACATGCTCCCTGAATCAAGACAGAAAGATGCTTCTTATCTCCTTCAAATTCCTCCTTATGACACATGATAGATGATAGGTTTTTGTGCTCCCCTGCTGAACGTCATGGCTTCTAAGAAGTTCCTTCTCAGCTATACAACAGTGTATAAGTGGTCATCATAAGTGTCTATAGTGTCACTTCACTGTACAGTCAGGCTACATGCCTGACACCCTGAAGTTAATTCAATTCCAAGTCTAATATTAAGACATCATGTTATCTGTGCATATTTTGGATCTCACTCCATGATCTTGTACTTGTAGTGCTGCATTTCATACTTTTTCTTTTGTTACAAATCTCTTGCTGCACAAAGACGTTTCTCCTGCCATGCAATCATCCAGTCCTCAACACTGGTGATGCCTCCCAGGCACGCATCATCAACAACTTTCACACTAGCACAGGCTTATTCCTTGCATCAAGACCATTAATGAAAGCACTGACTCCAACTAGTCCTGAGACTGAACCTTGAGGAACACCATCTATTCTCTGCACAGCTGTTTCTCATGCAGCAGAACCCAGGTCTTCAGCCACCTCACAGTGTTTGCCCTAATCGACATCTTCTCTATATGAGGCAATAATTTCCCAAGTGGCATATACCAGATGTTTTACTGATAGCAAACAGTACTAACAGGGATTCAATTTATTGTACTGCTTTTCACTTTTCTAGAAAATCCGTAGTCTTATTGTCATTTAAATATTGGGTTAGTCTGGTGTGAACTGCTTTTTGAAAGGCTTTATTGAATTCTGTCCTCTTTTCTATTCATCCCTGGTTTTTACTATTATTTCTTTCAAAATCCTTTCCTCACCCACCAAGGGCTCGTTCAATTTTCTTTATGGAAGGCTACTTAGTAATTCATTAGCCTGAAAAGCAGTGAATTTTATGCTCAAAAGATTTGGTAGGCTACATGTAAAAAGACCAGAGTTATAATACAAGAAATTCGGCACTACTAGTTTCTTAATTTCTACCGAGTGAGACTAACAAACAGTCTTTTATGGGCAAATTTCAATTCCTGTTTCTGTTTTCTGGTGCTCCTTTTCCACAAAGAAACCACAGGATATATTGAGAGAAAAGAACAAACTCCAGAACCATCCTCTAGCACTCTCCCATGCCAAATTCTTTGTTCTCACCTGTGGCATGTGCTCAGCCTTTATATCGCATCCTCTCCCTCAGCTTTGGAAGCAGCATCCATCACTCAGCCCTTGGCCTCTATTTATGTACAGAAATCAGTGCCCTCCAGTGAGAGCCCTCAAGCTCATGTAGGGCTAGAAGTGCACCAACTCCATCTTTCCCAATCACCCCACCTGGTTCCAGGAACAAGAGCCCCTGCTACTGCTACAAACAGAAGTCCAGAGTAGACCCACTGGTGCCTGCTCCTTGATAGTCCAGGGTCTGGGAAAAGGTCTGAGATTGGAAGGGTCCAAGGCTGAGGCTCCAGCTGCTCAACCAGGCCCCCCCAGGGAGCTCCCAGGCACATGATCTGCTCCTCAACGCCTATAGGAGCAGCGGTGATCAGCAACGTCTAAGCAGTCAAAAACTTTGGACAAGTATGACCAAATGAAATAACCCCCTTTAGTTCTGCACTTTGCAGGCTGCTTTCTGGAAGCTGAGCATGTACCCACATGAGCTCTTTGGTGCATGAATCTCTTTTTCTCATTCCCTTCAACATATGCACTGAATTTGTTATTTCCCACATTTGATACGCAGTAATTTGTTATTTTAGAATTATTTCAGGATTCTGGAAAAAATTCCTCCCCCCAGCTGGTTTCCACCTCTCTTGTCATGCTTTCTGCTGCCACTTCTGATTCCCATTAGATATTTAACTTTTCTTTTTTGATTAAAAAAATGATACTTTTATATTTGAGCTACATTCAGTCAACTTGAACATCTACCCCGTATTGAATATATTCCACCCCTACTTCTTTTCTCCAGCTCTGCACTTAAAAGCTAATTGATTTTATATACATCTTAACACTTGCTTTAGAAGGCTTATTTCACTCTGATATCTGGCGCTTTTTACTTTGTCTTGTGCTTTCCGATGATCTGTATGAACTGACTTCTTTGCTGATACGTCCCTATAATAATTTTTCATTTTCTGTGTGCTTACTCTTCATTTGGAGTTGGTTGTTGACTCACACAGCTTTTGGAACCTTTCCTTACAATTTTCTTCCTCTGCTTGCTTGGCAAATTCCTGCTAGGTTTTTGTAATTTTTATTAAGGGAAACTTCAAGCCTCCTCCATATTCAAACCCCTGAGCGCTTCAGTCCAGTTGACTTTACTAACCGCTTCCTTTAATTTCACTAATTTGCCCTCCTGAAATGACTCTATTTATTTTAAACTTAATCAACTCATGCTCATACAATGCAAGCTAATTTTCTACAATCAGCCCCTCTGGAAGGTCCTTACACCTTCACAAAACCTAGTCTGAAACAGGTAAGCGCAAATTCTCTTTGCCCTTTAGTGATTGTGACTGAGAGAAAATTACTGGTGTTTAAGGGCTCTGAGTTTTTGTGATCATAATGAAACAATAGGATTTGGAAATGAAGTTTTCTTTCAGAATAAGTACATGCTTTGTCTGACAAACTTCTTTTTTTGCAAGTGTACTGAAATAATATATTCTTAAGGTAAAATCTTGGCTTTATGAGAATAAACAGGGAACTGAGAATCAGTAATGTTTTGATTTTGCCCAAATGTTGTGCAAGTAATATCAAGTGTGGGAGCTCTCAGCCCACCCTTAGAGAAGCTGGGTGTGTATCATATCCAATATGTCAGGGAAAAAAAGGCTGATAAAAAGCATCTGGGAGCAGATTCATAGTTTTGTACTTTAGCATGTACTCTTTATATTTTTGCAGAATTTCTAGGTAATAGTTGGGAGTCCAATATGTTGATCTAAAAATAAAATGTATCATCTGGCACTAACATAATGTCTTTAAGTGAAAAACAAAATACAGGTCCAAATTAAAGCATAGGTGTTATAGTCATGGGCACTAGGGCTCAGATGTTCTGTTCACATGACGAGATACAGTTTTTGCTTTCAGTGTAATTTGCTTCTGATTCATTACTCTTGTAATTAAAGATGGATGAAAATTTTAATAAGAACTCATTTGAATTTTTCTTCATACAAAAAACACAGGCTTCAACTGCCCTGATTTGTAGCTTCATGATATTCAGTATTAAAGAAGCACTCAGGTGTCTTGCCTGCACTCTGAATGTCCTTTCAAATCTTAACATATCAGTACAGCTGTTTACTACATAAAATATTCCTACCAGGCATCCATTACCTTGTTTTATTCAAGAGCTTCCATCATTTACCCAGAAGAGAGAAGTGTTATAGCCCACATGTGACAGACAATGGGGAAATTCAAGATAGTTTGAATATCCTTGAAATATATGCTTCAGCTCAACCCCAGTGAGGAAGATGTCATGGAAAGGTCCCTGGGAGTTGTCAGCCTCTATCTCTGCAGTATCACAAAGTAGAGAGGAAGGCAAACTGTCCCACTGAAGTCTGATAGCTATATGGTTGCTGGGCATCCCTGCCAGAAAGCCCCCTGGGCAGCCCATCACAGGTATCTGCACTGTGTTAAGACTGTCTATGCACTGAACGTTAGAAACTTAAAAGCGCTAAGTACCACTAAAAGTAAATGGGTATTAAGTTCCCATTTTCCAGTAAGATGGTTTTTGCAATACAAAATTGCTTTCAACAATGTCATACTTTGCTATTTTGGATTCTGTGTAGAATTACGTCAAATTTTAAAACTGGACTTGAACTTGCAGTTTGCTTAGGTTCTTGTGAAATCTTCCCCAGAAGAAACTAGCAGCAGTTTCAGAATTATATTACAAATGCCTACAAATAAAAATGACACACAAGAAAATCCTGATTTGTCACCTCAAGCAGCAAGTTCTTAATATATTCACCAGCTTTATGTGAAGCACTCATTCAATGTTATTATTTCATTTCCCCAGTTCCTACAGAGAAATAAGCACAAGATCTGAGCCACCTGAAGGAGCAGACTCACACTCAGCTGGATTTCAGATGCCAATTGTTCCCCTTCACCCATCCACTGTACACCATGAAGCCTGCTCTTCCCTGCCACCTATTTTATGTCTGAGAATAACAAACACACACAGGACAGAAAACACAAACACAAGCGGAAGGAGCAAATCAGAGTGAACCACATATTGTGATAAAAGATACAGCTTTTCTTCTTCTCTAGTATTTACTAGAATATAGAGATCAGGTTTCTGACCGATCAAACCAACTGCAGAAGTCTTTGTAGATGAATGAAGCTTTGAAAGGCTATTTAAATCTAGGTTTCTCATGATCCCCCCTGGCAAAGAATTAATCAGTTCAACATGTGAAGGGTGGGTTGGTCACTGTTGAGTTGATGTCTGAATCCCGTACAGACAAAATAGTCTATTTGTATTTCTTTCAAAGAGCAAAACTTTGATGTGTCCTGAAGGACCACAATTCATAATTCTTCTCAAATGGAAAAAAATATATTTTTGTTTTGAGCATGCATTTCTTTTACTTGGGTGGCAAACTATTAACATAATATTTAATAAATTGTGATCTTTCTGAAACCTGCCCTCAAAACCATAAAAGTTTAATCCAGCTATCAATGTTGTCAATAATTATATTTTACGATTTCTTGGCTGTCTTGTAAGAATTCCAGATAAGTAAACCAAAAATGACTAATTGCTATGGCAAAATGTTATGGATATTAACAAATAATTTGTCATTGTAATGAATTACAGCCTTGTATTACAGCTAGTTATTAATGCTTGCTTAACTGTGGGGTGAGAAGGGTGCTAGTGATTTGATTACTGATTACAATTTTCTAGTTACTGCTGGCGGCCAAATATTTTTCTTCCATTTCCCAAATAACAGCTATTAGGATAAAATGTGTCTGGGCAAATCTCCTATATGCTTGCACAGTTCTGGAAATGGAGATCAGCACAGGGTAAAAGCCAGGGCTCAGACTGGGACACTTTTTTTCTTTTTCACTATGAAAATGCACGTTTTTCTGAATGCATTTCTCTGTCTCGCTTATACAGTCTGCAGCATCCACTTGTATGCTATGAGGAGATTCCTCCTGGGAAGGAAACTCAGGGAGAATGTGTGAATTTCTTTTAGTCAGTGGCAGTCACAAAGATTCATAACAAGATTCTGCAAATGCTGTTTATGGCCACTGCTTGTAACACAGACCACACAGGTACTGACAACACCTCCATCAAGGCATGCTGTTCAGAAACCAATACAGAGCTGGCCCAAGAGAGATGTGTCCTCTACAGAAAAGGCAAATTATGTTGGACTAAGAAGAATTCTGGAGAGGCAGGCCTTTTACATACTCTTATTTTACATCAAAAGGGATTTCAAGAGAGACTGCAAATCTCTTGCCTCCTTGCAAGCTGGCTAACAGGCTAACCTGCAAACCTGCAAGTAAATACAGTATGGCAGCAGGCTTTCTATTTAGATCTATAATACCTTTGCTTTACTATCAGAATTCTCAAATTTTTTTCATTCTTAACATACTTTCCAAACATTTCCAGTAGTATTTTTTTTCATATGTCCTGGGTTCAGCAGTAGCAGTCATTTTTCTCTTTCTTAGCAGCTGGTGCAGTGCTGTGTTTTTGACTTTTGGCCTGGGAACAGCGCTGATTACACCGATGTTTTTAGTTGCTGCTTAGTAATGTTTACTCTGACCAAGGGCTTTCTGAGTCCCATGCTCTGCCAGGGAGGAGGGGAAGTGGGGAGGAAGCAGAGACAGGACACCTGACCCAAACTGACCAAAGAGGTATTCCATACCACAGCACATCATAAAACTGGAGGCAGTTAGCCGGAAGGGTTAGAACACTGCGCAGTTGGGCTGGGTATGGGTCAGCGGGCGGTGAGCGGTTCTATTTTCATCCCTTGTTATTTCCCTTATCGTTATAATTATTGGTGGTAGCAGTAGTGATCTGTGTTATACCTCAGTTACTGGACTGTTCTTATCTCAACCCATGGGAGTTACATTCTTTCGATTCTCCTCCCCATCCCTCTGGGAGGAGGGGGGGAGGAGAGGGGAGGAATGAGAGAGAGACTGAGTGGTTTTCTGAGTTACAGCTGGGCTGAAACCACGACCATGCACTTCATTGCTTTGCCACTTCAATTTGCCATCCATACACTTCATTCTTGCTGTCAGATACCAGCTTCATTATCTTTTGAAAGACCACTATTTCACCCCTGTCATACAGCTCCCATCACCCTGGCAGGCAGCTCCCCTCCTTTATAACTACATTTAGAACTACATTTCATCAGACCAGGGAAAGCCAGAGTTGTCTGTCAAGCAGTGCAACCACATGCCACTTATAAGAAAGCCACAATGGAAAAGAACTGGACAAAAATGAAGAAAAGTAAAATCATGCAAAGTATATAATCCCAAACTTTGCAAGTTTTGCTCTAGTGATGTTGCCTTTAATAAAAGTCCTACATTCACGAGACTCATAGAATCATAGAATAGTTAGGGTTGGAAAGGACCTTAAGATCATCTAGTTCCAACCCTCCTGCCAGGGGCAGGGACACCTCATACTAAACCATGCCACTCAAGGCTCTGTCCAACCTGGCCTTGAACACCGCCAGCGATGAAGCATTCACAACTTCCCTGGGCAACCCATTCCAGTGCCTCACCACCCTCATAGTAAAGAACTTCTTCCTTATATCCAATATTTCCCTAATTATCCAATAACTTCCGCTGTTTAAGTTTTAACCTGTTACCCCGTTTCTTATCACTACAGTTGCTAACTAATAGTCTCTTCCCAGCATTCTTAGAGGCCCCCTTCAGATACTGGAAGGCTGCTATGAGGTCTCCATGCAGCCGTCTCTTCTCCAGGCTCAACAGCCCCAACTTTCTCAGCCTATCTTCATACGGGAGGTGCTCCAGTCCCCTGATCATCCTCGTGGCCCTCCTCTGGACTTGTTCCAACAGTTCCATGTCCTTTTGATGTTGAGGACACCAGAATTGCACACAATACTCCAAGTGAGGTCTCACAAGAGCAGAGTAGAGGGGCAGGATTACCTCCTTCAACCTGCTGGTTATGCTCCTTTCAATGTAGCCCAGGATACGGTTGGCTTTCTGGGCTGCGAGCGCACACTGAAGCCAGCTCATGTTCATTTTCTCATCAACCAACTCCCCCAAGTCCTTCTCCACAGGGCTGCTCTGAATCTCTTCTCTGCCCAACCTGTAGCTGTGCCTGGGATTGCTCCAACCCAGGTGGAGGACCTTGCACTTATCATGGTTAAACTTCATCAGGTTGGAGTCAGCCCACCTCACAAGCATGTCAAGGTCCCTCTGGATGGCATTCCTTCCCTCCAACGTATCAACTGAACCACACAGCTTGGTGTCATCAGAAAACTTGCTGAGGGCGCATTCAATCCCACTGTCCATGTCACTGACAAAGATGTTGAACAAGATCAGTCCCAACACCGACCCCTGAGTGACATCACTCGTTACTGCTCACCAGCTGGACATTTAGCCATTCACCACAACTATTTGCTTGTGGCCATCCAGCCAGTTCTTTATCCACCGAGTGGTCCACCTATCAAATTGATGTCTCTCCAATTTAGAGACAAGGATGTCATGTGGGACAGTGTCAGACGCTTTGCACAAGTCCAGGTAGATGACATCAACTGTTCTACCCCTTCTACTCTTAGCAAAGCCACACCTGTTTGAAGACATTTAGAAGAATCACCTCTGGCACTTCCATTAATGCACCTGTGAAGCTTATACACTCCTTTCAGCCCTCAGAGTTATCAGTTCTTGTAGGACTTTTTGTCCTCTGAGTGTGAAGGAACTCGTTTGTGAATTTATTAAGTAGCTGAACAGTACATGAAACATATTCTTGATGCACTTATTCTTTGGCACGCTTGGGTAGCTGAATGACCTCGAACACAGCAGCTGTACCATCAAGGAGTTCAACAAATCAGTACTTATCCAAGTCAGTAAAATCAGGACCCTGTTCTGACTTCCTGCATAAAAATTTTTACACTTCTATTTCAAAAAATAATTAAAACTACTGTCCACAGACTTCTACACACTCTGTGACGATCAATGTAAACTTAAATGATGGTCTGACTTGATGCAGTGCATGGCGAACTGCCACAGCAGAGGGGCAGGTCCAGGAGACGCTCATTGGCCACCACACAAGGTCAGTGACGCTAGCAGATGAGTAGGGCAGGCAGCCAAGGGCAACCACTTCCACCTGCCTCATGAGAAATGTTGGAACCTGTACATCTGAGAGCTTGGAGACCACCTCCTTGGCCTGCTTCAGAAATGACGGCCAGTAACTGAGTCTTGAAGCTGAATTATTTGCTCAATTTTGGAATGTGATTTAATTACAACTGGAGTCAATGCCAGCTATGTAGATTTCTGAGTTATTAAATTCCTCCACTAGATGAGCAGACTCCCTTTCTTAGCTCCTAGACACTCTTTCAGTGGTTTTAATGTCTGTACTAAATTACAGGGCATTTTCCCCATCTTAGACATGTTTAGATGTAAGCTTAAGGACAATATATCAGGTTGGAAAAATAAACGTTAATTTAATGGTGGTATTATCCATCAAGGATTAGCTGCATCTCTAGCTTTACCTTGAGTACCAGAGCCCTGGAAATTTAATATGTGATAATATTAATTAGACACAAGAACGATCTGAGTGTTAAAGAAACGTGAAAAACTTTGAGCAGAGCCAGAAGGAAGAGAAGATTTAAAAGTATGAATTAATTTTAGCCAAAGAGAAACTTAGAGACTCTAAAAATACAGCCTGCTGTCTCTTCCCATATACTTTCAGCATTAGACAGCTACTAGTAAGTCAGTATGTGTCTGAGTACATACAAAGATAGCTGACATCCCAAGGTATCTGAAATAACTGTCCCCAAAATCAGAATTAGTCCAGAGGATCCAGTAGTGACCCTGGCAGTAACAGATAAAAGTGACATGAAGGAAAAAGGCTGTAATTCAGCTATATTTTCACACATCCCCTCCCATTTTTCCCAGGAAGATAACTGTCATCCACCAACTACCAACTCTTCAGGCTACTCAGACACACACACTGAAAATTGACTACAGCAGCTGCAATTAACCTTTGCTCTTCAGCACTTCTAGAATAAAAGGCAGCCTTTAATGGGCTGATGTTGAAACCTGTATGGCATTTGAAAGTGCTTAGGTATTAATGGGTGTGTGGGATTGTAATGGTATCAGGTGGACTTCCTGAGGTGCTTCTTACATGACCATGCCCAAGAACTGACAAGCAGCTTCTTGCTAAAAGTCATCTTCTCATGAGCAACATATCTGAGTGAAATAGAACCCTCAGGAAACATCTTTGTATTTGTTTACAGAACCGAGAAAGCATTAGGAAAGCACGCAGAGGATGAATACATCATCTAATATGCCTCAACTGGATCTTCATCTGCAGCTGAGTGACCGGAGCATAACACACCACCCTTCTCGTACTGATCCACCTCACCCTGACACAGGTCCTGTGCAAAAGCTTGGGCACCTGGCACTTTGGTGGGTTGCAGTGTTTTGTTAGGATATCTGACCATGAAGACGGTCCCATCGATAAGGAGAAGACCTACCAAGCAAAGCCTAGGAGCTTTTGGGGCACTTTGGGCCGAAGTAGAACCCTCACTTAGCATTCAACTCCTACCTAGTGAGAGGGTAAGCCCACTTGTGGCAGGTATCCAGCAAAATGACAGGGGGTTTCTTCTACTTTTGAATTCTGAACTTTGCCCACAGTTTATACAGCTTGCTGCAGCCTGGGCACCTGTGAAGCATCAGACTGCAGCTGGCTGTGGGTCTACTCAGCAGACAGGAAGGTGTGAAAGAGGATTTTGCAAGAAACACGCAGTGGAATTTCTGTATTTATGATTTTTTCTTGTTAAAACTCATGGGGTTTTGTAAGTATTTAGTGAATTGATTTTCTTTTCCTGTCCTCTTATCCCCCCAAATTCTAATCTTCTTGGGGGAAATGCTGAGAGGGAGGGTGTGGTCCGTGTGGAAAGTGGGTAAAATCAAAAACACATTCAACATAAAAGAGTTTGAGAGAAACCATGAAAATTATTTTTTCCTGGGAAGAAATATTTCTTCAAAATCATCCCTAGTTTTACGGGAAAAAGGGGCCTGATTATGTCAGGTTGGCCCAGAAATTTACTTTCATAAAACCGTATATTGAACTGAGCTGCTTAAAAGTTCTCTTTTCCCTGATCTTTCCCTAAAGCAGACAAGATTGCTACTGCATCTTTACTCTGCCAAGTGGGTTTTCATACAATTTTTCACCAAATTTCTTTCTTATTTCCTACAAATACAGCTACTGCCATGCTACAGGTTTGTCGGTATAAGAAAAGCTGCAAAATATCACAAAAGACATTTCTGTGACAGCTTCACTGTCAAACTGGACCTTTTATAACTAAGATCTTAAAACTTCAAGTAGAGAATAAAAGCATATTCAGCTTTTGTTAAATAATTGCAACAAGAATAACAAATATACATATAATTTTGAATTATCTCCATAGCATATAAGAATGAAATAGAGTTGCCTCATCAGTTTAAGTGTTAAACATTTAAGGATGTGTTATTCTTTGGAAATCTAATAAACCAAAGAAATCATGTATTCAAAGTTCAATATAACTTAATCATTGGCTAATATGATTAGTGATGTGTCACAGAAGAACTGTTTGGCAAGTGTTAATATAGGTATCTGTGTTACCAATGATGGGTTTTTTCTAAAAGAGGATTATTTACCATTTAATCGAAAACTGTGTCAACCTCTTTTCCATGTAGCACAATGTAATGAAAAGCTCCATTACAACCCAGAAAATAATGGTGATTGTATGTATAACATGAAGGATGACATATGGGATGTGAATTTTGCAATGATCATATTCCCTTGAACATTTTGAAGGTAGAGGTCAAGCCTATCTTCGACCTCAGCATCTCCTGCTTAGCTTAATAGGAGAATCCTTTTCATCCAGTATGGGTAAGTTCCTAAATCCCTACTGCTCTCTGCTGGACTGAATCCCTGCTGGCTGTGATCTGAAAAATAATGGTGATATTCAGGCAGAGACATGGCCCTCAGAACTTCAGCAATCCTGAAAAAAAAAACCTTAAAAAAGAACCCGGGGGAAATATTCAGAAAGAGCCTCTTCTCCTGAGGTCCTCAACTTGATGTTCTTCATCAGGTTTGTTCTGCTGCCTCTTGCTCTTAATATGAAAAGGAATGGAAGAGCTGTTCATGTGATGGTTTAGATAAAAGCAGTTAATTGAATAGGAAAGGGAGAATACATGAGAAAACACTTTACACTAAGGTCAGTGTAAAGGCAGGTGGTAGTATGACTTAAAGCCTCTGCATAGATGGGGTATCATTTAGAAAATTACATCTTTTATTCACAGCCGAGAGAAATGTCAGCCTTTAGTCTCATCTAAGTAGCTTACTTTGTGGTATTCGTAATTTTTCCCCATTCTCCCAGGTTCCTCTGTGGAAAGGAAAGTGTTGTAGTAATTGGTGCTCATCGTAAATGACCTCTAGGCTTTGGTGAATTTGCATCTCACAAACACACACACAGTTCTTTGAATTTCATTGTCATAGCATAAGCAGCAGGCGGTCTCTCGTAGAAAGAAGCCACCTTTTCCTGGATGTCTAGAGGCAAATATGCATTTAGGATTTATTTGTATTACAGTAACTCAAAGAGAGCCCAGATGAAATCACAACACTGCTTTTTTCCAGGTGCTCTTTGCACAAAAAATAGAAGTCCTTGCCTCTGAATGTTTACAATCTAACTATGGGAGGCAGCAGGAACTATTGCCCCTTTCTAAATTTGTCTAAATTTAACATGGTCTATTGCTGAGGTAGAGCGACATAAGTTTTCCTTGCCTCCTATTTCTGGCGTATCACGTTTGTTCTGACGTTGAAACAAACAGGGCCCCACAGATGGTGCCTAGAGCAGGTACAGCAGCCAGGAGCACACCAGTCACATGAACATGGAGCTTTCACATGCAAGTGGACACTCCAGATTAGCTGACAACCCTCCCACCCCAATATCTCCTACTCACCGTGAGCCCAGGCTGTTTGCTTTAGGAAACAGTGCAAGAGGCCCCCTCAAATGTTCAGTTCCTGCAAAGAGGAAGTTTTCTTCACTGCTCCCAAGTCTTAGGGATTTCCTCATCTTCCAAAATGTGAAGTATTAGGCCTTATGGGAACCTTTTATTACCACTGTTAGCTTTACTTTGGATGACCTCATCATTCATGTAAAATTCAATTCCTAAATGAGGAATATAGACTAATGAAGGGTCAAATAAACCCAGAGGGATTAACCCTCTCTGGTCTCCCTTGGGAAACTGAAAGTTTTTTATTTTTTTTATTCTTGGCCTGTTTTCCAGACCAATAACTTTCTGTATTTATTGATTCTTACGAGAATTTTCTTCCAGGTTTGAGAAAGTTATCTGAACCTTTCCTCCCCCTGTGGATATTCAGTCTTTTGCTTCAGTCACCTGCACAGTACATTTTTGTAAGCTGCTATTGATTGTCACTAAAATCCTCAACATTTTTTAAAGCACTATTAAAATTACATCTTTTAGAGCGCTTATTTGTTGGGAAGAGAAGGGACACTTGTGCCCTTTCATTCATCTTGCTCCTGGGAGACACCAAGGTTGATTTACCTCTGACTCTACCTAGCAGAACTAAAAGGCATCAGCAAAAATAAATATTTCCACCAAATGTCTCATCCATGCACACAGAAACAGGTTTGCCAACACCTTTCCTTTCTTCCTCCATCCCTTCCCCCACTTTCTTCCCCCCTCTTAAATCATAGAATCATAGCATGGTTTGGGTTGGAAGGGACCTCAGAGCTCATCCAGTTCCAACCCCCCTGCCATGGGCAGGGACACCTTCCACTAGTCCAGACTGCTCAAAGTCCCGTCCAATCTGGACTTGAGCACTGCCAGGAACAGGGCACCCACAGCTTCTCTGGGCAACCTGTGCCAGTGCCTCACCACCCTCACAGTAAGAAATTTCTTCCTAATGTCTAATCTAAATCTACCCTGTTTCTAAATCTACCCTATAAAATCATTAGCCCTTGCCCTATCACTATGTGCTCTTGTAAGAGGTCTCTCTCCAGTTCTTTTGTAGGACCAATTAAGATACTGGAATATTGCAATAATGTCTCCCCGGAGCCTTCTCCAGACTGAACAAGCTCAGCCCTCTCAGCCTGTCTTCATAGGAGAGGTGCTCCTGCCCCCACATCATCTTTGTTCCCTCCTCTGGACTCAATTCAACAGGTCCATGTCCTTCTTATGTTGGGGGTCCCAGACCTGAATGCAGGTGGAGTTGCATGAAAGCAGAGTAAAAAGGAAGAATTATGTCCCTTGTCCTGCTGGTCATGCTCCTTTTGATGCAGTCTAGGATACAGCTGACTTTCTGGGCTGCAAGCGCACACTGAGAGCTCAAGTCCTTCTCCTCAGGTCTGCTCTCAATCCATTCTCTGTTCAGGCTGTAGCTGCACTTGGGGTTGCCTGGACCTGTGTGCAGGACCTTGCATTTAGCCTTGTTGAACTTCATGAGGTTTGCAAGATTTTTTCATTATATGAGATCAAGAAGACAGTTGTCCAACAAAATCCTAATCCCTTCCTTACAAACATTAACACAGCGTGTCACAAAAGATGGTATTGCATCTAAAATTAGAAATAAATCTAAACTGTGATGGTTATAACACTGAGCCTAACCTCGAGAAATGTTAAGCACCTTCCAAGAGATACAGGAAAACTGATTCAAGGGTTCTCAGCAACATACAGTTTTTAATTGCAGAATAGCAAATCAAAAGACAATAGTAAAATAAACAAAACAAAAAAAAAAGAAATTTAGAATAGATAGTGCAGGAAAACTGAGTAGAAAGTGGCAGGATGAGTGCTATCTATTTGCATATAACACTTGGGAAATGTTTTTCTAAAGACTTACATGCTTTTAAAGTTCAATTCAAACTCTGAGCCAGTGGCTGACAGGACTAAACCTTCTCCAAATTATATTAAGCCCTGCAGGTTTGTGGGTTATTTGACCCACAGAAAAAATGACATATTTCATATTAAAGGTAAGACTTAAATGGCCTTATTTACTTCAGTATACCACCTGACAGGATCTATGTGATCACTAGCTATTTCTAAATTATCCCAGAGCACAAAAGTGTGTGTGTGTGTGAAAATACATTGAAATGTGACAAAATAACAAAGCCAAAACTGTGCAGCTAACAAGATACTTCCTAACTCCTGCTACTTTGCAATTTATTCAATTACAGATCATATTCTTTCCTGTTGTCGTTCCACTTCAAATGCAAACCTTTCATACAGCTCAATAACTAACCCCATTTGTAAATTATGGTCAATATGCCAGGTTAAAAAAATATTATAATCATTTATAAGAACAGTGTCATGAATCAAAGAAAGCTGATATGTCACTCTAAACTTAAATCATTAACAGTATCCATTTTAATGCAAGTTACCTCATCTACAGCTCTTTGGAACAAAATTTGATTTATTTCCATTAGTATCATCTTTGATAATACCCAGCTTTGTGATACTAACTCACTTTGATAGTTTTCCTGAAGAAACATACAGTTGGACTAGCAAATTCATGCACATGTTCATGCATTTGTTCTGCCAGAATCCTGGGAAAGTTTTCACCCCTCATCGGCTGCAGGAGTCTCTTGCAGTTTTGCTTCTGCCTCCAGTATCCACTGCCAGATATATTCCTGCTGTTAATCTCGTCTTTACCTCACTTCTACTGAAATGGGATTGCAGTATTTATTTCAGTTTTAAGTAATACCTGACTATTGTGAATCTGTATCCGCTTCACATTCTCTTTCAGTATTTTCTTAAAAAACATGCTGCTGAAGGACATGGGGTTTTTTAGTTTTCTTTCTGAGTTATGAGTCAACTTGACTTAGCAATTGTCACCTCAGCACTACGATTTTTCACTTATAGCACACAGCTCTCTTCACCCATCACCAATTTTTTCTATTTCTCAGAGGCTCTCTGCCTGCCTGCCTGCCTGCCTGCCTGCCTAGGCTCAATATCTTTATGGTAGTTATTTATCTGTTTACGTCCAGTGCTTCTTTTTGAAAATCTTTCCATGTCACTTCTGATACAAACTATTAATGATACAAACAGCTTTGTGAGCCTCCCCTGCATTCCAGCCTTATATTCTCCAGTCTGGTCTCTCAAAAATTATCTGCCTTCTTTTATCACAGTTAAGCTTTTCAATTTATTAGTCTTACTTGTCTTACATGTGTTTGTCTAGCCACTTAATTCAAAGAGGATTAGTTCATGGTCACTCGATCCACAGTTATTTTCTATAATGACATCTCACTGCTTACCTAAATGAAGTCTAATGAAATATTGCCTCTTCTTGTTTCAGTGATTATTTAGTGAAAAGCTGTTGGTTATCGCATCTTTGAATATCTGAGCCACTGTTAGCACTTTTTTCTCTATTCTATTAACTTTCATGTTAAAGTCACCCAAATTTGCATTGTTCATGCTCAGATTTGATGCTGGGGTCTACAACTATATTTATAGTACCCTCCCAGCAGAACTTTTTTTGCAAGCTATTTCAAAATGGACAGTTAACCAAACAGCTTCTTTTTTAGCCACTCTTATCACAATGATATATTTGATTTTTGCCTTAGCCAGAACAAAAACCAGATAAAATTATTTCTACTCATGGCCTCAAAAAGATACATTTGGGTGGAAGCCAAGAAAAGAAAGTATCATCTGCATAGACAAATCAGTCTTAATAATTTATTATTCTAAGAAACAGAGCTTAAAGCTAAAACCTTTCAGCATTCTTAACATTTAGTGCTAAGGCTCCATATAATATGACTATAAACTACATATAAGATTGCCAAAATAACTAATAATTTTAGAGGAATATATATATGTAAATTCAAATTATATCAGTGGTAACTCAATGGAAGTTCACACTTTGAGAAACAAATATTTTTCAGATAGAACTGAAACACTTTGTTTTTCAGGTACTATTTTACAGTAACCTTTCCTGCAAAAATTTTATGTTCCAACAAAATTTATTTTTCGTGGGGAAATGGCAGAACATTTACATTTGTATTTATGTTAAAACCATGGCTGTCAGTGATCAAGGAAGGAATACATAAGTCTTGGTTTTAATTACCAAAATAAAACAAAGCAACACTTATTTCAGTGGTAACTGTGCTACTTTGAAAGCTGCAGCTGACTGATACCTTACTACTCTCCTCTATCAGAAGCTGAACATTTCTACAATAGCAAACAATTGAGCTTACTTTTCTTGAAAGTCATAAGCATTCCAAGTGTATAATCCAGGTCTCAGTATAATAGTTGTGCTGCTTATTTTAACCCCCAGAGAGCTCTATTCAATTTAATCTTTCAGGTGCCTTTCTCTGAATCCCTGAAAGAAAAATAAATATGAGTTTTTGTGTTCCAAAGGCACTTATGTTACATCATGTGTCTTTATAATTAACTTTTTTTATAAAGATACTCTTTTTCCCAGAGGTCTGGTTTTTCTCACTATTTAAGAGAGTGGCGCCCAGCTGGGCAGTTGCACTGAACAGTCATAAGGTCTTTCAGGACTCCCATTAAGACCTGCCTATTTGAGTGTTTTATAATGTGCCCATTTTTATTCACATTGGGTAAACCTTGGCAAGTGGGTCCCCAGTTTAGGAGTAAATTGTTTGTACTGAACTGAATTAATCGAGTTGTTTCTCAGCAAGAATTATGCAAAAAATCAGAGCTCCTGAGGTCCATTTCTACCTCACAGGAGAGCCAGAGAGCAGATAGGCATTACTTCAATTTTGGTTTAAGACCCATATGCCCTTCATACCTCTAATTTCTATCCTGTCTGCTCTGTCTTTTCTTTATGTGGGAGCTTAAGTGACAGACATTTCTTTCCATATCAGACTGCCTGGAGAACAACCACATTATTCTAAACCAATGTACAGCCATTTTGTCAGAAACAAGAGTGACTCCAAGAATTATCTACAAAGTTTCACCTGAAGTTAGATTCAAGACTAGATTGATAAATGGTTAAGCTGAAGATGTGGGACACCCAGGAATGGCACTGGTGAGGACACAGGGTTCATTTCCAAGAAGGCTCACTCCTGCCACCAGTCCACCATTTGGGTACAAGGCATGGGAGCACCCAGACTGATAGTTCCTCCAGACATCTCCTGCAACAAGCTGCAAACCACCAGTAAAACAGTTGGTGATCAGATGTGGCATAAATCCTGCTGCATGTCTTAGGCTGGACTACATTTACTCAGTGTAATATCAATTCTCTGTTTCCAAATAGACTAGATTATATTTCTAAGATAAATGTATTTTGATTCCAACAGTTCTTTTAAATTATAATTTGAAGCTTCCTGAAGCAGGCATTACACTGGCTTCTCTTCAAAATGTATTGATAGTGTATTAAACACACTACACTCTTCAAAGAGGAACATAACAGCCTACTATCACAGTACTTCTTCGCACTGTTGTTTTAGCAACATAAACAACATGTATATTTGGAGTCTGGGTGGTTTTGTTGCTATTTTTTCCCATCTTAATTATGAGACCCACTTCCATTTCATTTGAAACAGAGATTATTTGCTGAGTATTAACTGAAGCCTAAGGTATTGCATAATCTTATTAGTGGAGTCATCTTTTTCTTATGTGTAGTTCATCATAGAAATTTCAGGGGCTCTCTAGTGTCCCGTTAGCCATGTCTACAAATGGCAGTAGCCTCAATAGTTCATATCTAACACTAAATTGTCTTGAGCAGGTAGGCTGGTATGTTCCTCTGTATTTGATTAAGTTGCTCCTTTGCTACCTTAATTGTAAGTGACTTTGACAGTTTAATTTTCCCAGTTCAACAGTGTTAACAGACGGATGAAGTTCTTATATTCTTTATGTATCCCACTATGTGAAGCTTAATTCTTTCTGTGAATTGGTATATAAAATCAATTTTTTTAAAAATGCAATCAATGGTTTACAATTACTTCCTCTACTGTAAACTCTTTAAACTGCTTTAAACCTTTGCCCTTTGCAAACCTTAATATCACATGGCACTGTGTCCTCAACTAAGTAAATGGAATTCTGTATCTCTTTATGCAACTTCTGTCTGTACAAATATAGTTCACTATAAGAAAAAGTGGTGTAAGAGAAGTTACAGCATTTTTCTTCCTATTTTCCTGTTTGATGCAAACTTTAAAAAATGCTTTGATCAGCAGTACTGGGAAAATAATTCTTCCATGTTTACTCACTGCAGGTGAGTGCCAAATAAAGGTAAGGATGGTAAAATTTAGTTTCAAATACTACCGTATAGACTGAAATTGTGTATAACATCTCAAAAAAGTTCAACATCAGGTTGGGCAGAGAAGAGATTCAGAGCAGCCCTGCAGAGAAGGACTTGGGGGTGTTGGTTGATGAGAAAATGAACATGAGCCAGCTTCAGTGTGCGCTTGCAGCCCAGAAAGCCAACTGTATCCTGGGCTGCATCAAAAGGAGTGTGACCAGCAGGTCGAGGGAGGTGATCCTGCCCCTCTACTCTGCTCTCAGGAGACCTCACTTGGAGTATTGTGTGCAGTTCTGGTGTCCTCAACATCAAAAGGACATGGAACTGTTGGAACAAGTCCACAGGAGGGCCACGAGGATGATCAGGGGACTGGAGCACCTCCCATATGAAGATAGGCTGAGAAAGTTGGGGCTGTTCAACCTGGAGAAGAGAAGGCTGCATGGAGACCTCATAGCAGCCTTCCAATATCTGAAGGGGGCCTATAGGGATGCTGGGGAGGGACTCTTCATGAGGAACTGTAGTGAGAGGACAAGGGGTAATGCGTTCAGTATTAAACAGGGGAAGTTTAGATTGGATATGAGGAAGAAATTCTTTCCTGCAAGGGTGGTGATGCACTGGACTGGGTTACCCAGGGAAGTTGTGAATGCTCCATCGCTGGCAGTGTTCAAGGCTGGATTGGCCAGAGCCTTGGGTGGCATGGTTTAGTGTGAGGTGTCCCTGCTCCTTGCAGGGGGGTTGGAACTTGATGAACTTAGGGTCCTTTCCAACCCTAACTATTCTATGATTCTATTCACCCCGTCCTAGCCAATAACTATTTCAGGGCTGCCCTCAGACATGGCCCTCCATTTGCCTGACCTATTTGCATGCTAGACACAAAAATAGATGAGATATGCTGGGATGCAGACCCACACCAAGCACCTGCTGCCAAGGCAACAGGAACAGGATGCATTTTCTAATGTTTCAGATAAAGAAGGGATGACGTTTCAGTCTTGCCAACACCCACAGTTTCCCTCAGGAGAGGCCAACACTGCCAATAGACCTAGAAGTCTTCTAGGATAAACACTTCACACTTGGCTTATCTTGAGTTTGTCTGACTGAGGCAAGTACAAAGTGTGACTTTCAACAATGTTATTTAGAAGCTGGAATCTGGACACTTCCTTCCACACTTATATACATATTACCATCAAGACAGCGACCGTGCCCTCTTCCTGTACCATGACCACTGAAGACATAATCTGATCCTTATGGTATGTGTCTTCTATGTAACATTGGCACATGTATTTGGCCATTTGTGATATTATTTAATTTTATCTCTTTGATCAGGTATGTACACTTATGCAAATGTATTCCTAAAAAGCAATAGTTCAGCAGCAGGTGGCTACTCACAACCTGTGCAATAAACTGTTTGCATGAAAATCTAGAAAAGGATGAATAACTCCCTAGGCGTGGACAGACAAATGGAAAAAAAAATGGGGCAAATTCAGTTAAGTAGTGGTATTATCTCAAAATTTTTCTGAATTAAGTGAGCTGGAAAGTTTAGCGCTAAAGCAAACAACTCTGTTGTCTGATGCTGGGCATAGAAAACTCCTGCCTTTATCTTCCTGCAGGACTCCATGTCCCAGCAGATGAATAGCTGGTAATATTCTCAGGAACGCCACAGCACAGGAAAGAATCTGTTAATTGTCCTTTGGAAGCCTTTTTCATACACAGGAAGGGAGTGCCGTGTCCATTTAGAAAGAAATGTATGTGCTGGGAGCATAACGCTTTCTGTGAGAAGTCACAGGAGTCTGGCACTGCAGGAAGCCTTATGCAGCCAGTTCATACAGCATTAGATAACATCATTGGTCAGCCTTTCAGATATCCTAACAGTTCATCAAAAAACAAGTGGGAAGCCCACTCTGTGCACCTCCCTAAATGTACATTAAGTCTACACACATTGCCGAGGCATACATACTGAAGTAACTCAAGCAATGCTGAGCTGAAGCTGCTGTAGCATGCAAGGGGAGAGGTTGCACACTGCCACTCTCACCCAAGACAGTAGACATAAGCATGGAAAGATGCTCTGTCTTGCAGCCCTCTCAGATCTCCCATGTGCCTAAAAAAGTACTAGTGATGAAGATGAAAACTTTCAAGCTAGGTTAGAGAGTCAGACCCAGAACAACATTAGAGACCAGAATGGTTGAATATGTACATGGTGTATTAGGGACAGGCTGCACATTGTCACCACAGGTGCCCAAATCTCTAATGATGAACCCAAATTAGATTGTCTCACCCTCTGTAAAATCAGTTATATAATCAGGTATAACATTTACCTTAAATATTATTTGCACATTTATAGATGTTACTTATTAGGCAGACCACTATTTTGATCAAGACAATCCGAATTTTTTCATTTTCCATAAACCTGATTTAGTTGGTTAAATAACAGTAGTTGATGCATCATGGAGGTAATGTTTGATTATCTTTTTTAGTAAACCACATCATATGGAAAACTGTAGTGGTTTTGGAAACACTGAGGCAATGCTATAGGAAGTATTTCTAAAAGTTTGAAAAGTTGTTTCCAAAATGTAAGTTATATTTATTTGTGCTAAAAAGTCCTTAGTGATTCTCTGTCCCTGAACAGTTTGTAAAAAGAATATGTAGTTTTACCTAACTATAGGCATCATGGGGCAATTTTTTGACAGTTTATTTAAATGAAATTATAGTTCTAGGCAATCTTTAAGAGGCTGTGAAATAGAAATTCCTGGCACTTCACGCTCACTCTGTTGCATTTTAAATCTACAGAACTATCCAAACAGTCTACATAAATGTATTAAATTTGTGAAGATAATTGGATTTACTGGAAATGCAATTATATATCTGCATATTCAGGTATTTTATGTTCTGACAGTTATTTTTCAGACACAGACAGCATTTTCATTTTACTTAACCACTTACTTGGACGTTTCATTTAGGATAGCAAATAATAGAGGTGAGTGTTTTGCTTTCACGCAAAGAAAATCCTTCTGAAATACATCTCACCATACATTGAATCTCTAGATCTTCAGAGCTCATATATGCCCTTGTCCAGGTTTTATATCATCTAAACAGCAAGTGGCTATTCGACACCACCCATTCAAAAGCTTTCCAAAAGCTCTCAGCAAATGAGGGCTTTCTCCGAAATCTTTTCTTTCTCCTTGTATCCAACAAAAGCATTTCATTATTATAGCAGACAAAGCTTCTCTTGTGAACTGGCCTCACTTCCACAAAACATTAAGCACAGGTTTAATTTTCAATGCATTTTTTAAATTTAAGATCGACATATATCCCTGTACGACATATATACAGCTGATATTTCACATATGTGAAAGTAAACGCATGTTGAAATGCATTGCCCAGTATGAATGGGTGTCCTGTGTGCTGAAAGATAAGTATATGCTTAACTGTTTGGACATTTTTGAAGATCAGTAGAGTTTTGTTCCACATTTGTTTGTTTGGGATTTTTTTTAAACAAACCCAATTAAGAAACCATTAAGAGTTTTTAAAACTGAGTTCTGATGCTTTTATGAAGGGATTCCATTCATTAAGTGCTTAGGATCATGCTTTTACAAATGAATGTTAATGCTTATTTCATATTTTTATATTACCTAGATTAATTACTTTCATAAAGTACATGACTTTATGAAGAAATGTCTTTGATTGAACTGAGCTAAATTATGACCTTTCCTTTTCTTGATTTTATGTATAGAAAGAATAATTTAATTTCCTGTTCTTTTGTTGTTTCCTTCATTCACTTAAGCTATTACCATTGTGCTTTTACTTGTATTTGCATAAAATTTACCCTTAAAATGAGGCAAATAATGAAAATTCCCACAGAACATCATGCTTTTTTAGTTAATTAAAGCTGATAGTTCCTCAGAGAGTAGATACTAAAAGTTACACTCTTCTCTACAAGTTCAGATAACAATTCAGTATGTTCCAGTTGATGTGCACAAGTTCTATAATTATCATTTACACTTCTTCTTCCAGAAGAAAGACAGCAGTTTTTGATCAGAAGATTGTGGGCCCCAGAAAATTCCAAACGCAATATTATATTAAGGAGAACATTTAAATGCTAAGTAGGTAATATATAAAGAAGCTGGGGGGTAAAAACTGTGTCTGCAAAAAGAATTACAACACAAAATTTCAAGCAAGGCTCTTTTATGCTATATTCTTTGCAGTTAATCGTATTATGTGCTGCACCTCTTCATCATAGCCATTCACCTTTTGCACACTGAACTTAGCAGTGTACAACTGCCCTGCTATTTTGTACAACAAATACAGTTAGGTCAGGACTTTAGCAGGGACTCTTGGGTGGCAGTGCCATTACTATTATTATTACTTTTCCTGTTACCATTACAGTACAATGCTATGTGCTCTCTTTCTAGCCTGTGTCAAATTGTCCCTTTGCAAACTGATAAAGAGATGATGGGACATTCAACAAGTGTTCCTCTTCCTCCTTCTCAAATCACACTTCTTGAATGGCAGTCAAGTAATTAAATAGCTGTGATTAGTGTTTACATAAAATTTATAGAGATTGACTAGGATATTTTTTTTTCTTATGAGAATATTCAAAACATCTAAATACAAGTAGAAGAGCAGGCAAAACAAAGTAATAATCATTTGCATCAAGCAGTGAGGAAAAATGTCCCAAAAACTTGGCCTTTTTTTTTTAGTTTCATTTTTTATGCTGGTGATATATAAAACTCAAGATCTCATAGTACTAGCAATTATATAAAGTTTGTACAGGTGTGTTTTCAGAAAGGACAGATAGTATGCAAGCCAAGAGTCAAAACTTACTCTGATTCTCTTTCTAGCTAACTGTGGGCTTTGCCCGATGCAAAAAATGCATCCAGTCTCACATCACCTAAGATATTTTCTCAGCTCAAGAATCATCCACACACCAGATTTATTTTCAGCACATCAAGTTGAGTCACACAGTAGAGAATATCCTACATGAAGAATTTGTATCTATTGCTAGAGTAATTAAAATTATTAACACATTTTCACTATTACCTGGTTTCCTTCAAGTTAGTGTTTGTTTCTGGTGCCACTATACCAACATAAATAGGCATAGTTGAAAAGACTCTGCCTAAGCTACGGTTTTATAATTGCATTTCTTGAACAACTTTTACATTTGCCCTATTATTCAAGGGGGATTTCCCCCCAAGTTCTATATGTACATTGTCTTTCAGAAGTATCTGTTTGCTTTTTTGGTTTCCAGAATCACCCTACATATTCCAACAGTTACACTGTTCAGTCCGTGCCTTGAAGTAAGACAAGAAGTGTTGCTGGGCCCCTTTCACATCATGGAACATTTTAACTGCTAGCAGTTAAATCATCCTCCTTGTCTCCCATATCCTCACCTCCTCACTAAAATACCATATTTTCCCTGCTGTCTGTACAGCAGTCTTTATGTGAAGTTCTTTCCTGAGCACTAGGTCCAAGTTTCTAAACAGAAGGAACCTTCTGACCTTTACCAGAAGCTCGCAGACATCAGGAGAGCCATAAGTCACCCAAATCTGGCAGTAAATTTGCCTGCATATCTATTATTTTTGATCTCTCTCCTGCGCTTTCATATTTCATTGTGTCTCTTGGTGGTCATGGCTGTATAGGCTTACCTAATGGCATAGCCTCTTGTGTGCTCTTCATGAAAAGTTCAGTGTCCCAACACAAAGATTTCATTGGCATTTATACAGAGATGCTAAATAACCACAGACAAGCTATAGGTGAGGGCTTCCAGAGCTCACGAGGTTGCGTGATCCCAGATGTGATTACCTTTAACATGGCAGTGAGCCATACAAAATAGATACTGCTGTAGTCTGGCCCACAGTTTACAATAGCCCGGTGATGAAGCAGGCAGGTATGCAGTCCTACTCCTGACAGCTTCCTTCCTGCCCACGAACATGCCTCAGAGATTGCAGAGAGTGGATGATGAAGGCAGCCGAAAGAAGGTGACTAATCTCTGCTGCTATTAAGTGCTAGTTTGATGTTTTGATCTCCAGTCATAATCAATGAGTCTAAGCAAGGGGTTAGCATAAGGGTCACTGTTTTCCTTCATTCTCTGAAAAGGCACAAGATAAATTGTAAACATGCTGCATTTATTCATTCATTTTTACCTTGCAGCAGTAGCTAATGATCCCGATAAGCAACACATTTAATAAAAGTATTTGGTGCAACAGTTTGCACCTGTGTTAATTTACAGGATTTGCAAAAAAACAGAGACAAGTGCTGGCAGCTAGAAAAATGTGAGTGAGATCCAGCCACATCTATCCTGGATATGCTTCCCTCTCACCACTCTCACCTGGCAGCAGACAGTGCTCCACATGCAGCTCAGCGCTTTCAAAGGGTTTGAAAACGTTTTATTTCTGAGTAAAACCTACTTTCCACAATTATCTGAATAATTTTCAGTTTTGTCTGTTGAATTGGTCATAAAGAAACCACTTAGCATTATTTTAAAGGCATTTCTAACACTTTTCCTAGCAAACAGCACTGCCAAAAATCTTTCTGGAGCACCCACAGACCACTGCTTCTATTACAATGAATTCAATGAAAAGGCACAGCAGTGCTCGGACGAACCCTTTATAAAGTTCATAATAAATTGAAAGGCTTAGATAAGAACGTGACATAAAATAGTCACCTGGCTTTTTAGAGCCACATATGTGGCAGACATGTTTGGTTATATGGAGAATACACAGCAAGTGCCGTTTTCCAGTGGTCAGAGTCCTGGCATAATAACATGGAACAAGTTAAATAAATGTCAGAGCCCAAAATCCACTAACATAACCCTTGTAAATTATTGTTATTTACTGTGATAGTGATAAAAGTAAACAAGATCTTAACTCTATGCACACAGCTGAGAGGGGCGGGCAGGACGTAGGCCGGTATGGGCAGTAGCATCTCCAGCTGGGAAGCAACAGCCGAGGTCACTTACAATGGAAACCTCTAAGTATCATGAAAAATATTTCCATTTACAATGAAGTGCAGGGAAGATTTATAATGGAAATCTATACTTGTGGTTCCCTAGGCAAGCTGTCCCTTTTGCTGAATATCTCAGGCAGTTTTCACCCTGCTTGAATAACCTGCAATTATTTACTTAATCAGCTGTTCTGTTCACTGAATCTGGATACCTGATTAGGAAAAGGAACTTCCATCCTACGATTTAGATCACAAATCAGGATTAAAGCAACTACTGAATTTTTAGACATGCTGCATGCAACTGTATGAATTTCCACAAACCAGATAAACTTGTTTAGAATTGTTTGGCTAACAAATTTTTAAAAAATAGTTCCAGGAAACATTTTGTCAGGAAAATTCTTGATAAAAAATTCTATTTTATCAGGAAAATCACTGGTACTTCATGAGAGTCCAAGAACACGAGAAGGAGCCAACCATTATCTTGTCCAAATACAGAGGTCCTCAGCTCAGGGTTACTGAGCTTTGAATGGAAGTATAAATTTCCGACAGGTTCTTCTAAGAGAAACTTCCACAGGTCACACAATGCATCTCAAAGCCTGGAAATAGCCCTTTGCCTTCCTACTTTTTCACAAATTTCCCTTTTTTTTTTGGGTTGGTTTTTTTTTTTTTGTGTCCAGTTCTGCAGTTTTAAAAAAAAGCAATGCAACTCCCTCAAATACATAGAGAGTCCATATCCAACATGGTATGTAACAATTCAAACAAATCTGTCTTTTTAATTCCCACCCTACAGAAGGAAAAGACAGAGGGATGCAGTAGACTATAAAGGTAAGATTTAGTTCAATTTGACTAAAGGAACCTCTTAAATAACCAAGAATCCTTTCTCCTCCAATGCAAACATGAACTACGTCCTCTCATACAATAATGATCCTAACAGGGACTTCCTGGGGATGTTTTTTTAGCATTTTCATATCTCCATGAGCCTGCCTGCAATAGTACAGGTTACTGCAACATGGTGGGATTTCTTCACTGTACGTAGCCCTGTGGTCCTCACTGGGCAGCACAGCACACGTTTAATACTCCCAAGACAGAAGAGTAGGTATGCCTCGTTAGTCTGTCACCACAGTCAAGCAGATTCACAGATTTCTAAGGCCAGAAGGGAGTGTTATGATCACACCCTATTTCACATTTCTCTATTTGCAGATAAAGGAACATTTGAGCAAGACTGAAACAGGACAGCATTAGAGGAAACAAATATCCTCATTCCTCATAAAGACAGTATTGAACAGAAATGTCAAGTTAGGACCTTGTTTTTCTGACATAACAAGAGATGATTATCAGGGTTTTGGTCCCACTTTGTAACCTCCATACAGGTTTTAGCAATTTTTCTATCCTCAGGTAATAAGCTCTCTGTATATAACAGAAGTACTTCTCTATTTCAGGAACAGACTCTGTGTTCCTGAAATCTATGAGATCACTAACAAAAGCACCTACTTCTTCATTCCCATGGAATATTCTACAGACGATTACAGAAAAATAGCGTTTCGATAGTTTGTGGAGTGTTAACTTACTGAGTTTCTCCAAAATGCAAACAAAGTCCTAGTAAACAGAGATACATGAAGGCTACTGGAGGGCCACTAGACTCCCTAGGAGCCTTGATATGTAAGATACTAATTTATAACACAGGTGTCACTTGTGGGAAGACACAGTATGAACAAGGAATCTGAGCAAACACAGACATGGCACATGGCTGGGGATGTGCACTGCCAATGGTGGCTGCTGAGTGAGCTGCAGCTCTTTCAACCCACTTTTCCTACCTACCCTGCGCATAAATTCTTTTCTTCTCCACTGCAACAGATGCTATGAAACAGCTCTGCTCCAGCTAGCAGGGAAGTCACAGCTCCAGAACATCACTCTTTCTTTGGGGCACAGTGGGATGCACAATTTCCAAAAATGACATCTTTACAAGAGACTCTGTAACATATTTACATATGTATAAATCTCCATATATATGTGTATATATATATATTCAAAACAATTTTCAATACACTCAGAAATACTGCAGGTACGTATATATTTGTATACACATTCACACAGCTGCACTATCCAGATCACATTTAGAGCTTAAATATACTCCAAGACTGGCAGGAGAATTTAGTATTTCAACCACACACTCTGTTATTTTATCAGCACTATGTTTAAATCATGTTTGAAGTCTGCTACTTGACGTTACCGCACAGCAGAGGACCCAGGCCAGTCTTACTGCTGTAAGTGAAAGACGACTGCTTGTGGGTGCAAAGGAGGAGGCTGATTACAAGTATTTGGATGTATGCAAGCAGGGCTAAATTCAGGGAAAGGCCTAGATCAATAAACATCAGCTCGCAGCCTCTCTTCGTGAAGGCCAGAAATTACTTTTACCTGTAGGAAAGTAAAATCTAATGAACACTTGCAATATAATGATAAAACTTCAATTCACTTAAATGAAAGTACCTGACTATAAAAAGTAATTTATTATGTACTGTAAAAGAGAAAAGCCAATTATAGACAGAATGCAAGAAAATGACATCATATACAGGCTGAAAATTGCTATACTGTAACTAAGGCAAACCTTCATTTACGTATTTATCTAGGGAGGTTCCAATCTATGATAGCTACTTTAGAAAACTATTGTGCTCTGTGCACAGTAAAATGGAATTTACATGCCAGTGAATAGAAGAATAGAATGTTATCAGTAGAGATGCTCTATTTTTTCCTTGGGAATAGTGTTATTTTTCCAAATTAAAAACCTGATCCTGCAAACATTATCTCCCCTGCCCATGAGCAAATTTACTGATGTTTGAAAGATTTCTAATTGTGCTTTCTCTCAAATAGTCCAAGAGCTAAGTGACAGGACTTTGATCTCAACATGAGGATTTACCAGATAATCTGAGTAAAATACCTTTTAATCTTTGTTTGGGTGGCTATCAAATTTTTTTGTTTGGACTCTGTATTATTCATGGAGGTCACTGAACATCACAAATGATGCAACTCTGATTCCTCTCTCTCTGGAACCACTGAACCTGCAGACTGTGAAGTAGAAAATAGTGAATTACGTTCTGTCCTTTTGACATTTAGGTTAAGCCAAGTCTTCTCTGCAGCTTCATCAATGAAGCAGTCACAGCTATGTTGCCCTCCTTTCAAAAGGCTGCTAAGCACTGAAGCTATGCAGTGGTATTAAAAGAACAAATCTGAACAAATTATACTGGTCTCAAATGCATGTTCTTGCTGCACATAGCAAACGTGATCCAGTGCCCGCTGGAGTCCCTTGGGATCATATTCACCTCTTTTAACCTTAGACAGTTAAAGCAATGAGATCTACACCTCAGCCAAATCTTTGTCTTTACAGTCAATAGAAGAAAATAGACCGTTTAGGGCGTGTCTCATCTGACCAGGTTTTGACTTCTACACGAGGATGGAATAAATCACACTCCTGGAGCTCTTTTCTTTCCATTGATTATAAAGCGATCATAGCATAACTCAAATGACTGTTTTATGGACATCTACAGTTAAGTAAGGAGAACTGGAGCCTCTGAGTCCCAAAGGGATTTGGGTTTTTTTTTCACTTCCTACGAAGTAGCGCCGTGGTGCAAGTGTGGATCAAGACATGAATTTTCAGTCTCTGCAGTTGTACCTGTGATGAGGAAAACTTCTAAATGGAGGAAAAATTTCACCTGGAGGAGGAAAGCAACTCCCCCTTCCTTCCAGAGAAACTCTGAGTGCCCCAGTGTGTATCTTCTGAGGTACACAGACCTCTGGAGATAGAGAGCAAAGCATGTGTTTATTTAAATTAATTAAAATGTATTAAATGTATGCTCCAAGTTGCCATACACAAAGTCAGAAAACACAGTATTCTCATTTTACACAGAAGAAAAAACACAATGCTATCTCATGCAAGCCCCACACATAAGCTCCTCAGCAAGGACCCGTCACAGCAGCTGGGGAAATCTGAAGTGATTGCAGAGTTGTGCCCTACCTCTGGGCAGAAAGTGACACTTTGGGGTTTTCAGTGATCCTCCACAGTACTGTCTGGCAGATAAGGATTGATGGGCAACAAACAGGATGACCATGGTCAACATAGCGCAAAGAAGGGTATATATGTACCAGAAGTCACTCAAGGGCACAACATCTCATGGGTTTGCTTCGAGGACTGTGAGTGTATAAAACACTCTGTTGTGAATTTGCAGAGAAGTGTCTGTTCTGTATAAACAGCTTTCACCACCCCTGCATTTTCTACTTGCAGCATTTCAGATGCAATTCTAAGTTGTCAGCAATGTATCTAATGTAATTCAGAGACTGGGCACAGCGAGAGACGGGTAAAAGCCTTTCCTTTTTGTTCTAACTCTGCTTCTGCTGAAGGTAACTGAAAAAACATATTAAACAAATTGAGAACAGAGTTAATCCTCTCCTATTTTGTTCTGTAAACTGCCAGAAGACACTAAATACAAATTTAACACCGTAACATGAGACACCCTTTCTCATACTTAATATTAAAAAAGTTAATTTGGTTTTATACCAATGATTTGATTTCTTATTTTAATTACTGACATTTACTTATTATGAAACCTGAGAAGGAAAGATTCTAAGTCAGGAGTTATGCCGGAGTAAAATGTACAAGATTTGGCTTCTGTAAATGAAAAGTTGGCTTGTTTTTCACAGATGTATGTAACATTCTGTGTACAACAAAAATGATTTAAAAATAAAAGGAAATAAGCCAAGAAGGAGAAGAAAGAGCTTGAAGTTCCAGTAGTGTACTTCCAAGCGTTTGCATAAATACTTAATGCTCCCAGCTCTGCACTCCCAAGAATCCATAAACAAGATAACTGGTTTCCTTATGAAAGAAAAACATGGGTCTAAATGACTATGTAATGAGATGCAGCTTCCTTTGCAAAAATTGCTAAAATCCTAATTGCTAACATAGTACCTGCCCTAAAGGAAGGCACATATTTAAATGCATTAATTATAATGTGTTGTCTGTATTATCTAAGAAACAGACATTTTTTTCTCCTTCAGAAGATGCTAATCAGGTCCTGTGGCAGATTTGTTTGAGAGTACAAGTCCCAAGCTTTTATGCTTTAATTTAAAATAAATTATGAGAAGCAATTTTAATTCTCTTTTCCCTTTTTTATTTTTTTTTATTTTTTTTTTTACTATTGTATTTCCCTTTGCGCTCCCAAAACCATTCCAGAGACAAAATTCCAATTTTTCTAAGTCCTGTTTGGAGTTTTATGCACAGAATATTCTCTAATGATTCTCTACCGATTCTCTACCAAACTACAGCATCTAAGGACAAGCAAGAATAACGTAGAAATCCACTGAATAGTAATGTTCATTTTTTTTCATTCAGTAACTTCCACAACTTTCTATTCTACATGAAACTTGGCCTTGAGAAGATAAATGTACCCTGGATCACACAGAGAAGACAGAGGAAGAGTGGGGTAGCTGGATGCTGGGATTGGGCACTGAGGAACACATGGGGACAACTGGAAAAAAAGGCAGTCTGGGACTTGTAACTCCATGGCTGAAGGCTGGCAGTCCTGCTAACCGGAAGGGACATAAGGGGATTTGCGACAGAAAAGGAAGTTTGTCTCTGTCTTTCCTCTACTCCACTTTTTTTTATTTCACTCCTTTTTCTTCCGTCTCAATGTGGCGCAGATCAGTTCATTATCTGGCTGAGTTCAGCACATGGGAGAATTGGATAATGAGGATTTTGCACCTCCCATTCTTACAGATCAGGTCAGTGTTTTTGCATATTGACTTCCATCTCTTCTTGAACATGAACCTCACTCTCAAGTCTCCTTCACTCTATCCTGAGGTAGATATTTACTTCTAGCAGCAGCAGCTTGGGCTTCGCTCTGCCCAGAGTTAATTCAGGCAAGGATTCACAAGGCAGACCAAATGCACTGAACAGTTAAGTACACCAGCCATAATCTTTAATAAACAAACTTGCTGCTACCCCACTGCTCTTCTGCAGTCGTTCTCACCCTGCATTTTGTACCTTTTTCTTCAGAGCAGCAGGGCCAAAATTTGATTGAAGTCAACAGAGGCATTTCAGGTTAAGGCCACCATGTCTGGGCTGACAGTAATCCAACTGACCTCTGCATTTAATATGGCCCTAGCTAAGATCACCTTGAGAAGCAGCATGAAGACAGGACTTTCTATGGAAGCTCTCCACCAGCAGCACCTGCTCCTCTTCAGCCACAACAACACTTACCCAACAGCTCTGATTCTGGGGTAGGCTTTCAATGCTGTTTAGTGGGGGCAAAACAAGAAGGACAAAAATAGTGGTTGAAAGGTTTCTCTGCTAATCACACTGAGCATGTGTAGCTGTGGGGAAGGATGGGAGATTGCTGATGACTGTCAGTTAAATTCAAGGTGCTGAGTACTCAACAAAACCACCACAGAAATCCAGAAGGTGACAGTGTGGTGTTTTAGGGTGGTTCTGCTGCTGTTGTTGCTCTCAGCTTGTTTTTCTCAAATCCTGAACTGAGTTTTTCCTTCTAGAAATTAAAAAGAATTCCTGAGCTAATGTGATGTTGAGTCACTGCAAAACAATATGTTCTCTTTATTCCAGGGCACATCTTGTGTTCGGAATAAAATGATAACGAAAATAAAAATACTTTTATGCTATTCAGAAGGGGACTTTGTTAGGCAGCCAAGAATTTTCCCTCATTATTTCAGGCTGTCATTGAGCCTGACTTTGGTAATAATAATATTTTTATTATTTTGCATTAATAGGAAACATGAGCCAACACTAGCCAGATATATCTGAGATGAGTGATGGCAGCTCCCAGTATTGCACACATAGTTCGCAGCAGCAGGGACACCCTTGACTTGCTCAGCACAGAGCACACTGCTAGTGCCTGCACAGAAAACCCCCTACCAGCCTACGACAAGCCTTGGCAGGAGAGCACCCAAGGAAGAACACAGGAGATCCCATCCCAGAAACAAACGCAGGGGCTCTACAAAGCAAGCCACAGGGGAAAGGAGCAGGTTTAGGAATACGGAGTGCTCAGGAGATGTCAGGGGTACCAACGTCCTTTGAATGGCTTTGGTCAGTACCGTAATGATTTCCTCGTTTCTCAGTGAAGAACTTCACATGTTTTTGTGATATCATGTTCATTTAGACCCCTGTGTCTTCAGCACGCACCAGCCTTATGCCTTTCAGTCTCTCATCACTTGCTATTTGTAGCTGGGCGTGTACGCTTGCTCTGAAGGCTACCACCCTTCCACTTTAATCCCATCCTGTTTTCGTTTGACCATTATTTCAGCACCAGCTTACAGAAATACAATTTATGCCATTGGTTCTTGTAACAAGTTGATGGATTTGGCAGAGGTTTCCTATTTGTTCTTCCTTTGGTCACTCTCTCTATCGGACAAGAAGTTCAGGACACTGTCCTGTCTCAGATATCTGTTTTCTAAATGCTTTAGAAAAATGCATTCCCTGAACTTTTTCAGGAAGTCTGTGAGAGCTGAGAGTAGAATTCAGATTTTCTGCATTTTATTTTTCCTTATATCTGAGCTAGAGATATACATACTGTGTGGATGTGTTTCCTTCTTTTAAGAACAAACTGGGCAGAAGGTGTTGTCTCTGATCTGGCAACACCATGCTGCATGTGTCATGACTAGGTTCATATTCCTTCTACCTACACCACTATGTCTATTGACACCTGCCCCCCCCCCCCCAGGGCCAGCAGTCAACTCCATTAGACTTTATAGAAAGCAGCCCTTTATTCCTATTGATAAGACAAAAAATTCCTTAAAATACTTTGCCTAGCTTTTAAAACATTTATAAGCATAAAGCTAGCAGCAGTTACAACCATATCCATTAAATGATCATTTTATGGGAGAAAATTGGGAGAAATCATGCTTCCACTAGAAAACAAAATATCTCATCAATCCACAATCCCTTTCCCAAAGCATGTCTACACAGAAGAGGCTCATTGTGCCATTAGCTGAAGGAAATTACTGCCTAACCATGATCTCCATGCCTTCTCCAAGAAAAAGGTTTGAGCTATTTTAAAGCAGTTATGATCACATGTGTGAGCTCTCACCATTTTTAATCTACAGTGCAGGAATAGCATTTAATACTCTTTCTCCCCCCATAATATCATCCTGTCCGCTGAAAACTCAGACTGAAGGTGGTGCTTCTTGACTGCCTGGTCATGCTTCCACAAGGCAAGTCACTCTCCCTGAAACTACTCCCTGCCACACCATCTACCAGTTCTCTCTATCTCACCCACTGAAATTAATTAAACTGAATCAATTATTTTCCCTAAAAAAGATTACAAAAAAAATGTCCATTGCCCCACTAAAAGTGGAAATTCCACCTTGGCTACTTGAAATAATTATTGTATTTTGGCATGGTTAATATCTTGTGGTTGCCTGACTTCCAGTCCTCTCTCAGGAGTAAATAGTTCATATAGCAAGAGCCAACAAATTCTTGGGATATTTTTACAATAAGTATGGGATTCTGAGCTGACACAGATGTCCTGCTACCTAGCCAGAAAATGTGATTGCCCTGGCTACTGCAGTGCTATACCAGTGAAGGAATCTGCCTCTTCACCTAGTGCTTTAACAATATTTTGAGGCCAAAATCTATGTCCAACTGAAAGAACAGACTGTGTTCAACCCAGATGTGGCAAAGATTGACTCCTTCAGTTTAGGTCATTCATAGAAAATAAGCTCTTTGTCTTCTGGCTGAGTGCCTTGTGCTCAATACTGTGTTCTCTACCCAAATGGCATTATCAAAATAGATCTTCCAGTATGTCCTGGGTTCAGCAGTAGCAGTCATTTTTTCTCCTTCTTAGTAGCTGGTGCAGTGCTGTGTTTTTGACTTTCAGCCTGGGAACAGTGCTGATAACACCGATGTTTTTAGCTGCTGCTCAGTAATATTTACTCTGACCAAGGACTTTCTGAGCCTCATGCTCTGCCAGGGAGGAGGGGAAGCCGGGAGGAAGCAGAGACAGGACACCTGACCCAAACTGACCAAAGAGGTATTCCATACCACAGCACATCATGCCCAGGATGTAAAAACTGGGGGTAGTCTCCCAGAAGGGCTAGATCACTGCTGTGTCAGGCTGGGTATCGGTTGGTGGGTGGTGAGCAGTTGTATTCTCTTTCTTTGTTATTTCCCTTGTCATTATTATTACTGGTGATAGCAGCAGTGGCTTTGTGTTATACTTTAGTTACTGGACTGTTCTTATCTCAATCCGTGGGAGTTACATTCTTTCCATTCTCCTCCCCATCCCTCCGGGAGCAGGGGGAGGAAGAGAGGTGAGTGAGCGAGCAGCTGCATGGTACTGAGTTACCAGCTGGCTTAACCCACGACACAGTACCATCTGATTCATTTTCTAGGCTGTGTGCAAAGATGTAGCTTCATCTGCAATTCATTTCATAGGTAAAAGAACATTATTGTTAAGATTTCTATTAAATAACACCAAGCAAAGAGGGAGATTCATCACAAGCACCTCAACCGACATACAGATCGAGGTTACGGACCAAATCAATAGACCCAAAATCTAATTCTTTAGTCCTGGTTAATAGACTCTTTCTTGAACTTTGCCTGCCCATGCCCATTCCCACACAAAGCTAAGAACTCATATTCTTATTCCCATCTTTTCTCCAAAACAATTATAGGTAATTTATGCATTATCCTCATTTTATTTCTCCTGTAACCTGTAGGAATGCTAAGACAGCTACCCACGGTCACCACTTGTTCCAGATGGCTACTTTGACATGAACTTCAAGATGACTTCAGAACTAACAGTAATCTTACACGCAGATTACTAGTTATAGTTTCTCTATCTTATAATGCCCAGGCTCCTTAGACTATTCAGATATCTTTGTCCATTAACTGGCTGAAAAAGCATTGTGATTAGGAATGTGCCTTCCTGTATCAGATGCTTCCATAATAGTCAGACCATTCAGTAACTCTCACCAAAGAGAAAATATGGCTCTTAACTGCGTTAATATAATACATTTTCTCAAATGAATACACTGACTGAACATAAAACATATAAAGTCTTGATTTTTTTCTGTAGATAGTTTAACAGTCAAAGACATGCTAAGTCCCAGTGATTTTTTGTTTAAAAACTGTAGCCTTCAGCAATATATTTATGTTCTTGTCAAAGTTATACTAAGATAACATCATGCATTTAGTTAGTAAGAAAATCCCACTACATCTTCATATTATCTTCACATTCTTTATCAGGCACTGTAGCTGGAATATGCCTTCTTGCTGTAGACTATTTTACTATGTCCACAGTGTGCATGTGGTTTCATTTCTTCTCCCCCCTCATTTACTCCTCTGCATTAAGAAAGCAGTGACTGGAAGGATGTCCACTTATCAGTCATTGTCAGGAGATGGCAGTGGCAACAATAGGAAAGCTAACAGCCCAGAAATCTCTTCAACACTGAAGTGCAAGAGAAAAAGTAACCAAAATAAAATAAACTTGCAAGAAGTGGAGGAACAAAGATTGCTTTTAAAAGCACATGCATACTTTATTTCTATTGGCTTGAAAACAGATGTTGCAGGACAGCCATGTGTTTGCAAGCATAGAGATAATTAATAGATAAATCAGTATTATTCATTGTTCAAAAACAGTGTTCCAAAATTTTACAAACTACAAAATCAAACATTATGCATTGAAAACCTGGTGGAGGAAGTTACTAAACCACTGTCCATCATATTTGGAAAAGTCATGGCAGTCAGGTGAAGTTCCCAATGACTGGAAAAAGGGAAATATAACCCCCGTTTTCAAGAAGGAGAAAATGGAAGATCCAGGAAACTACAGACCAGTCAGGCTCACCTCTGTGCCTGGCAGGATCATGGAGCAGATTCCCCTGGCAAACATGCTGAGGCACATGAAAAACAATGAGGTGGTTGGTGACAGCCAGCATGGCTTCACTAATGGGAAATCCTGCCTGACCAATCTGGTGACCTTCTATGATGGGGCTACAGAACTGATGGACAGGTGCAGAGCAGCTGACATCATCTACCTGGACTTGTACAAAGCATTCAACAGTGTCCCACATGACACTGAATCATAGAATCATAGAATAGTTTGGGTTGGAAAAGTTGTTAAGATCATCTAGTTCCAACCCCCCTCTCAGAGGAGGGCCACAAGGATGATCAGGGGGCTGCAGCACCTCCTGTATGAAGACAGGCTGAGAAAGTTGGGGCTGTTCAGCCTGAGGAAGAGAAGGCTGCATGGAGATCTCATAGCAGCCTTCCAGTATCTGAAGGGAGACTACAAGGACTCTGGAGAGGGACTCTTTGTTAGGAACCATAGTGACAGGACGAGGGATAATGGGTTCAAACTTAAACAGGGGAAGTTCAGATTAGATTAAAGGAAGAAGTTCTTTACTGTGAGGGTGGTGAGGCACTGAACAGGTTGCTCAAGGAAGTTGTGAACACTCGATCCTTGGCAATGTTCAAGGCCAGGCTGGATGGAGTCTTGAGTGAAATGGTCTAGTGTAAGGCATCCTTGCCCATGGCACCTTAGTTGATCTTAAGGTCCTTTCCAACCCTAACTATTCTATGATTCTATGGTTCTATGATTCTATGATTCTATGAAAAAGACTGCCTTTACATATTCCTTCATGTCACTCTCTAGGATTTTCTTCTGGCATATGTGCTGGCTCACAAGTTTTCTCTAATTTATAATAAAAATGCTATCTTGAAAAGTCCACTCGCAGATGTGCTTTAAAAGAGGATGCAAATATATCTGTCTTCACTAGTTGGAATTGTGAGGCACTGGTCATCTATTCCATCACTTGGTTAAAGTAAACTGAACAATGTCTTCTAAAAGGAATTAAATTTTCTGCTGAAAATTGCAGTGTTTGATATTGGTAAGGTTGGATACAGAGCTCTTTAGAACAACATGAGAATGAAGATTACTCCCATAATATTTCAGTGTTATCCTATTGTTAAAAAAAAAATCCCTAGCACAGTTTTTAGCAGGTTTAGGTTGAGTAAAGTCACCACGAAGCCACTAAGAATCATATGGTGAACAACAACATGAAAGAAAATCCCTTAAGTGCCTCTACATTTTTCTTTTAAACAAGTCCAAACAGATCTTCAACACCTAACTCACCCAAGCCATTAGGTAGTCCTTTCTTGGGGAGAGTTTTGGCCACCCTGCAGCTTAGCAAGGCAGAAACCCTCCATATAAGCCCTGGTTGATCATCCCATGCATACTGGTGCTTTCGAAGTAGCAGATGGAATTGCCTCCACCACTACCTCTTCTTGGCTTTATCAGCCAAATCTGCACCTGGATATGCATAGTGCTTTGCAATACTGTCCTGGTTTAAGCCCAGCTGTAACTCACGCAGTTGCTCTCTCATTCCCCTCTCTTCCTTCCCCCCCCCCCCCCCCCCCCCCCCCCCCACTCCTGGAGGTATGGGGAGGAGAATCAAAAGAATGTAACTCCCACGGGTTGAGATAAGAACAGTCCAGTAACTAAGGTGCAACACAAACTACTCTTGCTACCACCAGTAATAATAATGATAAGGGAAATAACAAGGAAAGAGAATACAACTGCTCACCACCTGATGACCAATACCCAGCCAGACCCAGCAGTGATCTAACCCTTCCGAGTAACTGCCTCCATTTTATATAGTGGGCATGACGTGCTGCGGTAAGGAATACCTCTTTGGTCAGTTTGGGTCAGGTGTCCTGTCTCTGCTTCCTCCCAGCTTCCCCTCCTCCCTGGCAGAGCATGAGACTCAGAAAGTCCTTCCTTGGTCAGAGTAAACATTACTGAGCAGAAACTAAAAACATCAGTGTTATCAGCGCTGCTCCCAGGCTGAAAGTCAAAAACACAGCACTGCACCAGCTACTAAGAAGGAGAAAAATGACTGTTACTGTTGAACCCAGGAAAATACCATCTGGCCAAATTGAGCCAGAGGTTTCATTCTTCATAGCCAAGGGGCTCCACACACTGCAGAAAGGTGCTACAGGAAAAGCTGGCAAGTGAGGTGGAGGCAGCAGAGAGCTGACAGGGTGGAGTCAGCTCTTTAAGTGGCTCTGAGCTTAGCCAAGAGAAGTCCCCTGCACTTGGGGTGCACTCTGGTGCTTCTGGGACTTCTCCACGTCATCCTGCTCCTACCAACTACCTGGGACACCATGGCCATTCTTCAGTCCACCCGCAGGAGCTGAGGAACTACAGGGAAAGATTTATTCTTCCATGATCAGGGATAAAGCAGGGGCACATCTTGCAGACTTTTCATTCCTTTTGTCCATTAAGGATTTGTATTCAAACCTTATGCAGTGTCAGCCATGCAAAACTTCACTGTAGCATCTGCTATTAAATCTTCATTGATATGTGGGGAAGGCCAACTAAACTCCAAGTGGGGTTTAAAGCATTTCACTTACCTGAGAGGGGTTTACTCTGGTTCTAATGTACTCATCTCGTATGCTGAGATATATCAGAAAACCATTTTTCAGTAATTTTCACAAAGAAAACCTCAGCAGTGGTCCAGCCGAGAAATCTTTTGCACATAACAAAATGTAATGCCTCTAAAATATGTGGTGACCATCAATGCAACCTGTAGATAAACAAAAAATCTGAGTGCTTCATTATTTGCAATTGTCTATGCTTGGTATTAACATAACATAGAGTGAATGAGAACAGACAGTCAATTTGTTTTACACATAAACACTATTGGAAAATATAGCTGCATTACCAACAATGTTTAGCTTATTATTCTAAATGGATTTTGTAAATTGCACTCCTTAATATACTACCACAATTTTTTATAAATTGCTCTATTAGCAAAATTTATGGAAACTGTGTCATGCAGATTGTTAGAAAATTGACTCTATTTTTCTCTTTTATTCCCATTCTTCTCTGCCAGTGCACAATCCAGCAGGAATACAAGGATCAGATCCTTCTCTCAGCTACACCAGATAGTTTCTGAATTAATCCACTGGTCTCATTTTCAGGAAAGAGAATCTAGATCCTGACTTCCCATGCCATGCATCCCATGAAATAAAAAGGTGTGGAGAGTTATTTGGCTGAGAACGGCCACATGAGCAATCCAGACAGCTACTTGACATTAGTGAAGTAGTGAACCAAAGGCTTTGAGGCCTTGCCTGAAGGTTACTAGAGGACGCGTACGTACAGAAGTTTGAGGGAGTTGGTGCAGAAAGCTACCGAACAGGATGTGCAAGGAGGAACTGATAACTGCTACCTTGGAACATATGCTGTTATACTTAACCAATCATTAAGCTGTTACTAACTCTTAGCTAGGAGACATTAACCGATTAGATATTGCTGAATGTTCTAGTAGCTTGAAACTTTCTATAAAAGGCGACACTTGTGTTACAATAAATTGTCAGCACCTGATTATATTAATCTGCGTGTGTTGTCCATGATCTCCCACAAAAAGGATTCTTCAAAACATTTCTGCAGCTGAGCTGAAATTAGTTTACCTGTTACAAACAGGATGCTCAAACATATCTTTTTTTCTTTTTCCTTAGTATTAGGCTGGACAGCAAATTCTAACTTTCATTGTAAATAATGTAATTAAATTACCATGCCACTATTGTCATTTGTCCAAGTTTTGAGCAAATATCAATGTAACAGGGAAAAAAAAAAATCATGCCTAAGAAATTAGCAAACTGTGTAGAAAAGGCAAAGACAATTAACAAGAATATGGAAATTGTCCTCGCTCCAGGCACATTTCCAAAGGATCTGGTAGCAATTTCCCATCACACACAAAGTTGATTGAAAAGCTCCTTTCATTTTACCTTTTCATCTATGATAAACAATATGGACCACATATTTTAAGACACGGATTCCAGAGGATACAGCATAGCATTGCAAATCATTTAATCCCAAAAAGTTGGAAAATGTGGGGCTATATCTTGAGGGCTTTCAAAGAGCAAAAGAAATCCCATGGGCTCTTCAATGAGTTTTGTGCATTTATTTCCAGTTTTAGGACAACATCTTAGAACCTCCCAAGAAAAACTGTAAATCACTTTAATGCTTGAAAGATCTAAGGAATAATAATAATGTATAGATTGAAAAAATATGAAGGGAGCCAATAGCTCCAAAGGTGAGGGGGGGGATCATTCTGCATCCCCGGCCTCCAAAAGGCTCTCAGCCACAGCAGCAGACTTGACAGCAGGGGAGAAGTAAATGTCCCCACCCCTTCCCTCATGAAGAGCATTTTATGAAGAAAAAGCACAGGAAGTCAACTTGTAGGGAAAGATTAAAAGAGGTGCTAGAGGTTGGAGATGCTGGGAGCAGAGCATTATGCAAGGAGACAGCAAAGAGATGCTGCTGAAAACACACTGTCCCACCAGCATTAGAGCAGAGGAAAGTAAGAAGCAGATGGAAGGTAAGAGGGGAGACAACAGACAGGAGCAAAAGAAGCAGAATATATAAGATCAGGTGAGGTATGGAGGAAATACATATGATTGTTGGGCAAGGGTGAGAAAGATAATACACTGGAGATGCATTTAAGGAAGAGTGGCAGTTTTAGAGCAGGACTGGGTAAGACAGTAAGTAAGATTACTGCAAGGTATGATTTTGTGATTAAGCTCAGAGACTTTGGCAGGTTTCTGCCACCCTGCAAGGCTAAATGGCCTAGTAGTGTGATGCAAGGCTTTGGGGTAGGAGCACCAGTTGTGATGCAGACTTGCTGCCATTTCACTTGCAAACGCTACCTTCCTTTTGTCCCTCCTGTCTCTTTAGAGACAAGGAATACTTTATAAAATCTGTTTGTATATTGCTTAATATTGAACTCAAACTCAGCATTAGTTTTACTTTAATGAACATAATAATATAAAGTGTGTTCTTTCATCTGATGGAGAGCACCGGTAAGACAACTGGGACCCTGCCTCAGGAGGAACAATTTACAATTTTTATTGTAACAGTAATTTATATATTCATTTATTTCTCTACTGTTAATAAAGGCTAAGACAAAACACGTAAGGAACTACACCCTGATTAGGATACAAATATATTTTTCAAAGGAAAAAATGACTGTATAAAGTGTGTAAAAAAAGAGGAATCCAAACTGATAACTGATTGCTTGGTTTGGAGTTTTTCATGTTTTGTACTAATTTCCCATTTAAAAATACATATTTTTATATGAAATTCATAACATGATTAAACATTTGTTGGAACTAGATGATCTTAAGGTCCTTTCCAACCCTAACTATTCTATGATTCTATGATTTCCAGACAAATACTTAAATGCCAAAGTTATAAGAAGTCACGTGACCAGGCACCTTCAACCAATGGGAGATTATCAGGCTGTCATGTCATTGTAATACAAGTATGAACTGAAGTCACACAGTAAATCGTGATTTCATATTTGTTTCAACTGTGAATTGGTTCTCCCCTCTAGCTTTTTTTATTATTTTTCTTAGACATCTTTATTATCACAGCCAAGAATGACATAAATAGCAACATCATATCTATATAAATGGATGTATAACAGAATGCAGGTCTCCACAAACCATCTGTACTTTATTTAAATACACATACAGTCACATACATGCAGGAATCTAATAATAAGCAAGCAATGAGGTGTTCAAAGGAGCAGGCCACAGTGCATTTAAAAAAAAAACACGTTTGCCGCAGCTCAAATCACTGCTATGTTTTCAGGGGGTGTGACTCATCTGATGAGCTTTTTCTTCCCCTTCCCACAATACAGCACAGTGATCAAGAAAAAAATGACAGGGTATTAACATGTGCTACTAGAGAGACTGAAGGCTTAAGAAATTGAGCTACCATTGTAACACTCAACATGGGCTTGCTGGCATTCTTTTATGCTCTTGATAAAATAAAAAAACAGCATAAAAATAGAACAAGGACTCCTAATAACAGGTTCTGCTTCAGTTCTATTGCCACTGATGTGACAATAGTTTCAGGTATTTTCTCAGTCCCCACAATTCTTCAAATAAATGGCATGAACAGATTATTTTACACAGACACTAAGAAATTACTAAAAAATCCATAAAATTCACATTCCACCCAGAACACTGAAAGAAGTGGTGCGGCAATGGAAAGAGCAGGAGAGATTTTGAAATATCATGCTGTGTAGGATGCAAGTCTGTGTGTTGACTTCAGATACATATATGGGCTTGAGGTTCAGAACCTGTCCTATTGCCAAACTAGGATGGATATAAGGAACCAGGTGAAGTTCTCCCTCTAAGTAGGGTTTAATAGCTTATTTCCAGGTGATGGGGCTGGTCACTCAGATAGCTGAACAGCTGGGCTAACAAACCCTAATGTTTGCTCCTTGTCAGAAAGGGGTCACACTTCAGCTGAAACATAAGTCCCTTGGAGCACACCTTTTCCTATCCCTTCTTGCATGTATATACTTTAGAAGAACACTTGGGTGGGGTCTTTGTCTACCCCAGGCTTTTGCTACATCCGGGAGTTTCAAGCTGCTCATGTATGTCTGTATTTCAGATGTTTGCACTGGTTTGGGGAATTCGGAAATTTTATAAGGGGTCAAGGTTGCACTTTTCACCCTTTTGGAGGGTAGATTATAAAGGAGCACCGCTTTTTCAAGTGCTCCTTAATTTAAATAACCCAGCTCCCTCTTGGATTTTAAATTAAGAATCCTGTTTTTATTCCTCACTGTTTTTTTTTTTTATTTCTGTATTATTTTCCCCCCCTTCATTGTGCCAAAGTTATTCCCATTGGTTCCAAACTAATACAGGATTATGACAGGAAACATTCCTTTTTTTAAAAAGGGCAGGGATATGAGAAGGTAAAAAAATAAGTTCAGTAAATATTCCAGAAGAACAGAAAAAATAACCAAGGGACAGGGTGAGGTGTAGTTTATACATTTTTTTTTTCTCATTTCCAAAGTGGTCTTTGTAACCTTATAACCTTATAATAGAGACTTCTTATTTTGTCTGTACTAACCTTATACTCATCCTCAGTAAGTTGGTCTAGTATCCAATTTCTGCACAAACTCTTCTTGTTCTTGAGCCAGCAAGTAGGTTGTGATTCAGCCAGTGGGTCTCCTGCTAGTCTTCCTCACCTTCCTTGCACAGGGATGGTTTGCAGCTGTGCTCTTCACACTGTTTCTGCAAGCAGCAGCCAACTCGCCTCAGATCCTTTCCTCCAGATTTGCTTCCTGAGGGACCTCAGCAAGCCAGCCTCCAACACATCTGAATCTGGCTTTCTGCCTGCCCATGGTCTCTGTTTTGCTGCTTTTTCTCATTGATACCCCAAGAGTCAGCAGCTCCATCCTTTCCCCCCTCCCCGGCATTCACAGCCTGCTCTGACTTGCTGGTTAAGATTTAATCCAACACCACGGTCCCCTCTTCTGCTCTCTGTATCTTGTAAAAAAAGTCACCAAGTCTTCCCAGTCATTTCCATCTCATCAGTTTCCGTGTTGTATTCCTTGATGGTTGCATAGTTAAAATCCTTCTTCCCCACTATCACTGATCCCTCCATTTAGGCTGGTCCTCCAGAAACTAATCCTCCTGGTTTGCAGATTGCTAGGGAACTCCAATCATGGCATTGCCCTTGCTGGCCTTTCATTTCATTGAACCACTCTTCAACATGATTCCACCAATATTTGCAGTGGTAGAACTAAGGGGATGTTAAACTACATAATTAATACAAGAAGAAAGAAAATGCCTTTGCCCAAAAGAAAAAGGCATAAAATAAATCACAGTTTTGATAACTGCAGGACGTTGAACTTCATGCTTATCTACTGGGAGCTTTTGTCAGGAAAGAAAAAGAACACAAACAATTACAAGAAAACAGCAGTAAACCAATATAAACTATTTGCATATTGGAATTGCTATGCTGAAAATCCTAATGAAAGAGGTTCTCCTTGGCTAAGTTAGAGGGCAAAGTAAATTTTCAATGTCTTAATATCAGCCATTCCTGTTCCCTAACCAGGCTGCCATTGTCTGGTCTCTTTCTCTCTTGCATCCCAAGTTTCCTTAATGTTTGATGATGAGAAAGTTTTGTTCGGAGTTCATTAACAAAGCAAATTCTCCTCCAAACAGTTTTCTGAACATAAAAATGCAGAAAAGATGTTAGTAATAATTTGCATTCCCATTTCTCCATCTTCAGAAGATTGATCGGAAAGAGAAAGTAATCCTCTACTGTGGTTCTGTAAACATGCAAAAGCATCCATCATTTCATGAGAACACCCATCTCATTTAGGTACCTAAACTTGAAGTGATCAATTACAAAAAAGGGGTTGTATCTTGAAGAATATTGAATGGGAAACAGGAAGCTGCACACTGGGACAGAGGGCTAACAGCATTTTGGAGAAGTGTGACTTACTAATATTTACATAAGCCTTTGTGATTTTGTTATAGCCACATGGGGTTATACTACCTTACTGAGGTACCCTAAATAATGATTGAGTGCCATGGAATCCTGTTTGTTAGAAGATAGGGAAGATGGGAAATGGGAAAGGTTAGAATAGTTTTGTCACGATATGTACTCCACCTTCCTTTTAATGATGGACAACCAGAATCTTCCTGGAAAAGACAAGTAAAATCCCTATCTGTTCTCCAAAGCCTCTGAACCACCTCTTCTGGTTTCTGCAGCTTGGTTTGACACCCCTGTGCAATTTTCTGTCATTTGCTGCTTTCAGCTTGCTGTCTCCCTGCTCTCAGGCAGCACAACAGTGAAAAAGAGAAAGTGATGGTCCATAACAACTGGTTTTCTCCATGAAAAACCAGCAAAACCATTATTGGACTGGAGAGCACTTTGTCCTCTTCAAACCTGCAAATAGAAGTCCATTTTGTATAATTTCAAAAGTATTGCTCTTCATCTCTGAATTATTATGGTTTTATATATTTACTATGACTGTACAGGAGCTCAGACCAAAAGCAAAGCTGTCATAGTCAAGGGGAGCCTGAGTCAGTACTCCTAGCTGTCCAACAGCAATAGCTATATGTCTCCAGCTGTAAATTATACATAATAATGACAATCTGTGTTGCTTGCTGAGCCTGTCCACAACCCAGAAGTGTCCAGAGCACGGACACAGACAGTTCCTGTGTGTGAGGCCAAGAATAGGGACATCAATCTGGCCTGCAAGACACACATACCTGAGATACAAATGAAATCAGCAAAAAAGAAGCTTCACTGGTCATAAAGGGATAAAAGTATTTCCTTCTGTTTGTAGAGAGTTTTCAGATGTGCAGCTGGAAAGTGCTTGAGAATAAAAATCCTTCCTGATTTACATCTCCTGAAATAGATTTAATTATTCCTGGAGTACCATAGAATGCCCAGAAAGTAGCCACTTGCCAATGTATTCACCTGGGAGCAATTTGAGGAACAGCTCTTCAGCCCTGCAGACATGCAAGATGAAAGAATAGACAGATCATTAGTCAGCAATGAAATTAAACATAAGAATACAATGAGTGGGAAAAGTAATTATCACCTCTATTAAATTTTATCTGATTCACTATCAAGTGTGGCTGGACAAAAGGACAAGAACTTGTATCCCAACACTTCCCCAGTGAGCTGCTGCATTCAGAACTACAGGAGATGAAAGGCAGCCCTCTGCACTGAGGGCTAGATAGGATTTCGGCATATCAAGTCCCTCACTTCCAGGATCACAAGATGTGCACAGGGAGCTGGAGTAATAAAGCTACCATTGATGAATAATTCAGAGGCAGGACCTGAATCTGGTGTCACTTCTCAGACCTGAAATTAATAGCTGCTTTGCCCACAGAATTGCTGTGGGATTTCTAAATAAAGCTTTATTTTTCATAACGTGTACGAAGCAGCCGACAACAGTCCTTTCTTACTCTCCATGGGCAACTCTTTCAGGGCTGACACTTGCTTCTGCTGACTCTTATTGATTGTGTGACCTAGTGAGCAGCCACAAAATCAGCCTGGTCCTCCCACCAGAGCAGGTCTCCATGGCAAAGTCCTTCTGAATCTGCTTTCAGCTCAAGGCGGTGAACTCCTGCACCTGACAGCACCTCAGAGACTTCTCTCTCCCAAGGCCTGGCACACTGATCCTCCCCTGTTAAGGTCACTTATTTAGACTTATCAGGGCTACATCTACCGTACATAGAAAGATTATCAAAGTGCTTTACAAAATTATCAAGTGCACCAGTAATTTCCTAGCTTATTCTTTTAACTGTATCCAGGACTACTGGTAAACCATCATCCTCCAAGAATGCTCTGTCAAGTGAGAGTCTCCAAACCAAGAGGACAAAGTTTCTTTTGAATAATCCTCATGCCTTTGGTTAAAGATACATCTTTTTTATTTTTGTTTTCATGGCTTGCCCTGAAGAATAGGTCATATTTAACGTCCAATGTCCACCATATGGGGAACAGTGCACCAAATGAAACACTACCTGGGATAATTCCACTAATATTCAGAAGAATACAGAATTCATTAATTTTCCTTCTGGTTCTCAAAATGTGCCCAGAACCTTTTACAGAAAGGGAGTTTTATGACATACTAATTCCTTTTCTTTCCTCAAACACCATAAGAATACTTCTCTTGATGTAATTTGCTATTTCTGATTCTTGTCCTGACCAGAAATGAAAAAATTCAAAGGATGAGCAAACGTGAAAGGTTAGCAAAACATATTTGCACCTCAAAAATGTTACATTTGAGGTTTTTTGGAGAAATCTAAATGTCATTTCATACAAACAGATTTTCCCACAGCTCTATGTTATTCTTGGAGGATATGATAACAAGGATACAGCAAAGAGATAAAACAAGGATTAATGAGACATAAGTAAGGCACTTAATAGTTGAATCTGTGGGATGATGCGCACAGGAAAATGATGAAACGGTCATGATGCATCATTCTAGAGTGAACTTCACCCCAAAAAATATGTATCACAGGAAATATATTTGCAGTCTAAGAGGAGAGAACTGAATAACCCAGCAGGGCATTTCCGTTTCTAATTATTTGCTACTGTGATTCTGTGACTCAATTCTGCTTTTTGTGAAAATGCTTCTCTATGCTGCATGAAAGAGATCAAAAGTCATCCATTTTTATGCTAATGTAAAGAAGTACAATCTCAACACAAGATCTGCCTGCCAGAGATCCTTATAGAAATATAGCATCCAATTAAAGGCTGCCCAATACTTCTATTGACATAAAGCTCTACAGCAGCATGCACATTTGCAGTGTCCTAGACTATCTTAATCAATTCTTTTCAGCCAATTTATTGCTCAGGTGACAAATCTCTTAGTTTTGTTTGCTGATAAACACAATCTGTTTTTTCACATCACCTCTCAAACAGGATCCTGGATCAGAAGTACAGAGCTAGAAATTACTCCACACTAAAAAATACATGAAAGAGGCTAAATTATTTTAATTATTATCAGCTAATGTATTTTAAAATGCTACAGACCTCACTGAAATGTTCCTTTTGCAAAATGAGGGATATTTGTCCTATTTGTCCTGATATTTTCCTTGGATAATTATTTTTTAATGCTCTGATTATTTTTTCTTTAATGACAATGTTGAAGATTGTCTTTTCCCATTGTTTACCACACCGAACCACCAATCATAGATCTGAAATCCTTTCTCTCAAAGGAAAGACATTTTATTCACACTGATAATACCCTGATATGATAGTCTTAGCCAATAGTAAGCATAACAGGGAATTATCAAAATGCCATTATTTTTCAAATATATTTCTGATAACAAATGAGTCTAGGTTTTAGATTAGCATTAAAGTTGCTTTAATATAATGCATTTCATAGCTCCAGTTTAAAAAAATCATTAAAGAAAAACACAGCCTCTTTATGTATTATAAGGTACCACAGTTCCATGGCAATTCTGAAAGGTGACTTTTCATTACCTTCTAGGTGTGTGGTTCTAACTCTATGAACAGATTTTTTGGATTTTGAAAGAGTCATTTGTTGAAGGTTAACTTATTTTTCTTTTAACAGAAAAAAAAAAAGAGCAACTTCAAGCAGCACTTGTAGAGCCTACTTTTGCCCTGCTCCTCTGTCAGGCTAACGACTTCACCCCATCTCATAGCATGACTCACCCACTGATTGTGAAGCAGCTCATTGCACCTTGTAAATGAATCATAGAAGTAACTACACAGCTTCTAGCAAGCTAGTCTCCCTCCTGGAAACCAACAGCTTATGGAACAGAAGGACAGGAGTAAGATCCAACCCCCTTGGCTTTGGAAAAGAAATTCAAGACAGGACGGGTAGTCGTAAAGGAGAAGAGATAGAAGAAAGTCAGTTTTTTCCTTCTTTTAAGCTCTACTGATATAGTAAAGCTTTATTAGAAATAGGATCCATCATATTGTTAAAAGCGTTTGAAACTTGGCTTTGCTTTGGCAACCAAATGCAACACCAGGAGAAGGGAAGGAGGAGGACAGCAGTATTTGGCACTTACTGCCATAAGCTGTTCAAATTCTTGGGGGGAGAGGACTGTGGCTGTAACTGTACCTAACTTACACTATTACTTTAAAGACTAGAATTTGATAAATGAATGAATACAGAACTGAATTTAGGAAAAGCAAAAAATGGTAGTATCAGGGCAAAACAGTCACGCAGAGAGGTAGCTGCAGTCCTGAGCCCCTCATTACTGCGCTGCAGAGCATGCAAGCAACCATCCCAACCACTGTCCCTTGCCCAGAGGGTAGGGGCCATCCAGCCCAGCAGCCATGGCATCTACAGGCTGGCAGACAACCCCCTACTCATCCTCTCCATCCTTCCTTTGGAGGAGGCAAAGCTGGTGGAGAGGCTCAGCCCTTGTCCCCTCTGAGCAGGACGCACAGAGACTAACCTGCAGGAAGACCACAGATGTGACTCACATCCCTCCCATAACTGTGGTCACTGTAGATGTCACCTGGGAAGAGCAACTGGGAAATATTTAATAAACCTGGTTACCTTAATTCCTTGCGCCTCAGGCAGCACCAAGCACTGACCAGATCTGGGGAACACATATTTGTGCTTTCAAAACACAGAGCAAGGAGCCTTGCTAAGGATACAAATATAGTGCAAGACAAACACAGCCTCTCAGACAACCTGTATGGAGCATGTCTGAGTCTCAAAAGGGTACTCAGAGGAGTGTCACAGCTGTTATGCAGCCCTATGCCAAACTTTCAGCATGATACTGCTCTGAAAACGCTATGTTCCTCAGGCACCACCTGGGTGAAGGACACCACCTTGGTACACCTGGTGCTACTCAAGGTCCCATGGTATTTCTGAGCCCATCACAATATACTCTCTGTCCTGACTCACTTCCAAATCAGGTTATTAAACTACAACCTAAAGCATCAATTGGATGATATATTTATCCCTTCCCTCAACAGACTGGTAGGGCATGTGACTATACACTATTAAACAGCTGTTGGCTTCTGGGCAAAGCTGGTCATTGTTCAGCCATGGGCAAAATAATTATGTATTTCATTGTGTCTAGCCGCCCCGAAACAGCTGCTAAGCAGGAAAGAAACAGATTTCAGGGAATTTGCCCTCAGCCCCATTTTTGAGGTATTGCATGACCAGAACCCTCCAGCACAAAAAGCTGTGTAATAAGACCTCTTGTTAAGCCACAGATGGGTGTACGCAACAAGGCCCATGACAAACTTCAGGCTGAGCTGGGGAATTTGGTGTGGGTTTATAATAATGCTGCTTTTTAAAATGAGGTATCCAACCCTTTAGAGCTGCTCTAGGTAATTCTAATAGCTACTCAATGATTTTCTTCATGTTACTGTTTAGGCTTGAATTATAATAATGCTACTGTGCTACACATGTTCTACAAATAAATCTTTTTCTATTAACTGTTGTCTGATTGGACATTATGGACTTCTGCTTCAAACTCAATATAATTTGTAAACTGTGTTTGAGAACAATTTATGAAACCCCATTTGAACCAAGAAGCATTTTTAATGAGTATATTTTGCAAAGGGCACCAGCACCACAAATAACACTAATTAATAGCTTTATTTGATGCAGGGAGGAGGAAAAGGCAAATAGAAACTCAGACATTGATTTTTCTAATAGGTTGCCTATTGCAGAAAAGTAACCCTATGTGTTCTCCATGGTGTTCAATTTTCATTTCTTATTTTGTGTAGTATTTGCAAGTACAACATCTGAGCAGAAATAAGAATGAGAAAATTCTGATAGTATGACAGTAACATGCTTCTCTTGACACTGGATCAGAAGTAACCTTTGTTTTAATACTGCTGAAAATGCCTTAAATGAGGAGGCACATTTTCATACTTACCTATTTGTTCAATACCTACAAACTGATAAAACAAAATAATTAGACTGGCTGGTTTAATAATTCTTGAAGGAGAAAACAAGCAAATACTGCTAATTCTTTAAAGCTTTAGCAGTTGTTTGTTATTTCCTGCATTTGCAAAAAAGTTAAGATTTTCTTTCTCTCCCTGCCTCTTCAAGACCTTACCTAATGACTTAGTAAGCAGGATCCTCATGCATAAATGTTGACATGCAGAGTAGACATGGGCAAGCTTCACAGTCAGTGACAAACAAGTCCTGCCCAAAGGTCTGTATTTCCCACACAGCTACACAGAGCCCATCTTTTGGCAGAACATTACCAGTTTGCTCTGCATTGTTAGGCTTCCCTAGTATTGATAATCAGTGTACTGACACATTAACTCAAGCAACCCTGCTAGCACAGCCCACCACATTACTCCAAATGATACAGCCAGCTTCCCACCGGGCAGTAGGATTAGGATAAATTGATGAAAATCTATTTTCAGTCCCTGCTTCCAGAAGAATGCAGACCTCTCCATGAGCACCAGGATCAGGCACCAGCAATGGGTGAGTTTATTCTGGTGAGAGACAAAACATCTCCCTCTACACTGTGAAACAGGCTGGGAGCTAAGCAGGTCAAGAGAAGTTACAACCCTGCTCTGCTCAGCACCAGTGAGGCCATGCTGGTCATCCAAGTCTGGCTCTGAGCCCCAGTTCAAGGGTGATGTAAAGAAGCTTGTGGCCACAGAGCAGGCAACCCACCTGCAGATATACAGAAACTCAGTGGGGACATTGCTGAGTTTGTGGAGCACATCTCAGGAATGGACTCTACATTTCTTCGTCTAAGATTTATTAGGGGTTTTGTCATGATACCCAAGTTGCCCCTCAGGGCTTTCTGAGAGTATCCTCCTCCCCCTGCCCCCTTCTTGCACTTCACATGAGACAACGACAGACATGATTTTCCCTGTGTGACAGAATGTAATAAAAATCAAAATAGAATTCTTCAATAATAACTTTAAATGATTAATACAATTTAATATAGAACACAGAGACTATACTGATGCTATATAAAATATGTAAAAACAAAAAAGGGGGGAGGGAGGGCTTTGACTGCACCCATATCTATTTGATATAAAAACCTCAGAGGCTGAGAAATAGTTGTACCCATTAGGACATGTTTTGGGCTGCTGTAAGTCGCTCTGCAACCACCCCAAGTGACTACTATCATACAGAGGCAACACAAAAACAGTACATTTTACTATCATGATTTCCTGGATACTACATTTTCTATGCACAGTAAGGGGGAATAACGGGAAATTCCCCTGAGCCTCAGGGCAGGTGGTGACCCAGCAGCGCCAGATCTCCTGCAACTTGATCACTGCCTCCTCCTCCCCAGTTCCTTGTGGGCAGCTCCAGTGCTCTGCAACCACCAGGATTTGTTCAGGGTTTCAGCATTAAGGAAAGCAATCCATTTCAGATGGCAGGCAGAGGGCAGCTGCAGCGGGAAAGAGACAGAAGTGAGGATTTGGTCTGCCACAGGACCACAAGCCATTTAGGTGAGGTAGCCTTGATTTAGGGTTTCTCCGTAGGAATGCTTGCTGATCAATAGAGGGGAATGCCTAACTGACCACTTACTGGAATGCTCTGTTTTGCAAACCAAATTAATAATATTACTTAGGTATGTGCATTTTAATACCAGTACGTGTTTGGATTTCTTCCAGGCTTGACATTTACTGTGAATTTCCCTGATTTATGTTCTGGAATTTCCTTTGTATATCAATTTGAGATTTACAGATAGTCAAATACCCCTCTAGAAGAGCCAGGCAGTGTTGTTGTTATTTGTTACAACATGGTTCTCAAACACACACGTCATACGGCAAGTCAGATAACTGTGGCCACGGTTCATAAAATCCACCAGTTGTTAGCTACAGTGAGGGCCAAAACTCATTTAATGCACTGTCAGCAAACACACAGTGCGGCCTGATGAAATTTCTTCTTGTGGCCAAATCCCCAAAGGCCACCCCATAAAGGTCCCAAAGGGATCTTCTCTCTGATGAGCCCACTAGGCAGGGAAGAGATAGCAACATTGAGGTCAGTTGCAAGCTGAGCAAGCACTGGTATCATGTGAGCTTCTGCCACAGAATGTGTTTCTGTGGCAGAAATATGCAATGTATGCTTTGCTCTCCAGATGATTAGCTTTCAAGGATATTGAAGGTGTTTTGCTGTATGTTAACCTCCAGTTATTAAAGCCAGTGATGCCACCCTGCTCTTTAGCCAGCATAAATGCCACAGCCACCAGGGTATGTATGACCCCATCTTTCAGGAACTTTCCTTGTTCATCCCCACCACCCTGCAGAGCACTGGAACCCTGCAGCAATTCAGAGCTCACTGGCAGGCTCACCGGCTGGCTCTTCCACTCCTTGTCACCTGGACAATTCAGAGTGTATTGAAAGAGCAAAGTTGGGCAACTAGCCTCCTGCTGGCTCTGCATTATTATAAGCAGGTATTACCAAGGAGGGGAAGAAACATATTTAGCCGAGGCTGCACAGAACTGCATTATTTTCTTTTAAATATGGATAACCAATTCAAAAAGAGAAATACTCTGTTTCAGGACTGTCTTTGGCTCTGATTAGAAACAGCTAAGCAAAGCCAAATGCTCAGCTGTTTCTGCAAAGAGATTAACACCTGTTGAAGATGGAATAAAAACATGTGGCAGAGTTTAAAAGTAAATATCAAAAGATCATTATTGCAAAGCTAACAGTAACACCAGTGACTGATCACATTCCCCACCCTGTCACACTACATCACTCCTGGGAGGGAAGAAAGCACATTAACACATCCACAGCACATAAGCACTATGTGCATATATTTTCTGCTCTTTCTTCATCCTCAGTTGGGAGAATGGCTCCTTGACTCCTGTTATCCAAAGAAAGTTTACAGATGATATCAGGTCAGCATGAAATAACATCTACCCAGGCATGCTGCATATACTTGAGGCAGACAGCTGTATCTGTAATGCTTGTTAGCACCCCATTTGGGGTAGGAGGAGTGTCCTTAGTGTGTGATTTCCCAAATTTCTTTCTTTCTGTGCTGTGGGGACAGTAGGAGTGTGTTGTATCTCCCCATCTATTGGCGGAAGGCAGGTACCTGCCTTGGGGATCAGAGTTTCATAGAATCATAGAATAGTTAGGGCTGGAAAGAACCTTAAGATGATCAAGTTCCAACCCTCCCGCCATGGGCAGGGATACCACACACTAGATCATGTCACCCAAGGCTCTGTCCAACCTGGCCTTGAACACTGCCAGGGATGAAGCATTCACAACATCCCTGGGCAACCTGTTCCTGTGCCTCACCACCCTCACAGTAAAGACTTCTTCCTTATACCTAACCTGAACTTCCCCTGTTTAAGTTTAAACACATTACCCTTTGTCCTATCACTACTTGACCTGATGAAGAGTCCCTAATGAAGGTTTCTCCTCCATCCCATGACAACAGCCTTGCCCCAAGTGGTTTGGAGAAGGCCTGGCACCAGGAGCTACTCTCCACCCTAAGGTCGTCTCTGGAAGGCAACAGCAAAGAACCAGGCCATACAGGCTGCTTTGTAGCAGTTCCCCGTGGGATCACTGCTTGTGTGCTCACTACGTTTCTCTGACAACAAAGCTGAAACTGAAATAAGTGACCTCACAGTTTTGACCCCAAAACAGACTTTCTTCACTGCTGAAGGCTAGTTTCAGGAGTACAGAAGACCGAAGGATGCTTCCCAATTCGTCGACCTTCTACCCTTTAAGGAACTCATGAGCAGAGCATGAAACTGCATAAAGTAGGGGCTATCAGGTATGCCCAGGGTGCAGGGTCCTCCATGCTTCCAAGGAGGGGAGCACTTCAGCCAGTGTTGAAGAGTCACACTTGCAAGTTCACTCTCTGGAAACCACCTCAAGAGTGGCTGTTAATGCAGACATACATAAATACGCACCAGACCACAGCTGTGTGCATCACCCACCAGCTCCCTGTTGCAAGGAGCCCACAAGAAGAGCATCAACCTGGGACGGCAGTGGTGCAGACACAGCCTGGCCCTGCAGTATCTCAGGCACCAATTAGACCTCCAGAACCTCAGGCATGTGAATTGTCACTAACTACCCTCCAAGCAAATTACTGTGCTTGTACCTGAGCCATGTTTCAGTGTGTACCAAAACTGACTGTGGCAATAGAGAGCCCACGCCAACTGGGCTTCCCACTAGTACTGGCATCTTCACACCAGCTGCTATAGACAACTGCCACCTCATGTCATGTAAAAAACTGACCGAGGGGAACGCTACCCATGGCTTTCCTCTTCCTGCAAACTGGGAAGCTGTGGCTTGCTTGTCTCCCACTGATAAGTCATCCTTCATAGATCACAGAATCACAGAATAGTTTGGGTTGGAAGGGACCTTCAAAGGTCATCTAGTCCAACCCACTTGCAATGAAATAGATCAGATTAACCCAGAACAACCTCCAGTCTGAGTGTCTCCAGGGATGGCACATCCACCACCTCTCTGGGCAACCTGTGCCAGTATTTTACCACCCTTATGTTGTGGTTTAAGACTAACTCACGCAGTTTTGCTCTCTCACTCACTTCCCCCTCTTTCTTCCCCCCGCTCCCAGAGGGATGGGAAGGAGAATCGAATAGAATGCAATTCCCACAGGTTGAGATAAGAACAGTTTAGTAACTAAGGTATAACACAAATCACTACTGCTACCACCAATAATAATAATGACAAGGCAAATACAAGGAAAGAATACAATTCTCACCAACTAATACCAAGCCCGACCACGCAGTGCACCCCCACCCTTCCGGGTCTCTGCTCTCTGCTTTCCATCCTGGGCATGATGTGCTGTGGTATGGAATAACCTCTTTGGTCAGTTTGGGTCAGGTGCCCTGTCTCTGCTTCCTCCCGGCTTCCCCTCCTCCCTGGCAGAGCATGAAAACTCAGAAAGTTCTTGGCCAGACCAAAACATCACTAAGCAGTAACTGAAACACTGGTGTTATCAGCGCTGTTCCCAGGCCCAAAATCAAAAACACAGCAATGCACCAGCTACCAAGGAGGAGAAAAATGACTGCTGCTGCTGAACCCATGACACCTCATTGTAAAGAATTTTTTCCTCACATCGAGCCTGAATCTCCCCTCTTTTAGTTTAAAACCATTACCCATTGTCCTATCACAACAGGCCCTGCTAAAACATCACTGCACAGGTTCCCCATTCCTGGTGGAGGCAATAACGCAAAGATTTACACCAGATGAAAATTTTGATGCATGTCTCCTCAAAGCCAATTTATTTTTATTCCAGATGGTATAAATAATAGAAAAGCTTGGTTTTTGTTGGCTGATCTCTTATTTATTTTCTCTGCTCATTTATTGTAGCTCCATTTATTTCTCCCTCTGATTTCAATTTCTGCTCTGGATTCATTTAGATTCCGGTTTCCTCAGATATTATGCACATAAATTAAGTAGCAGTATTCAGAAAGAAAAGATCTAGGAGTCATCTGTGCAACCCAGAAGCCATGAAAGGACACAAAATGCAGAGAGCACAGGGAATGAGAAAAAATATTGGCATTTTGATTCTATTTCATTCCAGTGTTGTATATGAAACACTGTATTACTCATTTTTAAAAAATAAATAAATAAAATAATGTAGATTGTCTTGGTAGGAAGGATTCTGAAAATATACTTTGAAAGGATAAAGAAACTGGAATGCTGTCCATAAGAAGAGAAACTGTAAAGGCTTTGAGAGAGAAATGAGTAAGAGATTATATATCTAATAACAGACTTTGAAAGGAAATAATTCAATACTGACTTTTTCCATAATATAAGAGAGAGAAGATACTACCACTGTAGAGTAGAACTTATTTCAAAATTTGATGAATGTTTATTTATTAGTTTAGATTTTGAAATTTTCACAAAGTCATTGGATAGGTTTAAAATAATCTGTAATAAAAATTCACACATTATACTTAATGTATTTTGCAACATTCATTGGGTTTTAAATTGATTTTTCAAATCTTGCTTATATCTCTGGAGCATCTAATATTTTCAGCTTCATTGTGAAGTTACTAGCTGGAATAGTTGGACCAGGGGTGGAAATGTTGGGTTTTCTGTAACTGCACAGCCTTTCCCAGGTCAAAGTGGGCAGATGTAAAGTCATGTATATAATCTTAAATGCAGCAGTTTATAACTTGGAGAATTTTGTTTAAAAAAGCATAATGTTTTGCATGCCAAATACTGCAAACTAAAAAGATAAAAAAAAAAGAGGCTACTGAAAGTAAGACAAGGTTCATAAATCTTTTTAATGCTTGAATACCTAACAAGGAAGGGCATGCAAGGACAGACTTGGTGATATAATCATTACTAAAAAAGGAATTTGTGTCACCTACTACAGAAGTGTAGAATTCAAAACATTTGAAATTATTGCCTGAACACGAATTTCCTTGGGCCAAAATACCATATTTCTGGTAATTGCTTCATGCATTATCTACAATCACAAATTATTTCATTCTGCCATTCACATGAAAATAATACAAGGACTGTCCATGCAAGTTTGAACCTATTTCTCCCTGAGCCATCACTTTCAGGTGAATGTTGTAGAGCAAAGTTTTCAGCTGACAGGTACCCAGAATGAAATGGGTCCATCTGACTACAGCATGTAAAATCATAAAAGATGTAGCAGGACCTTCTGTTTACAGCTTTTAATGATTCCTTTACATCTACAATTAGCACCATTTACAACTGAAGGTGATCATTAAGTTCACACGTTCCCAATTTTAAGGGCCATCAGATTTCATTGCTGGAAGAGGCAGTCTTGGTGTTGTCCTCACTGAAACCAAAAAAGTTACTGTATCAGAGAGAAATTGCCATCTACATTGAGACAATAATGTTCTCCCTAAAACAAGTCTTCAGAGCATCTTTTCTGCACAAAAGTAATCAAAATTGAATTTCTATTAATTGCCTAAATTATGAGATTCCCCAGTAATTTGACTAGCTACAAGTAGCTGCATGTTTTCCAGAGGGACACTCTGGGGGAGGAACAAAGTGGGGGGAAAGAAGTGTCCTGTGGAAGTGGGAGATTTGAATGAGTTATATTTTCTTGTATTTATGGCTACAACCATACACATATACGTTTGTCTTCTGCTACTGCTGGACAAAAGCTTATGTGTACCATAAAGGAGGTAGTCTACAGGCGCCTGTTTCAATCACTGCTAGGAAGGCAGCCATGGCAGCGAGCTCTGCAACTGCCCAGAAAGCCCAGCACTTGGCAAGGCCTGGGCTGTGAGTCACCATGGTTACATTATCATCCACTTCAGATGGGTATGTCCATCTGAACATCAGTACCAGCTTTTTCAAGAGAGCAAACGTGGCTACACAATGCCATTTTTAATTTGCTAAAAACCACTGAGTTATAAATGCCAAGGGTGAAAAACATTGATCATCTCTGACCATATGAAAGACAGCAAAATTAAAGAGCAGATCTTTGAATCCACACGTTAAATAGAAGAAGCAGGTATGACTTGATCCTATTTCTTTGCAAAATGGTTTTGTTATTACAGAAGTAGGAGGCCAGGCAGACCATGCTACAAATAGGGATGTAGATGTGTGGCAAGCCATCAGCCCACCTCCAGGACAGGAGAGAAAGGGACTCCCGGTGGGTGACATTCTCACATGAAGGTTGCAGGTGTTCGTTTCAAAGCTAGCAATGGCTCCGTGTGTTGGTGTATGCTCCTTTGAGAACAGCCTAGGGAAAATCCAGGATCTGCTCCCAGTGCTCTCAGGCAGCAAGGTGAGCATCTTGTCAAATGAAATAGCATATGGCCTGAAAAACAGCTATGATGTGAGTACCAAGGATTAGGGTTTTTTCTTTGCTTTTTTCTTGTTTTCCTATTTATTCAAAGCAGAAATCAAACTGTCAGGCTCGATAATTATAGGCAGTGTGCTTTGGCAAGTACGGTACTTCTTTCCAAGTTGTGTCAGCTGAATATAGTAGGCAATTCCAAACCTCCTACCCCAGAGTGGGAAATCTCCATCTTCCCTTGTGTGTATTACCTCAACTTCCAAGTACTAAACAAGTATAATAGAGGGAATGCTGTCAGATCACACCAAGACCTGAAAGTTTAGAATTTTTATAAACCAACATGAGCAAGACTCTGCAGACAATGAAAACCCTTCCTTATACCTTTACATCAAAAAAGAGTTCACATGTAAGGTAGCAACCTGTACATATCAGTATTCCACAGGTTCACCAGGTGAAATTGAGTAGATAGCAAAGGTAATGTAGGTCTCTCGTTGTTGCTTAAGGTGACGGATTGGAAGAAAAAAGAATACAGAAAGCAAAAGTAAATTACATTTTAGAAAAAGCCTCCACGTTTCAACCTGGGGAGTTTGATTTAGCGTGGTAGGTGTTCTTGGAAGTGAGCATTCCAGATTTCATGTGCTTTTTGAGCTTTAATTAAATAATTTGCAAAAGAATACCATATGTGCACAGGCTTCTCAAGGGATAATTGTGTAAATTTCCACCTTGATATTTGCAGGCTCTTGAACCCTTTCCAGCATGGAAGAAGGCTCAGGGATTTTCCATTTCATGCAAATAACTGCCTGAGCAACTACCAGAGAAACCAAGTTGGCATCTAGTAATCTTTTTCACATTCTTCAGGGTTCAAGCTCCACAACATACACGCTACTGCATTACCGAGAAATTTTCCCAGAAAGAAAGCACACCTTTATGAGTGCTTTTTTCTCCCGCAGTAACAATAAAAAAACATTAAAGCATACATAATGCAGCAGTCACTACCTATTCTAGCTGTGCAGTAAAAAGTAAAAAGAGCCCAGAAGAACAAAGGGAAGGTGTGAATAAGCGCTAACACAGGCACCAGGTGGAGCGGCACAGCCATCTGTAGCTCGACTGTCTGACTCACCCAGCTTGTTTTTATATACATCAACAGGGAGACAAACTGCACTGTTACGTGCAGCTTTGATAATACATAATTAGTTGGTGATTTAACAACCATGGGAAAATATAGGACAGTAATCATGGCAGGGGGAAAGAATGAAGCACCACAAAAAGGAGCTGAATTAGCCCCGACAGCCAGCAATTTTTTGAACTCTTTGGGTAGTTTGTCAGACTGTAACAATACAAGTGATTTTGGAAACAGGAGCAGTTCATAAATTGGCAAAGCTGCCGACTGCCATCCCCCATCCAAACTAAAGAAACGTTCATGAATCCGTAGCGTAGAACTTTCTTAAGGAAATATGTTAAAGCCTGAATAACTACTACAAGCATTGTTTCTCTGATCAGAGACATGATGTGAGTGATAGCTACACAGGGAGGCAGGAGACAGCCAGACCTGAGGTTTAATTCTGGGAGAGACTCACAACTCTCTAAAAAGAGAAAAAGGTCTCAAAAAGAAAGTTCCTCACTAACTATTCCTTACACTGGATAGGATAAAAATAATAATAAAAGAAGATAAATGTTACTCTTAAAAGTAACAAAAATCAGTCCTGGTCCTCACTGCAGACAAGGGGAAATTTGCCATTAGCTTCGACTGATGCAAATATCTGCTGAATTCTGCTATTAAAATGGCTGGAAATATTTTCTGATGGGAAAAAAAGCACTGAGTTAGCCTTTGGATTCATTAGAGGCAGCTATTATTTCAATATTGCATTTATCAAAATATGTAACATAATTGCTGTTGCAGGGAAAAGCTCTGATGGCTTACAAATATGATCACAGTTACCTTGTGACTGTTGTTTTCACAGACTGGGAGGAGAGCTTTTACCCAGTCACTTTACCATTCATCTCAGCTGCCTCTCTCTGCCACAGAGGAAATTCAGTCCAAAAATGCTAACCTGAAAGTTCCAATTCAACTTACTCCTCTGTATTTATGCTTAGGTATGCTCCCTTATGGCAACCTATTTTTGAACTTGCATTTTATACACAAATGTTTCCTATGCAAAACTTTGTGTAAGAGAAATAATAGCACCCTGTAATCTGCAGGCTCAGTCTGGGCACAATTTGGTGGGTTTTGGCTTTTTTTCAGCTGATCTCTACAAAGCAAGAGATCAACTCTGTATTTTTCAAGTTTTATTAAAATATAAAATTGGTGTTCTGGAGTTGGAGTCAGTCCTGGACTTCCAAGAATCTCAGATATTCGTCCTTTCCCCCTCAAAATTACTCTAGATTGTGGGATTTCTGAGTTGGAGATGGTTTTATATTTAAGATTTCTTAACATTACAGTGCACTCTAAGTTAAATTCAATTGTAAACTCAGTTTAAGAGTGAAAATGCTGATTAAATATATCTTAATTAAAAGACTTTTTCAAGGCAGGCTTCTCTTTTACTGACTGACTTTAATTCTGAGTTTTCACTTAAAGTGTTAAAGCCAATAAAGAAAACCTGACACTTTCCTAACTCTGAAGGAAATTTATCAGAATGAAGTTTACTGACCCAGAATTCATTCTTCTTTGGCTATTCTTGTTTAGATGTACATTCTTCACACAGTTCTCCAGTCATCCTCCTCCCCAGTGTTCAGCACAGTTTTGAAAACAAAAAGAACCCCAAAAAATATATACGTGTCCACTGAAAAAAAACTCCAAATCTAAATATTAATTTAATTCTTAATAAAATGACATATACACAATGCCTTAAATCTCAAATATTAGAGCAGTCGATCTTATGAGATAAATGTGCATTGTTACACCTGTTACACAGACAGGAGGCATTAGTCTATGGTGTAAGAGCTTGTTTAAAAGGGGAAGCAACTCTAGCGTGCAAACATGCTACCTGTAAGAAGGGTACAAATAGGAGTTGCACATTTTTTTCCACAGAGCATTGTTGACACAGTGGTGTCTACCACACCAAACAAAGAAATAAGTAGAAAAGAATTAACATTTCAAAATTGGGCACACATGATATCAAATTGCTGGCTTTCAGGCAAGAACCATACTGCCCTTTAGGTCTTGTGTTTGGCCCTGTCATTTTAAGATCTAGCAGTGACTCTGGCAATAAAAATCAAGGGGATCAACAATAAAAACAAATTTGAAAAAGGTACTATGAAAATATGGGATTGAGATACAGTTTGAAAAAAGAAAAACAAAACAGCTTAAATATAGACTGCAGATAAAACATAAGTTTTCCTGTTGATAAATATTATTGGATAAAGCATATGAAGACGAAGATTCCTGCTGAGAAGCTGTCTGACTTACACTTCATTTTCAAAGCAGAAAGTGAGAACTTCTGAAAAGTAGCTGAGATGATGAGACACAGAGTACATTTTTATTCCTTAATTTTGCTGACAGACTGTTGACACTGCCTGTTGCCAAGTTGTTCTGTAGTTTACTTTTCCCAAACAGCAACTTTAAAAAAACATCTTTTAAATGTTGAACGCTCCAATAACATAATGGCATGGTGTCATCTTGGGACCTCTGCCTCACTGAAGATAATGGCAGCTCCCTCAAAAGCAGTCGGATGTGTTCCTGTTGTTTAGTCTTACAAATCCATCTGTGTGACGCATTTGAGCCCATTACGGCTTCCATTTCTGTGGCATTCAAAACACGATATGCCTGTGCTTTAAACAGCCTTTTTTTAATGATACTTGCTGTGCAAGAGTGAATTCAAGCCCCGTTGGGCCAAATTGCAAGCCCAGCACAAACTCATCCTTGTGGGAATATGCTGCGAAGCTGATTGAGGCGCATCTGAAAATTCAAAGAGGCTGTGACTCCAGGACTCCAGTATAGAGCCTGTTTTGCTGGAACTTTCAGATCCTCTAAAATCTCTTAACTAGTAGGAATTATGGCATCAGCCAGCAGTAGCAGGATTTCATGAGTCTCCCCTAAACCAGGAAAGCCTTGATCTCAACAAGGGCTGTGATCACTGCCATTTCATTCCTCAGCTGTAGTCTTTGTAAGTATGAAGGACTGAGAGAGTTCAAGAGGTAGTTACACTAGTTCGTCTTAGTCATCTATCTTCCTTTCCTACTTTGTTATGTAGAAGACACCCAGGTCTTTTTATACTTTTTAGTTTCCCATTGTTAAAGTGTAGTTTTATACTTCCAGATGTGCACAAATTTGTCTAAAAAAGAGGTGAGAAGGAAAGTTCCTGAGGCTTAGAGGTTATATATAACATTACATAAAATTGCTCTTTAATGTATTTTCTGAGGCCTCTCTTTAATCCTGAAAAACCTGAAACTGTCAACTTCAAATTCTGGTAAATAACTTCTGTTTATCAGGAGCGCCTTCTTCCAAGCCTGTGTTATGTATGATGACACTCGCAGGGGTGAGGGTAGGAATTACTCTTTGCTGAGGAAAGGCATCTGAAGAAGGAAGCTCGATAATCGGCTCTGAAATGGTGGTTTCACCATTGCATAACCCTGCTCAGTGCTACATTTGTGTCCAGCTCTGAGAAAATGTGCTTTCTGAACTTTCTAGCTAAACAAACATGGGCTTTCATAGACTGTCAGAGTTCATAAACACTGTGGGTTTTCATCAAGTTGGCAATTTGGTTTCATTTTGATCCAGAGCCACATTCAATTTGTTGATTGATTTGATGTCTGTAATGCTCCACTTTTACTTTTGTGTAATATTAATACTAGATTGGCTTTGATTTCATGGTTCTATTTTAGTTCAAGTTTCTTAACAAAATGTATTGAAATGATACTTCTAATGGGATTTTCAAAAGTGCCTAATCTGCACAATTCTTTCAGTATGCAGCACCACTGAAGACATGGGTAAGTATCAGCTACTCTACTCAAAATCCCACCTAGCTCTCAGTGCAGCAAGGAGTTTGCTCAATACAGCAGTAAGCATAATAAAAGCATCATTGAATGAAGTAGGTATTTGTGTGAAAAGAAGCATGGCTTTGTTTCTTTTTTATTTATTTTTGTATTTTTTAAGAGCAATTCTTTTAACAATGTGTAAGAAGAAAGAACCTGAATCCCTGAATACTCTGAGAGTCATTCAACAATGCTTCTGGAGATAAAAGGGTATTTGTACACCCAGCTCTCTGATGTGGCTAGCTAGTCCCCACCCACACTGCAAGAGGGGACAGAAGCCCGTGCTCACATTCACCACCTGCAGGAATTTATTTCCTCTGCCTGTCGGAGATCAGGCCATCGAGTTATATGCCTAATGCTGGGAAATGCTAATGGTCCACAGAGCATGCAGAAATGTAAATGCAATTTCCACATTCAGCCGAGGGTTTTCTGGCGAGAGGCAGGGATTGCTAAACTGTGAGGAAAATACATCATGGAGTGTTTTGCCCCGTTTCTTTGTTCCGCAGCAAAGGACACTGAAGTCATTAAGGTCTGCATGCATAGCTCCCTACATTTACCTATAAAATTGTTCACACCAAGTATACTCATCCCCCATCAGTGGCTGAGTTGGCAACAGGATTGCAATTTCTTAAATCTTTGCCTGATGCTTTAACTGCTGTCATGGTTTAAGCCCAGCCGGTAACTCAGAACCACACAGAAAAATTACTGCTATTGCTCAACCCAGGACAACTGCGAGGCAGTCTCGTCTCCACTTCTGCACTGAATTCAGAAGTATCCCACAGCTAAAGTGAGCCTAATTCAAAGGAGGCCTTTCACAGCTTTCAATACCCTAATCCACTCCTGGATTGACTTGATATCTTAAAAGATGGAAATTGTGAAATGTAAATGTCCTCGACCTCAAGACTTTCATCTTTTCAGTCTAGTTGCTTTTTGGCTTCCTCCAGGCTCTCAAGATTTTTACTCTATTACTATACTGAATAACTAAATTCAGGCTGCCCAGGTCACCCTCTTATCACTTAGTTAATCTTGCCACTCATAATCCTCAATTCATTCTGTTCAGGGCAAGCACCCACTTCTCCAAGTAACAACACTTATACTGCAACATTCTCTCTGTAAATCAACCAAATAATCTTAGTCTCAGTGGAAGAGCAAATTTATCTGGTAAAGTTTGTTTTGTTGCACCAAGGACTCACAGGGGTTAACTCATTGGGATTATTGTAGGAAACATTTGCCCATCTGCTTTGGAAGCTGGAGCTGGCACACCCAAACAGGCAAAAGCCCCAGTTAGAGCCCTCATGTCCACATTACTGCTGCATCACCCTAGACTTTGCTTTCCTTGAGAGCACATCGTATCCCCTGTGCCTACCAACGCTCCACCCCACTGACTTTCCAGGCCTCTTTGCTGCACTCCCTTCCCTGGCTGCCTCCCCTTCCTCTCCAAAAGGCCTTTTCCAAGCCCTTGCCGTATGCCTGGCCCCACCAGTCAGTATTGCACCTCTAATAATTTTCTATTTTTCAGGTCCCCCAGTCAAATGATTAGGTGAGAATCTTGGCTTATGGTTTTAACTAAGTTCCCTAGACCTCATGGTAGCAAACAAAAACTTCAAAACGTGACTCAAGTGCACCCTAAAGGCTAAGAAACCTGAAGGCAATAAACCACACCCTAACATTATTTTCTTTTTAAAATCTCAGTTTTAAGTTTTTAACCAATCTCAGGCCTTTCTCAGACTTTCCCTGTGATTTGTGAACATCTGGGATTGGCAGCGCTGCAGTCTGACCAAGCAGGTTGGAAAACATCGTTCTATAATCCTGCCGCTCTCTGGGGTCCACTTCCTACTGGCCCCACCAGACTGCATCTCCTGAAATGCCCTTCTCCTGAGGTGCACCAGGGCCTACTGGTCGCTGATCCAGAGGGTCACATAATAAGCCCCTGCATTGCCTAAGACACTGCTTCCCCATTGCTATCTTTGGAAAAGTTAATGACCATGTTGGTTTTCTTAGCTATCCCAGGGAGAGTGGCATCCTTCAGGCAAGCTCAGATATCTGGAAGCAGGAAAAAGAGGTGTGATCAAATCCATGTGTTTTCTCTTCGCAGATGAGTATGTGTTCAGCTCCCACCACTAAAATTCTTCTCATTTGTTTTTCGTCTGCAAAAGAATGATTCCAGGCACTCCTTCAGCTTGGTAAACATGTGTAACCTGAGGTTGGGTTTTTCCAAGTAACAAGCTTTTGTTTCTTTTGTTGTAATTTCCAAACATAGCAGGCCCAGAATAAAGGTTTGTATAAGATTTGCCCATCACAGAATATAGATTTCCTGCCTAACAAACATGGCATTTCACTCAAGCTGCTTACCTTGTTTTCACTCCGTATCTTATTCTCCTTTCAGATCCTAGAGTCATGCTAGGCAGAAGTGCCTTATTTTCCCTCTAGCCTCAGTAAGTGCTCATATTTTAAAGTTAAATTGATTTTTCCCTCTGTTCTGTGAACACTGTCACTTGATCTTCTGACCACACCAGTCCACTCATGACAGCCAACAAAACTGGCAAAATACAAACTATAAGTTTTGGAAGTAGACTGAAGAATGCTGAATTCTAATGAAACAAGGTCAATGTAACAAAAAGCACTGAAATTCAGTGTTGACATTAAGAAGATTGCTGTTAGACTTAACCTTGCTGTGATGAGAACTGCAGGGGTTGCTAAGTGTGTCTTCCTTCTTACTAGCTCAATTGATGGTTTCAGTAATGATGCACAAGTTGCTGCCAGGTGTTAGATAAAAATAACTAAATACAGTACAGACACAACTGTGCTGATCTATGAGAGTTATGACAGAGTCTTTTAAAGGAAAAGAAGTTCTTCCATCTTTGGTCTGCTAAGAGTTAGCTGATTCACAACCCTCGTTTGAACTAGCAAATTATTTTTTTTATCTGCACACAGCCTTGCTGGTCATGATCCATTACTGGAGGGCAATATCAATTAATGTATTTGTTATTCATAATCAATATAAATATACCAGAAAAAAGCAAAGCCCTGTTATTTCAGGGGAGGGGTTGGAGCATAAAATCATTGAAGCCTGTGTCTTTTGTTATTGTTGGGTAGATAAACAAATTATTGGAAAACCTGAGGGGGCTCCAATGACATAAACCCACAGCTCCTGGGCTTGAGTCCTAGCTGATCAGAGATCATCTGTGGCATCTCATCTCAAAGGGCAACTAATTTCTTGGTGCACAGGCTGAAAGGCTGTATTAAACACAATCAGACACAAGTGCACATCAGAAAACCTGCTGGTCCTCTGCCTACCAATCATATGTCTAATGTGTGCCATACACCAATCATGTCAAATACTCCATGAAGCCTTTGATTATGCTACTGACCTTGTAAAGAATGTTTTCTTTCAGTGAAAAAATCATGCTCATGAAGGTTGTCTGCCCCCTCTTTCTACATATAAACTACAGTGGCCACCTCCTTAAATCTCTGCGCTGCTTGATGTTAAATGGAGACTTAAGGAAATCACCCTGCTGCTCTGGGTTGTTGCTACTAAGAAGAGCTTCAGTGGAACCTACACAGAGGCGTTACAAACTCCTCTAGATGGAGGCAGCCAGCTGAAGGAGGGATGGGCTAGTAAGGAAAGTATAGAGAGAAATGAGACTGCAGTCTGCTCCAGTTGCTCCTTGTCTGTGCAGATAGCAGAGCCTTTTCTTAATATATGCTTTTAGGCTGGGATTGAAACACTCAATAAAAATATACCTGGAGCTAACAGACAACTAGCTTTTATTGCTACTGCTTTTTGTCTGTCAGTATTCCTTAGATTAACTGCTTTACTTTTCTTCCAGTATTTGAACAAATGGTGCTATTATAAGCCTCTCCTCAGAACCAGTGAGGTGCTTTGTTTTGCTAACTAAGAATACATTATACCCCACAGACTACCCTCTAAGTCCAGAAAAGAATAAAAACCTTTGTACTGTGCTAGATATTGTATTAAGTGGAAACTGAAAATTTTATAGGCAAAATACTTCTTGCAAAACATAACTTCTGCAAGTGGCATTGTCCAGCTTCACTGGGAGTTGGGTTTGCCACACAGTGAGCTGCCCATTAATTGAAATAAGTTCAAAAAATGCACACTGGGAGCTTTTAAAAGCTTTACAGAAACATAAACCAGCAGATGCCATTACATTGGTGAACTCACACCCTGAAATGCATGTTAAGGTAAACAAGCTCCTCTTTGCTAAGCTTCGCCCCCAGAGCACTGCTTTCACCTGGTGAAGAAGCAGAGCAGCATCTCCCTTCTGTTGGTGGGCACCAAAGGCTGCTCTTCTGTGGGGATCAAAGGAATTGACTGTAGAGAGCACTGTCAGCTTTCCCCAGGCGTACCAGCATCGACTTATGCTTACGTTTTCTGTTTTATATCTCTTATTCTTGCACACCTAAGAGGAAGGTGTGATTTCTCTCTTGCTTAAGCTAAAATGCAGAAGCCACTTTTGTTTTCTGAAAGTGACTGGTAGCTAAGCTCCTTTTTCTGTTCAGACAGCTGCCTTAGAGGAAAGCTAGGTGATGCCTATGTTTAACTAGACATGCCAGAGTCATGACATTGGCAAGATCAAGGCCAAAACTGTGCCCATTTTTTCTGCTGGTAAAAGTCAAAAGAGTTATTAAGAACTCTGTTATGAGCTGTACCCACTGCAACACATAGCAAGAAGTAAAGCAACAGCCTGCCTAAGGATCAGTATTGAACAGGGAGATGATACAAATCACCGGGGAACTGAAATGATTCACAATGGCTTTGTGTTCAGCTACACACCTACAGCCTCATGGTTATTACATTAAAAATAAATTGAAGTACTTTCCATTATCTGCTTTAACACTGAGGTAAGGCTAGTGACAGCTACCAAGGTGCTGCATTTCTGCAAAACTCACACTTCACAAATATTAAGCTATGAAATTATTTATAAACATGCCAGCTTTAGAAAACAATAGAAATATGGTAAATGCAAGTAAAACCATGCACTGAAGTTCAAAAACAGACAAAACATGAATGGAAATGTCACCCTGTCATGAAAACTGACTGACAGATTAATAACATTTTCCACACATTTCAATATATTTATCACACACCTTCACTGAGCATTTCTAACTGTGACATATTTGCATAAGACTCTTTTCTTTAAACTGCATTTTAGCAAATGCTTATCTTCCCAGAGGAATAATAATGCTGGACTGGACCCAGTGGACCACTGTGTGAAATTCATAACAACCACAGTGTTAATGCAGCTGCATGCTGAACTTGGCTTTTGTCTTTAATATTCTTGTGATTAAAGCATGACTATAAATGAAAACAAGTGAATTCCTGACACCACAGTTGTCAGCAGGATATTTTCTTCCACTTCTCCAGCACCAAAATCTCACCTGTAACTGAGACTGAAAGCTGTTCTTAATTTCTTGAATTGGTTCATCCTAGGATTTTTTTATCCCTTAAGATTCTTAACATCTTTCTTTTTACTTTGGCCTCCACTTAAAATGGCAATAACATGTTGTTTTTCCTCTTTCCTGAGTAGGTGAGGAATTTTTTTTCCAATTATTCTTTCAATGTGCCTTGCCTTGCATTACCCAGTAATGTTTTTCATCTTCCACTGTACCATGCTTTAGCTAGTTTTCATCCTTCCATGTTCCTCAGTCATCTCCCGTCCAAGCTAGCCTGGATCACTTTGTCTACTGCATATTTTTCATCTTGATATTCACCTTCTTTTCAAAGAAAATATGCATGTAAGTACATGTGTATTTAGAGAGGAAGCCTGAGGCACTTCAGTATTAACCTTTGCCCACACTATAAATTAACCATTTCATCCTACTTTAGTGAGGTTTCCTGTCTTTCAGTCAGGATGAAGCAGCACTTCAGCTCTCATTCCATGTACACCTATTTTCCTCAGCCATCCCTCTCATGAGGGATGAAGCATTTTCTGAAGAGAAGATTCAATTAACATGTCATCCCTTCATCACTAGATTTTTGTTAACTTGCTTAGGGATTTTTTATAGAAAACATATAATTTAACAAATGAAACACATTCTGCCTTAAAAATATCTGAATATTATTTCAGTATCTCCAGGTGTCAGCACCCTGACCTTGTAACATCTTTTATTTTTGTTCCTTGGAAAGAATAGGTTTCAGGGAAATGTATTCCCCAATAATCCATGTGATAAAGATTAAGACAAACTTTCCACCATACTGCAATGCTCACTCTCCTTAACTATCAGCAACCTTACAGGTTTTCAGGCAGGTTTTCTGATTTCACTTTATGGAAGTCTTAGTTTCTGAATTCTCTGAATTCTCATCTTTTTATCCTCTTTACTTCCATTCATCTGGGCAGAATTACCATTTGTTTAAAGAATTCATGTTTGCTTAGGAAATAGCATTTGAGCCTTGCCACTGAATCTGAGGTGTTTTCCCTTACCATCCTGCTTTTTGCTGCATCTGTCTCTATTAAGAAATGCTTCCAGGTGGCCTTCACTGGTTTCTAATAATTTTCACATTTTATAGTACCTTCATCTGTAGGATTTCTTTTGAACAGATTTCTCATTACACAAAATATTTCTTTCTAAAGCAAAGTGTTAGGCTGATAATTAATTTCTATTAACTTATTCCTCTGGAACATTCGTCAAGGATTTTTAATGGAAGTGCCTAAATTTAGGTTGAAAAAAAAGTAACTTTACTTTTCAAAAGCTCTGAGGTCTCTGGCACCAAATGGAACTGCACAGCATGTTTAGAACATGATACCTGAAGGTAAAACTTTGCATACCTGTTTTTTTTAAAGTCCTGAACCATGTCATTTCAGAGGAAGAAAGCAAACTTTACATGGCACTCCAGCTGTCCAAAACAAGCAAATAACATCCAATAAAGAAGGCCTGCAATATTTTCAGAATGTTACAGAAATCAGGTCTGGCCTGTACGTGCTTTAGGGCCTTTTATAAGCAAAACTTTATGAGCAGAAACCTGAGGACACTGACTAATTGCTAAAGATAACAGCAATTTAATTCTGTTCCTCTGGAAATAATACAAATTACAAATTTTTTTACAGCACTGCCATCAATATGGCATATACAAAGCACCCAAAATGAATTAGTAACCTCAACATTTCTTTCCTATAGCTACGTACAGATTGACAAACTTTCCTGGGAAACATTTAAATTCAGTTAAATGCTTAATTAAAAGCTTTTTGTTTGGTTGGTTGGTTTTTACTAGATTAAACATTTAGTTCAATAGGAATCTCTGAACTCAGTTCTGAGTCACTTCACTCTGGCTGTCACTTTACAAATTTCACAAGCTAGTGGACTTCTTGACACTTAAACTTTTAATTCTTAAAGAAATTCCAGAGAAAGTTAAAGAAAAATATCTCAGGAAGCTGCTTCAGTGTTTCACATCATGTAACCCAAGTCATTTATCTGAAGTCCCTTCCCCTAATAAATCATTTGGTTAATTAGGGCTCCGCCATGAGTCAACACAAAGATAAGTGCTGTCATGTTTTGGTACTGAAGCTGTAGTTTCCCTCTGTTATTCCAAGTAACAGATTAGATAGTTATCTAATGTGAGGTGTAGCTATTTCAAATATGGGAAAAAAGAATATGCATTTTAATTCAACAATAACATGTCAATGTTCATCATTGTTATTACCAGGTTTGATGGCTTCCTTCCCCAAAAGGCTCTTACCTACATGAGACAATTAACTTCTGCTGCTATAAAGAAGAAATATGTGGTGAGGTGCCATGCTTGAAATCTTTTAAAAATTTATATACTTAATTTTTTAAAATGCTAGTTCAAATTCCAGAAGATGTTTCCTAACAAGTACATAAAAACCTTTCAGGTACATTTTGGTGCCGATTACACAGATGGGAGCAAGTTCTCAGTGAGGGTAAAACACCATGTCTTTGCCTATTCCTAAGCGATTTACTGGTTATTACCTGTAGTAGCTATGATGGCTACTGCAGCTGCAATACTCACTCACAACAGTGAGTAAAGTGACAAATGGAATGAGGCAGATAGACTAACTCTGAAAATAACACAGAATGGAAATTACTACCAGAGAAGTGCTTGAAGTCATACTGTCAAGCAACTTCCTCAGTCATTAAAAGAGCAGTGCATTCAGTGCTGGCGAATCTTTTGGGAAAAGATTCTAAGTTCTTCTCAAAAGAGCTCACCAGTGCTCTTCAATGACGGACAGACAGACAGGCATGTCACTTACTTCCCCAAGCTGCTTGAACTTATTTATAAACCCATCTTCCTACCACAACAGGATATGCACGTACACCCCAAGTCTATCTCTACAATGGCCATAACTGGTAATAGCATCTTCTCTGAAAAGAAAACACAAATACACAGGAGATGTGTCAGGTTCCATAGCTGTCACGACACATGGGGTTTTTTGTTCTGCTGTCCCTGATAGGCTTACTGAGTTGTCTTTTTTGTCTTCTTTTTTCAGCTGGGAGTAGTAGACTTAAATTTAACACAAAGTGGAGAATCACATTTTTATTCTGCTAGGAAATTAGGAGACCTGGTAATTGGAAAGATGAGATTTGACATCAGAAGTCACCAGTATTATAAGGTTGCCTCACAATTGTCATTTTAAAAATAAAATTCCCACCAGCTGTGGAGTAAAACGACAACAGAAAGCAGATGAGGGTAGAGAAGAAATAAAAATCTTTTCCTTATTCCTTTTTAGTCTGTTTGCAGTGCATGTAGTCAAATCATTTTCTTTCAGGTCAAACAGTCCCAGGTATACAAGTTGCTGAGCAGCAGTGATACTACTATAAAGAGCAAGCTGTCCTGTTCAGGACATATCTAGTGAATATGCTCTACAGTTTCTAATAGGTTTATAGAATCATAGAATGGTTTCGGTAGGAAGGCACGTTAAGATCACCTAGTTCCAGCCCCCATGCCAAGGACAGGGACACCTCCCACTAGATTAGGCTGCTCAAAGCCCCATCCAACCTGGGCTTGAACACTGCCAGCAATGGAGCATTAACAACCTCCTTGGACAACCTGTCCCAGTGCCTCAACACCCTCACAGTAAAGAACTTCTTCATTATATCTAATCTAAACTTCCCCTGTTTAAGTTTTAACCCGTTACCCCTTGTCCTATCACTACAGTGCCTAATGAAGAGCCCCTCTCCAGCATCCTTGTAGGCCCCCTTCAGATACTGGAAGGCTGCTATGAGTTCTCCTCATGGCCCCTCTTCTGGACTTGCTTCAACAGCTCCATGTCATTCTGATGTTGAGGACACCAGAACTGTATACAATACTCCAAGTGGGGTCTCACGAGAGCAGAATAGAGGGGCAGGATCACCTCCTTCCACCTGCTTCATGCTTCTTTTGATGCAGCCCAGGATACAGTTGTTTGGTTTTGGGTTTTTTTTTAATATAAAATTATATCCATAAATTGAAAGGGTTTTGTGTTATTCTTCATGAATACTTCAAGTGTGGGTTGTCCATCACTTAGCATCTTCTGTTTCCAACTGCTTTAAGGAAAATTAAGGTTAAATAGGAATACCCTACAGCAAAAGAACAGGTAGAGGAGTACTTGTGACCAGCCTTGGCTCATTGTGCACAGCGGTGGGTACCAGAGGAGCTATATGGCAAGGGAGCTGTGGATCCTCAGAAGCTATCTTGTCTTCATTCCCACGCCGAGGGGGCAAGCCTGGCTCAAGCCATGCCCAGGGGCTGCCATATTGCATCCTGCGCCCCTCGGCTGGGCGGGAGCCGCTCCGTGCCGTCAGCACTAGAGGGCACTCCGGCATCAGCATAGCGCGGCGACGGTCCGCGATTCCCGGCGGGATGCATGGTGGCATTGCCGCCGTGGGCCCGCCTGAGCGCCAGGCATGGTAAGAAACAAAGTACTCTCTAACACCCAGCTCAATAAAGGAGGGGGTTTATCCTACTGATAAGGACCCGACCAGGTGGTACCACATCTTTGTCAGCACAGGTAAATAATAGTCGCCTTACAGGTGAAGAAGCAAGCTTGGGAGCAATTGATGTGGTTCTTCCCAAAGGAATGGTCAAGGTAGCACTTCTCAGTCACCATACTGGGTTTCTTTCCTCATGGGGTAATAAGCATTGCTCCAAAAACCCACTGTTAAAGCAGCCCAGTTCGTGACTACTCATACATCCTACAGAAAATTACCACGACTTTGTGAAGGAACATCTCCATCTGCCCCGCAGCAAGTCAGGGAGAATGGCACATTTCCAGAGGCCTGCTTTTCCTCAGATGCTAATACGGAAATAGTTGATGTGTACACAGCTAATGGGCTAAAACATGAATGAGGGGAGAGGGCTACTCAACTATACTGTCCCTTTCCAGAAAGCAGAAGAAAACCCTTGCTGAGGTTCAAAGGCCACTCGTGGCTGGATTGTGAGAGGAGAGCATGCCCAGCGAGCTCCACTGCCCTTTCTGTGATGGGAGACTTAAATTGACCTTAAACCATCTCCAGCTGTTCTTTAGGAAGCCTAGCCTTAAACAGTCTCAATGATGTTGATTCTAAAATATTCCCTTCATGACTAATTCATGCTTTTCTTGATATTTAATCTAATTTGCTGCAGGCTAAGCCCCTTAGTTTTGGCTTGTTGACAAATGAAAAAGACTAGTCCCTGTACTCCTCTTCATTCTCTCTGTGGATGTACAGATACTTATTATCTCTTCCTGGTCTTTTTTTCTGTTTCTTCAATAACTCCTAGAGCATAAACACATCTGCTACTCTTCTCCTTCATAGTTAAGGGAGAAACAGGTTCCAGGTGTTCAGAGATGGCTGAAGTAGACGCTATCAGCAAGTTTTAGGTAAATGCCTTGTTCCCCATACATCTCTCTGAACCAAATCCTTTTGTTCCTAAATGCCTTTAATTACCACCTATCGGCTCTTACCAAAATACTTATCCCTGGGTGCTTTCCTCCTTGCTGTTCTGGGTATTATATCAGGGTATCTTCTCCACTGCTCCTGTTGGCTTTATTTTAACAGTTATTACATGCTCCATTAATATTTTAAATAATGCATACTATACACCTCATGCATAGTATGACCCTTTCAAATAGTAGTAGGTTTGAGCTTGATCCTGAACGATACTATTCCACAAACCTTTAAAGAGAGTTTCTCACTGATACATAGAGACATAGGGAAATAAGCTCTACAAAAACTGGCGTGCAATGGCGACTGAGTTTCTGGTGCACAGGAAGCCTTTTCGTTATCCTGGAGGGAGGATGGTATTCTTTCCCTTTGTTTAGAAAACACTCTGAAAATCCAGTCTGCAAAAATGATGGCTTAGTGGAGCAGGTGGAATAGCAGTCCAAATTCCAGCCCAAGTTTTGATAGGCAGCCCTGGCCAGTAGTTTTTCCTACTTAGCACCTCTAAATTTCACCTCTCTAAACTGGTGATAATGCTCCTTTCCCACCTGGGAAATGCATTGATCCTAGTGAAGTTTTTGGATGCTATAAAAGGAGAGCAAGGCAAACTTGTGCACAGTCAAATTATAAAAATCCTAAAAGATAAACAAAAGTAAATGCAATGAAACTTAACTGCTTTGGCTACATTTTAAAAAGAAATAATCTGCGGGGTAAAGAATGAGAAATTTCAACATAAAAGGCAGATTTTTAAAAACTAAACAGTCTGCCTTACAGGAGGAGGAAAGGAGAGGCATTCCCAGCTACTGCCTGTGATCGCCACCTGTGTCTTCTAAAGCAATGATCCATCCCACAGGAGAAATTCTTTCAATCTTGGTCAAACAGGCCTCACTTATGAAAAAGCACCCAGTGCTGAAACATGCCTTTTTAAAATGAAGCATGCTTAATTTAGGCATGCTATAGGGATATATGTGAAACCATCAGGGAAAAAGCAAATCATGCAAGGTGAGATTATTTTCTAAACTCTTGTCCCACAGAATTACTTAAACATGTGAATCCAATGTGGAGCATTTGGGTAATACAGTGTAAGTTCAGAAAGCACAGGACATGCTGCTTATGCCCTGCATGGTGTTGGTGAGTGTACACAGTAAATGTGAGGGCCTCCCTGTGACTATGTGTACACAGTGAATGTACAGGCCTGCCAGAGAGAATATTTAGCACTTGCATAATTATGCTCATGTACACCAAAGGGTACCACAGGCCTGGAAATCACAAATAAAATAAGCAGCTTCTCAGAATCTCCCCAAATTTTCTACATGAGAGAAGAAATACTATTTGGGGAAAACGCACACAGATCAACCCTGTTATCAAATATTTCATTTTATCTTGATTTCTTTAACCCCCTGCGTAGCAACCAATGATGAATATAAGTTAATACATCGAAATGGATGAAATTACTCACATATTGGCAGGTAAATAGGTGTCTGCAGGATTCTGAGCCTGCTTTCCAATGAAACATTAGAGCCAATGGCACAAGATGAAATTAGCATTATGGTAATAATGGCAACATCTTTTGTAATTTTATTTTTCCAGTCAAGAGTTAGGCATAGGGAATATAAAGATGTCAGTCTGCATGAGAATAATGCGTGACCTTCAGAGTTTTACAGAACAATGCAAGCATCTTGCTAGTGCAAACAAAAGCAACTCACCATAAAATTAAGGGAGCAAACACTACCCACTCAACAGCATAGAACACAGTGTTGTTCTTTATTATATTATTTAAAAAGGACAGATTTACTCTGTCATAAATTAATAATTCAGAAGGTGTAAGAAGGCACAGCCAATTAGCTGCAGTAATTTGCATTTTTATGCTCCTTCATTACTTTTCTAAGGTTCTTCCTTCTATTATAGGAATGCAAATGCTGTCTTCCAAAAGGTGAACAGCCAACCTGTTTTTTGTTTGCATGGTAATGAAGCTTCTTCAATTATTGAAAAACCAAACAATTTAATAATTTTTAAGACAAAGCTTTGTTGCTACAATATCTCTCCTTTATGTTGGTTGTCATGAAACATGCTTCTTTAATGTATTTTACTGTAACCTGAAGCAGAGAGTTTATCAGCTGGCTGATTTTCTGAGATTCCTAAAATCATGCCTAACTTTAACTGAGTGATCCCTTGAAGGGCAGTATTAAAATCTTTTCTTAGCTTAGAGCCTGTCAGATAACAACATGTACAATGGCTTTGTTTGCAGTTTAGGGTCTCTTACCCCTGTGCAGGAATAAAGTGAGATGGGTTTAATATATGAATTTGGCTGTTAGGGGAACTTCCCCCTCTTATCAAAGAAGGCAGGGATGCTCCCCCATGTCCCAGATATCTGCTGGCACATGCACATTCGAAAGCCTCCTGCTGCCTCCCTCAGGGATCAAACTTTTGGTCCTTACTATCTATGGGCACAGTCTGGCTAAAGCTGACGTCTTTAGCTTCTGAGAAATGCTACTGAGGCCACCAAGGTTAAAGCTAAAAGTCTTACTATAGGCATGACTAAAGCCTTGGTCACTGCGGGCCAGCTGTAGTTGCTTTGCCTCTGCCTTCCCGTGCAGGGCACCAGCAAATCCCACTGGTTTCTCAGAGAGTTGCTCCTAACCTGCAGATGGCCTGACACGTACTTATTTTTCCATTTTTACTCTGGTATTTTCCTTTCCAAATGCTTTCCATATGAGGCCATTTCAGTTTATTTTTATAATTATATTTTTATATATATATATATATATAAAATAATTATATAATTATATTTTAATACAGCCCCTCATTCCAGGTGTAGATAGTACATACACACACTCAAGCATACATATAAGCAAAGTAATGCTGAGGCTGCACCTTCATCTAAATGTCTCAGAGGCAGAGTGTAAACCAAGAGAGCTCTACAGATATTTCAGAGAGCTGGTGGGCATTATCACAAAATAATAGGAAAAAGTTAAAAGCTAGAGAATTAAGCAAATATATGATATGCTTTCTGAGGCAACTTCTGAAGGGACCTGGCTCTTGAAGTTGTCATGAATGCTACCAGATAGCTGAAGAAACCATAGGAAACCTGCACTTCTCTGGTCACCTCTGCAGGATGCTCATCTTTTGGGATGTTTGGTCTTCCTAGGGGCAACCTGGAGAACTGCCCCCTCCCAAGGGCCATGGCACTACTCCCCAGCCCACCGAAATCCACTCCATTACTGTTCCTCAGCCACTTCAGCTGTTTTTCCTTTTAGCAGAGTTGGAGTGCACAAGCCGTACAGATCATCTGGGAACTTTTGTCAACAAACAATGTACAGGAAGGCATGGTTTCTGTCATTTCACTGATAGTGCAGATAGCATGCTTGTAAGACAGGCCAAATGACTGACTGTAAAAGCAGTGGGGCATGTTGGTGTGTTTTAAAAGGCTTTCTTCTTTTTTTTGTTAACTTCTTGGTGGAGGCTGTGTATGAAGGCCAGGCTCTGAATCACTCCAAGCAGGAAGGGATAAACAGCAGAGGAATTCACAGCTAAATCAGCTATGAGAGCTATGTCTCAATAGTAAGCAAAATTATGCCAGCAGGTATAATGAGGCAAAAGAGGTGCCAGCAGGTGCAGTGAGAAAGGCGAAACAAAATGGCTTGGGTTAATGTGTGCTTGAAAGCAGAATTGACCAAAAATAAATAATAATAAAAAAAAAACTTTGAGCAAATAAAGGCATCTGAAAGCATAAAAGAGAGTATTTTCTAAAATCATACTAGTGACAGGAGTGTCTGTCTATACACTTACTCCAGCCCCACCATTCCCTCCTCCCCTTGTCTGCATGCCCTAACGTATCTCTGCATGAACCCATGCAAGGCGGACAAGGGTGGTCCGCATGTCAGCTGGGGTTGTCGTTTGTATTCCCACAGCAGGAGAGACCCTCCCAGCTTCTAGAGTTAATTTCTAGAGCTGTAGTACATTACACTTTCCTCTTCCTAAACAGACAGAAATGAGGATCTCTGAACATGCTTCCTTGGAAAGACCAGCTTTTGTAATCTGCAAATTTCTGATCTTTACCTCAATCATAAAAATCAATCTTATATTATGTAGTGAATTAGAAAATTTCATAGCTTATGTGCCTGATGTTTATCTTATAAATTAACATTATCTGCAAAGCACATTTTTTAAGAATGCCATTAAGTGCTTGTCACAGATCTTCGCAACAGAATAATATATGCCTGTTTCACATTTTTGACTGAAAGATATTAATATTAGAAAGAATCTGTTGATTATCTAATGTGACTCCTTTCATCACACATCTACAGGACTTCCCCAAATTAAATTCTGTATGAAGACCAATAGTGCAGCTGAGCAAGACTGGAAATCAATCACAGTTTCAAATTTTCTGTTCAGATGAAGTCCACTTCAGTCTTCAGTATGTTTTTCCAGTGGTCAGGTCCCTTCTCTGTGGCAAGTTACTTTAAGCCTAAATTTCTCTAATCCAGGCAATGGATTTTTTTTAATCTTTGTCAGAGAAATTAAAGATGCCTTTGTACCATTTTACTGTTACTTAACAAGTCAAAGAGTTTGAGCTTTAGTCCCTCATTTTTGGCATATTTTCCAGTCTTTTAAGCTGATCCAGAGCTCCTGTCAAACCCTTTCTTTTTTTAAAAAAAAAAAAAAAAAAAAAAAAAAGTTTTTGAAAGATGAAGAAAACAAAAATCCTTTAGAACAGGGTACCATGAGCAGTGACAAAGCATGGCAGTGGTAGGTGACAGGATCACAGCACAGGTGTACAAAGGGAGCAGTGCAGTGCCTCACTTCCTCCTCTATCAGATGCAGAAAGCCCGGAGCCAGACCTCACCAGGGAGCCTGTGTAGCACCTTCCCTTTTCCCTCACTATCGATCTTGACCTGAGTAATGCAAGCTCCTTGCTTTTATTCATATTATCCTGATCATAGTCCAGTGATCACTTTGGCTGTGGCGCACCACAGGAGGTCCATGTGTATCTGATTATCCATCATAAATTTAAATCCTTTTCAGTCCCTATTTCCCAGCATGGAGTCTCTTCCATCCTGCAAGTGTGGCTCACACTGTTCTTCACTGCACAGACTTCCAAAAAACACCTTGTTCCATTTTGTAAAGAAATCCATATTGCTCTCTGTCATTCATCAGCCTTATTCGTCATTTAATTCTCCACCAGTTTTAGTGGTATAAGGAAACTTCACCAACATGATGTTGTTTTCTTGTCTCCTTAATAAAGATAAGGGGGGGAGGAACTCACCATGAAGGTTCCTTATTTACACTTATAAGACCTATTAATTTTTAATTAAATTCATAGATGTTAGGCTTTATTTTCTTAACAAAATATCTTCTGGTGTGAATGCATGTCCTTTCACAAGTTTATTACATCAACAATCTTATCTTGATTGAAAAGGACTTGTAATCTCATCAAAGGATGGTATCAAATTAGACTGACAAAATTTATTTTTGTGAAGCTAATGTTGATGGACATTAATTGTGTTTGAGCAATCTCAATTTGATAGGGCCTTAATTTCCTGAGTTAGTCCTGTTATCATTTCTAAATACTGGCACAACATGAGATCCATCCCAACTTGAAAATTCCCCTGTTTGAAGACTGTAATCATCAATATTAAATGCCCATAGGGGTCTTTTGCCAGCTCTTTAAAAACTATTAGATGCAAGTTAATTGGATATGCAGATTTTTAAATGCCTAACTTTAATAAACTGCTGTGTAACTGGTTAAAATTGAAAGGACTGCAGCATCATGTCATGTGACTCCACCATCTGTCTTTCCCCAAATGCAGACATCATGTGACTGAGATTCTGCTTTTCATGAACTTTTGTCAGCTCTGCTTTCATCATACAGTCATCAGAGCAATAATATTATTGGGATTCCCAGTACAGCTGAACTCTCTTGACTGCCTGTTCATACTTAAATCTGCTAACCACAGATTTTGTCTTTAACATTTTGCTTTCGCTACCTACTTTCTAAAATCTAGGACAGTTGTTGTTATGACTGTTCCAGCTTTTTTTTTTTTTTTTTTTGTTACTTTCACTATGATTTTTATATGCTTTTAATTTTATTTTGACCCATACTGTTCTCTCCTTAAGTCACTGCAACAACATCGTTCTGAAAAATGCAATCTGGGCATCTAGTAAAATGTTATTCAACAATGGACAATTGTATTTCTCATTTTTCTGTTTACATTTGCGCCAGTTGATTGTCTCAAAATTATTTTCAGCTTTATTAAATTGTCCTTTTCAAACTCTTGAGAATATGTACTCTTGGCAGATCTCACAATAAAAATGTAATCAAGATAAAATCAGTTTCATCTATTTTTTTCAGTTCTGTGATTAACTCTTCCCTTAATAAGGTCCCATGTCAAATTCTGACCCATTAGATGATATTTTTTTATACATAGCAAATTTTTATGTATAATTTTTAAAATCCAAAGGGTGCCTTAAAATCAGCAGTGTATGCTACATGGCTTTCAAAATGATAGCAACCCATAAAAATATTTGTTCTTGCTAAATAATGTAGCTCAGCCATTGCATTATTTTCTAGTGTGTTTGGACATTTCTAGGAGATCAAAGCTAGCAATCTCTCTTGTGATTTATCAACGTGACTTTGATCCTACAGAATCCTTCTCTTTTTTTATCAGTGGTCAGTAATTTGGACTCGAGTGAGACCATTTTAAAGCAGTGTCTCTCCAACTGCTGCCTTTTTCATTCAATCTTTTAAACATAGACTGTAACAGTCAATAATTTTGACATGATGAGCACAGGAATCTTCCTATTTGCTTTCAGAAGACCTAGCTTTATGCTCAGAAATGAGAAATTACCATTATGTATATAGCACATAACAAATGAAATGCTGTACATTTAAGAATAAAAGAAGTTGTAATTCAGCTATGTTATATAACATTTTTACATTTAACTGTTACGGTTATATTGCCTACACACAAGGTCAGATAACTTAACTGAAGTCAGTGTGAAATGCCAGAAAAAGCCAATAATCCATATTTACTCCTCTGCACTCCATTTTTTTACAATCATTGTACTGGTTATAATGAGTATGAAGTATGACTGAGTCTAGACAAATGTGTTAAGAGCTTCTATTAGCAAATTTCTTGGTACAGCTGTCATTATTTTTTTAAGTTGCTATGGAGACTTTCTAGTTTGAGACATCACTGTTTCAATGATTTTCCATGGCAATACTGCTTTGGCTCCAGCGCACAGCCCAAAACAACGATGAATGTCCTCCGTGATAATTTATCTCCAGTTGAAAATACTAAAATATCTGCACAATAGCCTAGAATATGGTAGTAAGCAGTAAGATTTGCTAAAGAACTGAGCTGATGACCTACTTACTAAAACTATTGTTAGGCAGAATGCGTTTCATAATTAAGATTTCAGTAAAAAAGTAAAAAAAAATACATATCTGTGAGAAAATAGGGAAAGGAGAATAGTCTGTCAAAATAATATCTTTATGCTTTCCCTACTATTTAGATTTTAAATCTCAAGACAAGAATGCCCCTGGTAAATCTCAGACTTCTTGGAAGTTAAAATATTAAATTCTGTCAGGTTTCTCGTCTTCCTCTTTATACTCAAGCAGAAATAACAATTTTCTTTTTCCTTTTTTAGATAATTGTTGCTTTGTGGAACTGTGGAAAGAATACATTTAAGAATTGCAAAGCCAGTGGCAACAGTGTCAAATGACAAAAATCATAACCCACCTTTATATGGACAAAGCATACAGCTATTATATGGATGAATGAAAATCTCACAGTGCAGCTGTGTAAGACACTCTGTCCTGAATTTAAAACACTCAGGGCCTGATATGCCAGGAGTAATTATTTTTACCCCAATAGAAGCAGAGTGTAGGAACTCATTCCAGGCTGGGAGTGAGGCGGACCTCGCCTCACAAAAGTGCTGGGTGGAGTGGAAATGCACTGAAAAGTTTACTTCCCACCATTTACTTTCACCGATGCTCTTCAGCCTTTTGTTGCAGCCTCCATTCCTGTCTCCTTTTCTTTTTACATTGGCTTCACTGACATTTTATTAGAAAACCCATTACTGGCCAAAAATTGTTCATTACTGGCAGGATGAACAGCCACCCAGTACAGCCTTCTAGAGACAAAAACAAGAACAATTTAGGTAAAAGGAAAAAAAAAAGAAAAAACAATAAAAGAACCCAAACAAAACAAGCAAACAAACAAAAAAAGTTAATAAAAAAAATTTTGCCAGTCTAGTGATACTTCAGACCTTTGAGGACAGTGTTTCAAAGATCTGATTCATTATACAAAAAGGCCACAGAATATTTACTTCCGTTTGAGGAGGAAAGTATAAGGCTCTCCTGTGACCACTCAGCCTATGAGTTCCACCCTCTTGGTGAGCAGGAGTGGAGCAGATGCCTTCACACACCCCTGCAGCCCCTGAGTGGGGCTGTAAAGGAACAGCAGCCATCCTGTTCCCCCTTATTTCTCATAGTCTCTAACATCCATATGCCTGGCTTGCTTACTTCCAGCTCTTGGGTAACTCAGGGCTATAGCTGGATGCTTTTTTTTAGGGTAGTTTTTCTTTGGTAGTTTACTGAAATCTGTTGATAAAGAAAAACAATAATTAAAAAAACTTTTCCATTTTTCTCTTAGGCATTTTATTTCAGTATTTGGAAGAAGCATCAAGAGGCATCTCCAGCTTTTTAGATGTGTCCTGCTTTTTATTTTCCTAACATTTCACATTGTGAGTTAATTTTGTTTGCAGGTATTTTATTTGCATTGCCAATATATTTTCCAGTAACATACCCCTTTGTAAGCACATGCAGGCCACATGATCCTCATCTAAGGACTTTTTTTCTATAAAACTCACACACAGTTTGTATAACTTTCAGTTTTCACCTCAACAACAGCCGTTTTTTCTGGGAAAATAAAAAATAAAAAGCATTTCTCTTCAAACAACCTGGTCTCTCTGCATGCTAGAGATACTGGCTTACAGCAAGCCTACACTGGGTTGCAAGCCTCTGAGTGGGTTTTGAACTAGTGACTAAGAAACAGAGTGGCCAAATTTGTGCTATGGACACAGACGTGTAATTTAATTAAATTGTCTTACAAGGAAGCAGAATAGCATTTGCATTTATAACCATGTGGGAAAGTCTTATCAGTGTATGACATACAGCTTAATTTTTTTCGGAAACAAACTCATGTGGAATATCGCTATTGCAATTCAGGAAGGGGAAGATGCAAGATTGTAGCACCTGGTGTAAAAAGGGTATGTGGACTAGTACACGCTGTATTTTCCCTAATACAGAGTCTGCTGACTACATAAATTGGGACATGTAACCAAATAAATCAGTGCCACTTGATACCACAGATCTGACACTTTTTGGTCTGGAATATGAAAACAGTCTGTATTTCACAGTTAAGGGTGGACTTGTGCCCCCCCGTCATTTTAGTTGTCTGTATATGGATATCAAAATAACAGTGTCAGACCATGGGTTCATTTAGCCTAGTAGTCTAAAACAGTTCCTCTAAATTCATAAAATCACACTTGAAACCTGTGACAGTGTGGGAAAATTTTGCTTACATAAGTAATATTACACTTTGAATAAAAATAGTCTGTGACACATGACAGTAACAGCAGAATTAAAGTCTGAACTATCTATCAATTCAAATAATATCAAGAAGAGGGTTTTTTTGGTATGATTTCAGTCTCTAAAAGGAAAAGCAAAATCAACATTGTGACAATGTGTAAGACGGTAATAACTAAGAAATGAAAAAAATCCTAGATTTACGATGAAATTTTTCCCAGTCCAGGATAATAAAAAGCATTTTACTTATAAAACGATTGCATTTACAGCTGAGAAAAAAGAAAAAAAAAAAGCTCATGCAATCTCTGAAACCTCTCAGAAGGAATGATTCCAAAATTGAAACACGAACAGTTGGTTCTGTCCAGCAGTTAAAAGTTATGTCTTGCAAGGAAATGTTTAATAATTCCATGTGACTCTGAATCCATACCACCAAGTACTGAAGGAGCTGGCAAATGAAGTTGCTAAGCCACTGTCCATCATACAGGCTGGGCAGAGAAGAGATTCAGAGCAGCCCTGCAGAGAAGGACTTGGGGGTGTTGGTTGATAAAAAAATGAACATGAGCCAGCAGTGTGCGCTTGCAGCCCAGAAAGCCAACCGCATCAAAAGGAGTATGACCAGCAGGTCAAGGGAAGTGATCCTGCCCCTCTACTCTGCTCTCAGGAGACCTCACTTGGAGTATTGTGTGCAGTTCTGGTGTCCTCAACATCAAAAGGACATGGAACTGTTGGAACAAGTCCACAGGAGGGCCACGAGGATGATCAGGGGACTGGAGCACCTCCCGTATGAGGACAGGCTGAGAAAGTTGGGGCTCTTCAGCCTGGAGAAGAGAAGGCTGCATGGAGACCTCATAGCAGCATTCCAATATCTGAAGGGGGCCTATAGGGATGCTGGGGAGGGACTCTTCATGAGGGACTGTAGTGAGAGGACAAGGGGTAACGGGTTCAAACTTTAACAGGGGAAGTTTAGATTGGATATGAGGAAGAAATTCTTTACTGTTAGGGTGGTGAGGCACTGGACTGGGTTGCCCAGGGAAGTTGTGAATGCTCCATCGCTGGCGATGTTCAAGACTGGATTGGACATAGCCTTAGGTGGCATGGTTTAGTGGGAGGTGCCCCTGCCCCTGGCAGGGGGGTTGGAACTAGATGATCCTAAGGTCCTTTCCAACCCTAAGTATTCTATGACTCTATGATTCTATATTCGAAAAATCACGGCAGTAAGGTGAAGTTCCCGACGACTGGAAAAAGGGGAATATAACCCCCATTTTCAAGAAGGGGAAAATAGATGAGTTGGGGAACTACAGACCAGTCAGCCTCACCTCTGTGCCTGGCAAAATCTTGGAGCAGATTCTCCTGGAAGGCATGCTGAGGCACATGAAAAACAACAAGGTGGTTGGTGACAGCCAGCATGGTTTCACTAAGGAGAAATCCTGCCTGACCAATCTGGTGGCCTTCTATGATGGGGCTACGAACTGATGGACAGGGGTAGAGCAGTTGATGTCATCTACCTGGACTTGTGCAAAGCGTTCGACACTGTCTCACATGACATCCTTGTCTCTAAGTTGGAGAGACATCAATTTGATAGGTGGAGCACTCGGTTGATAAAGAACTGGCTGGATGGCCACACGCAAAGAGTTGTGCTCAATGGCTCAATGTCCAGCTGGAGACCAGTAACGAGTGGTGTCCCTCAGGGATCGGTGTAGGGACCGGTCTTGTTCAACATCTTTGAGGGTGACATGGACAGTGGGATTGAGTGTGCCCTCAGCAAGTTTGCAGATGACACCAAGCTCTTTGGTTCGGTTGATAGGCTGGAGGGAAGGAATGCCATCCAGACGGACCTTGACATGCTTGTGAGGTGGGCTGATGCCAGCCTGATGAAGTTTAACCATGCCAAGTGCAAGGTTCTACACCTGGGTCGGAGCAATCCCAGGCACAGCTACAGGTTGGGCAGAGAAGAGATTCAGAGCAGTCCTGCAGAGAAGGACTTGGGGGTGTTGGTCCATGAGAAAATGAACATGAGCCAGCTTCAATGTGCGCTTGCAGCCCAGAAAGCCAACCATATCCTGGGCTGCATCAAAAGGAGCGTGACCAGCAGGTCGAGGGAGGTGATCCTGCCCCTCTACTCTGCTCTCAGGAGACCTCACTTGGAGTACTGTATGCAGTTCTGGTGTCCTCAACATCAAAAGGACATGAAACTGTTGGAACAAGTCCAGAGGAGGGCCACGAGGATGATCAGAGGACTGGAGCACCTCCCGTATGAAGATAGGCTGAGAAAGGGGGCCTATAGGGATGCTGGGGAGGGACTCTTCATGAGGAACTGTAGTGATAGGACAAGGGGTAACAGGTTCAAACTTTAACAGGGGAAGTTTAGATTGGATATGAGGAAGAAATTCTTTACTGTAAGGGTGGTGAGGCACTGGACTGGGTTGCCCAGGGAAGTTGTGAATGCTCCATCGCTGGCAGTGTTCAAGGCTGGATTGGACAGAGCCTTGGGTGGCATGGTTTAGTGTGAGGTGTCCCTGCCCCTGGCAGGAGGGTTGGAACTTGATGATCTTAAGGCCCTTTCCAGCCCTAGCTATTCTATGATTCTAAGTCAGAGGCATTCGTGAGAAGCACTCTCTTACAAATGATCTGAGGCTATGAATTATAGACTAATCTGAGGCTATGAATTGTATAGACTAATTGCACACAAACGATTGATCTCTATAGGCAGAGAAGGACTCTCCCCTCCGAGAGACTGACATGTATCCCAGAATGAAATAGGTATAAACTGAATGAGATTAATCAGCATGAAACAGAAAGCTCAATAAGACATCCATGCAAAGGGAAATGTGCCCTTAAGGCTCCAATCAATCAGAGCCGAGTATGATTAAGAGCCATGAAGAAATTACTAAAACTCAGGGGTAATGATATTTGAGCGAAGGCATAGCTCTTCTTGTACATCCTGACTTTTGACTACTTAACTGTAATTTTATGCTTGCACCGTACATTGCAGAAGCGCATGTGACTATGAGCAACGAAAAAAATTAGGACTAATGAACATGTAAACATTACTAGCTGTTGCGGTTCATTTTAAAGGACTCCACCTACTGAGCATGTGGGACCAGATCTCATTACAGTCACCTCAGGAGACACCCAAGTGCCTGCAGGCTTGGAAATGCTGGCCAAGCTCTGCTGGGCCAGTGCCCAGGACAAAGGCATACCTGTGGTCATTCTGCCTTCTCATAACTGACCTGCACCAGGAACACCAGCCCGCTGCTGACTGACAGCCAAAATGAGATATCAATCACAATAAGTTGTGAGGATCTTCAATCCTCCCCTTTCTTACAAGAAAAAAATGAACAAAATTAACATGAAATTACTGAAACTCTAACACGATCAACAGAACAGTTCCCATCTCATTAAACTGTTTAGAAAGTGGCTTGGGCCTTTTTTACCATGTGACATCTTCATATTAAAGACTGACATCTTCACTTATATTAATTTCTTGTTCCATTTTGATTTTTCATAGAGTGAAGAAAATCCTTCACACAAAAATCAGTATGAGAGGAAAAAAAATGTTTACCAAAACCCAAATAGTTTTTTTTTTGACAACAGGTTTTATATTGTTTTTTAACTAATGAGAGATCATCTTTTAAAATAGCTGTTGAGAGAAATTCATAACCAGATTCTTCTCTCTTTCTGTACAAAAGTACTGAATTTCTTCTGTAGTGGTTATGCATGGTTTACCTTTTTCTAGATTTTCTTCACAGGCAAAACAAATGTTGTAATACAGATTTCTTTAAAATAAAAGGCATTGCAATATGCCTGTAGGAGTCTGACGATACTTCCAACAGCACTGAGCTACATCATTTCTATGTATAAGGGAAAGATCTTTTTACTCCATGTTTCAGTTCTGGGTAGCTTTTTATAGTGGAACTGGCACAAGGGATTCTGAGTTGTCTGAGGTATTCCACCTCCTTGTAGTGATCCCACACTTTGCACTTTGCAGCATTTATTACTGAGGAGCAGTGGGGGAGCCAGAGGTTGTCCCTTTTGCAGAAACAGAGGTGAACCAATCCATCCATTCCTCCCTTTGACCAAACAGCCACAGCACTTCAAGAAAGGATCTGCCAAACGTAACCACAAAGTGATTCCTAAGGTTGCAACTCACTGTTCCGGGGTGTTACTTATTTTTCTCAAGCAGATGATCGTTAGACTATGAAAACCTACTGTTTCTGCCAGCTGATGTAGGAAATCCTTTCGTTCAAGTCGCAGGTGTCTGCACAGTAAAACTAAAAGTCTGGATCCAAACATGGCTGATGACTCACTTGGAAAGCTGCTACAGCCACACATAACAGCACTTGTAATAGCAGCCTTCTTAAAAAATATATATATATGCGCAAAATGAAAGGGGATTCTCCTTCATTTATGTTACTGAGCTCTATATTTACTGTTGTGCTTTTCCTGCATAGTGAATTTTATGACTTTAAACTCTGAAGGTGAAAGTGTAAGAAGTCGTCCCCTCGGTCCTTCTATGAATACATATTAGATTAAGGGCAAATATAATTTTTGCAGTAGATGTGCATTTAGTCTGTATTATATTAATTATACCTCTGTACAGCTGCCACCCAGTTAGCTCCCAATATAGACACACAGTTTCAGTGCTTTACACAACTGAGGAGAAAACAAATCATAGTTCTAATGAGAGTTCAAAACCCCGTAACAGAATTTGCTGGAAGAAATATGAAAATAATTCAAACTGGAACAAATCTCCAATAAAAGAGAAAATTTCAGTATGTATTGAAACATGACCTAAAAATGCCAGTAAAGCACTCTGCTTTTTCTATTACTTGAACTGCTAGAAGTCTCTGTATTCTCTAGAGTAAAGTAAGTTTTCACTCCTGGTAAAATTGCAGCATGTTGACTCTTCAATGCAGTGTATTTTATGTAACTGAACCTCAGTTTTTTAAATTGACAATAGTGTTTATAAAACACCAGAACTGATTCAAGAAATGCTCAAAATATCAACATTTGTCCATTAAAGATGATGCCTCAAGAAAATTAATCAATATTCAGTCTTTCCAACCAAGGTCTTATCACTTGGAAAGTGTGTGTGTTGGTGTGTGTGTTCTAAGATACCAGCACAGGACATTTGTGAATCAGCTTGCTTCAGGAGAATATAGAGATGAGAAAAACAATGAGGATTTTTTGTGTAAAAATTGACAAAAACTAGTGACACACATTACAATTTCACTCACATTTTTGCTGTATTTGTTTGCTATCAATCAGACTTGTTCTGATATTCTTGGTTAATACTAACTGGTTAAAAATAACCACCAGTTTTCCAATTGCTATTGTAAGGAAGACAATTGTCCTACATACGTAGAGTAACCCTGAAAGTGAGAACTATATTAGCATCACTACTCATGACTTTCTGAATATTGCATGATGAATGTCTGGGGAATCATCCCAGCTGTTTGTTTGTTTTCTCTTGGAGATAGAAGGCATGTTTGACACTGCTATGTTATCTCCACAGCATAGCTGCAAAGCAATTACAGAAAGCGAAATAAATTATTTTTTAAAAGATAGCACATTTCTCCATGTGACACACAGAGTCACATTTCAGCTTTGAGTTAGCTTATGAAGGCTAACTTTTAGTTATAATAAGTAATACTTTACCTACAGAAACATAAATAAGCAGAGGAGGCCACAATACATTCTGAAGGGGTAATAAAGTTGCAGTTATGATCTTTGGTTGCTTTGTCATATGTGACATGTGCCACATGTGCAACAGATCATTTATGGTTGTGCAAAGCAGGTATGAAATACTACAGCCTAACCCTGAATTCAAGGAAAGAAACACTTAAAGGAAGTATTATGTAACAGCTAGTATCCCTACCATAAACCAAATAACCATATAGAAATTTATCACAGAATGGCACAGTGCTATTGGTTCACCAGTAATTTCAGATTACTGATATGACATGTACTCAATAACAATAAAAAAACCCACAGTGGTCTGTACAGGTTATCCAATTAATTTCATGTTTTCTGTCACTCATTTAAACAGAGTGATTTACTTTTGCACAGATAAGCAGCAGTTTCAGGTGCACAAACAGCAACACAGAAAACAGCCTTATCCCCAAAGGGGTAGCAGCCAACATGCTTTGGACTAGGTCAATATATCCTTTCCAAGGTATTTTCTTTTTCAAGAGAGTTTTGGCTATGCTTTGAGATTATCACAGAGGGACATATTCCAAAGGTTTTCAGAAATGGTGAATTTAAGAAAGATAATCAACATCATCAGTACATACATTTTCGGATGTTCATAAAATAAAATCTTGGAGTGCACAACAGAAACACACTCTAAAAATCAACAAGAGATCTTTAAATATAATGCCAAGAATGCGCAATCCATGCTTTGCTTAGGTACAGTTACAGCAAGTGAGTGCTTTAGAGAACAAAAGCACCTACCAAGAAGCCAGCTGTGTACATGTTTTTATCTCTAAAACAGCTACTGCCTTTGACTATGCCACTAAGAAAGAGTCTCCTCCTTTCCCACTGGCCACTATATTAAGTAGCTTGCTGTAATTGCTGCATAGCACTTGGCAGTTGCAGGCATGGTAATAGTGTTAATAAAAGTAGAAACTGTTCTCACAGTTGCATGTCTCACAGTCTCATGTGTGAAATATATCACATTTAGTGTAGACAAACTGGACTTCTACAGTACAGATGACTGCAGACTGTGACAGAAAAAATATGCTCAGCTAAGTGTGTATCCATGTCACCACGTGTAGTATTGAAAGTTAAGTGATTATGTAGTTAGAAAATACACAGATATGATGATTGCTGAAATCACTACTTCTTTGAGTTCTTTTAGAGCTTGTTGTTGCACTAATAAAAATTAGCAGCTTTGAGGAACTTTTAATTTAAACATGAATGTCTTACTGCATGAAAAATAATGTGGCTCTATGCATATTTACATATATTTTTCCTTATACCTTCATCTGTAGGGAAGGAATGAGTCAGAGGAGCCAGCATATAGCTCTATCTGTACCTGTCTATTCCCAAAATATCACAACAAATATTTAAGGATCTTTTGAAGTGACAGAAGTAAAGGTCAGGGTCATAGAAAAGGGCAGCTTGTGGAGGAGGGGATTAGCATTTCTCTAAGTGATTTCTTCTTCCATCTATTTTTTTTATATTTTCCATAAACAGACCTCTCTAATTTCAAACACGTTTTCTAAATTCTGCAGAGAAGTCAGTTCTAAAAAGGTATCATCCAAAATAAATGTTTTTCTTGGCTCATACACTGACTATCCTGTCTTCCCTTCACTAGTATAAATATGGGTGGGAGAAGGTATACGTGTGTGTATATTCTGTATATACACAAATATCAGTGTAGCCTCTATTTAGCATTCTGTACTCACATACTACTTATGCAAAAGTATTGACGAGATCTTTGCTGCTAAGATTTTAGTCTCTATTTCATTGAAAAAATAATTATTTAATAGATTGATTAGACTAGCATTTATCTATTTTATCTGACAAGCAGGCTAATACCAGAAGAAAGCTCCAGGTGCTCAGCTCCATTACAAAGCAGATCTTTATTTTGCATATCCAAACAGAGGGCAGTACTCCAGCATCCCACACACACTCAATTCTCCTCTTTTAAGGAGCTTTAACTGTGTGCTAGGCCATCTCTGAATCCAGACAGGCTGCATTCACTTTTCATTTATTTTTAAAGACTGCTATTAGATTAGAAAATGGTAAATGGCTTTGTGGAAGGGTGACCCCTTCACTACCACCCTCTGCCTTGTCACCATCCAGCAATAACCAGCTCCTTTTAAAACAAACTAAATGCAATGCTTCCTAAGGACTGTAATATAAAATGCTTAGTTCAGTTTTTCTTCCCACTTGTGTTTTGGCAAGCAGTTTTCCAGGTTTCAGATTAAATTCCTCAGTAAATAGTTTTCTCTCTCTCAAAATGTGTGGCCAAAAGCATAGAACCTGATTCTCAATAGCTTTCCAGTCCAGGTCCTTACCTACCATTTTGCAAAATGAAAACAGACAAGGAAAATAGAACCACTGATCTGACAGCAACTCACAGCCATCCAATACAGGTGTAATTTATTCTCGTTCAAGCTGCTGCAGATGGCACCAAATTTTTCTGTCCCTACATATGATACATGCCTCAGCAAAGCAACTTGACCTCTCTCTATCTCACAGAAAGACAGAAACCAAGATACCACCCCCAAGTGTGTGAGAGGGAGTATAGGTTTTTCATGCTTTTAAGCCAGCCAATTAAAATGAAAATGAAGAAAAGCAGAACACTACTTAGGGACAGATGAAGGAAAGAGTGTTTTTATATACTTGCTTCATTGTGGTTTTTGTGCAACCTGTCAGAAGGCATGCATGAATTTTACTATTAGTCTCACAGCTTCTGTATTTCAGTCTCACTTTCTGTACTATCAGGAAGCTTCCCCTGCTCTAGTCTTCTTAGCTTGTGACTCACTGTAATACATGGTATTTTTTTAAATTACATCAATATTAAATAACTGATTAAATTGGATGGTAAAATAGAAAACTGATCATAGAACATCAAGGAAATTAGGAAAGAAGAAAAATGCTTAGGGTTCTTGTGAGAAGCAGAGGGAGAGGAAGCAAGCATGTGTGTACTCATGCATGAGAAAGTAGTCAGGGCTAGTGGACAACTGACTGAGTGGAATCCAGTACATCCTCACTTGAGATCTTGAAGCATGAGGGGCAGGGGCAGGTGTGTACCAGTATCACTAGTTAATGTTGCTGAGTTATTAATTCAGCTGCACTGTCATTACTATATATTCACCTATCTCTAGTTTTAAGTAAGATAATAAAACAGATGAGTCTATGACTGCTACATTTACTTTTCCCCCAGTAGACCATTCTCACTTCTGCTTCAGATCATCAGATTTTATAGGTTTTACTAGCACTGGAATGAATTGAAAGCAGCTCCACTAAAAGCAGATGAGTCACTACAGAATGGACCAGGTGACAAAAGAAAACAGGTCACCAGAGTTCAACTGGAGTTTGGCTCAGATCATCCCCAAGTCTTGGGAGGCTGCATGAGGTGGTGTGGAGGTAAAAGAACACCAGGTAAGATCAACCTGCCATGGTCTGAGGTGGCTGCATGCTGTGGCACTGACCACAACTGCTCTGATCCCATCACTTACAAGGCAACAGCTGCAATGCAGAGGGTAACACAGATACCATCCCTTCCTGATGCTCCTTATATGGTGCTTTGCACACTGGCACAGCCACTGACAGCCCCTGTTTAAGAGACCTGGCAGTGTCAGACCATGCCTGGAGCAGGACTCAAGAGATGCTGAAGGAGAGGAAGCTCCAGAAGCACTGGTCCTGGCCCTGCACTCTCCACCAGCAGCCTCGGACAGCAGTAACCCATCCATACCAAAGGCACACCTAATGGCTGGATTGCTCCCCAAATCTGTCACCAATAGCACCCACACCTCTTGCTGCAGGAGTGCAGGCTACAACCTGCCTGCTTGTTTTTGGGTGCTTTTAGGGCCATATTTCCCTCAGGCTTCCCCCAGTTTTTCCCCATGTGGTGTCTTCTCCTCTGTTTTGCTCATCTGGAGAACAGTTTTGCAACACCGTGCTGATCAGTGCCAAGCCCAAAGACAGCTCAAAACAGGACAGCAGACACAGCCCAAGAGTGCAAGACCATTTTTCTCCACACCCTGGACTGCATCTGTGACAGTGTGTAATTGTGCATAAATAACACCTAGACGAGAAAAAAGCACAGACTACATCAGCTTGAAATTAAGATTTGCACGGTAATTTGGGAATTTGCTGCTGAATTCAGACAAAAAGGTGAGGATTCAGGACTCTCTCACCACATAGCAAATACGTACAAGAGTCTGGAAACGACTGGGAGGGTAACTATAAAGAGGTAGAAGTCAGCTCTGGAAATGAGTTTCTGTGTTGTTTGGCTGGGTTTCAAAGGATCTGATTGTTTCAATACTGTAGGTATTAAACTGTTCTGTTAATGAGGTGTTAAGGCAGTCATGGATTTACCAGAGGTTCTAGGCAGATCAAGGCTACATCTTCCTCAGTGAGCACACAAAGTCTTGCATAGACATCACTTAGTTATGATTTAAAACACAGTAACTGCTTTCTAGAGCTGGATGAATTACTATCTATTGTCCTTTTCTCGCACAATATTTTTGCCAGAAGAATCACTGTTGGAATGTTTCATTGCAAATTCTACATAGTTTTGTAATCTTTGGTTGCCCACACTGATTCAGGTTGTACTATTCTCTATAGCCAAGAGATACAGCCAGAGGCCTTTTGACTCACCTCTTCAGAAGGAGTGGCCTTTCTGGATGTGGTTTTAACCAGTTGCAAAAATAAAGCCCAAAGCCTACTCGGTGTTCCACTGAAAGACAGGATAGGTTTGGGCTTTTGAGCCTGAAACATCTCCAGCAAAAATTTACTGAAGGCAACAATCCTGCATTGCTCCTCAAACACTTCAGGAAAAAAAAATAAGCCAGTAAATTATCTGCAAAGTTGAAATGACAGATTGCAGGCTATCAATGATCCTCTACAGATGTTGTCAGAAAATCACATGGATACACAGAATGAAAAAGCAAGATGGATTTATCTTTATTGGTCAAGTTCCTAGTAACGGTGAAGATGGTTGGTTTAACTGTATGCTCAAGCATGAAATCTGCCTATGCTAATTCTTAGGTTAGCAGGATTTTTTATTATTTATCTTGCAATATTATGAGACAGATTCTTAGTAACAGCAAATCTGCACTCTCTTTTAAAGAACAGGCCACAAGCAGGAAAGCATGTTTCTCATGTGCACAGTTGTAGACTGGCATTTGGCATTTGTCCTTGTCCCAGCTGTACCACTGCTTTGCTGGGTAACCATGGAAAAGCCATTCTCTTGTCTTCTACCACAGCTTACTTCTCAGAATAATATTGATAATAGTGTCAGGCTTCTTTGGGAAGAACTTTGAAATCTATGGGTGAAGACCACTGCGCAAATACAGGCTATTGCTGGTAATTTATTTATTTATTGTTCAGTTGTATGGATACTGGCCTACTTTTATCCACTGTGGCACCACAGCAGGGATCACAATGCAGGTTAAACTCTTGGCATCTAAAGTACTTTTCGTGCATTCACTGCCCAAGCTCTTGGTTCAAATTTCCTGTCTCCTGCAGCTCACAGGTGGAAGATCCATCACAGACTCCTGGCAATTCTAGAGCTGGACCTGCCTGCCTAAGTTCTGCATACCTCAGTTCCCCACCTCCTTTGTCATGGGTGCTTCCTTTCTCCTTCCCAGACTCCATTATGTAACATGAGCATCTCACAAGAGGATTGACTCCCCTGCAGTGCCACCTGGTAAGGAAGGCAGCACCCAGTGCACCACCTGCACCACGCTGTCTGAGATAATAACCTCTTCCTCATCCTTCCTAACTCTCTCTATTGAGGGCTGCCACAGACTGGTAAAAAAACACCAACCAAACAAAAAAGAATAGCAAAACATCAATGCATTTTCTTGTCTGGAAGCGCAGCATCTGATAAGGATGTGCATGACTTCAAGCTGTTGACAGCAAACTGGATGAACGCTGCTTTGCACAGATGTCCAAGCAAGCAGTCACTGCATCAGATTTGGCTCCCCACCCCACGAGGAAAGATTTTCAAAAGAAGGAGCACTCTGCAATCCAGTAAGATTCACAACCACCACCACTGAATTTAAAGAGGATGGTTTGTTTATCTGGCTAGCGTTACATCTGTATAACTGCGTGTGGGGCAGATGTCCCAGAGATGACTGTTTCAGTAAGTTTGTGAGAAACCTTGCAATTTTAGAATGAAGACAATCTGGTTTAGCCGAAAATAAAATTTAAAGAATACACAGAATGAGGCCTTGAAATTCCCACAGGAAATAATACTTTGTGGGCTCAAAACCTATGTAATAATTGGTGACAGTTTCATTAAGTTTTCCCCCAATGTTTGGTCTCCCTTTTCAACTACTACCATTCATATGATACAGTTCAGTCACTACCAACAGAAGATTAATTAAAGTTCTGATCTAAAAATTAAATATTCCATCGTATCTTTATTAATTCCCAAGCCACTTCTTTTCACTTCTTTTTATCTTAATCTTTTTTCACCCTTGCATCACCACTGCCTTCATAACTGAGAGTTTACTAACCCAGTTATTTACATTTTTTGGATTCAGAGTACATCATTACAACAGAGTTATTCTTGGTGGTAGGTCTGTGCTGCCCTCCTCCCTGTTTTATTTTTTTTTAATCAAAACAATTCTTTGCCATAGCAACTTTTCTTGGCTACCTACCCATTCCAATAACTTGCAAGCAGCAAACACTTGACAACACAGATCAGACTGCATTGTCCTCATGCCAAATTGAAAGGCAACACCTCCCTGGAACAGAAAATGCAGTCACAAAGTTACAGGATGAAACTGTTGCAGGTCTCTCAGAAAGCTCGTATTCTTCAGAAAGTTATTGAATGCTAAGAAGTTTGCTGTGCCAAAACTTTCGGAACTTTAGAAGTAACTCAAGGGAGCAACTCCTCCCTAAGCCTTTTAATTTATGATAGGAAGGGAAGAGCTATAAAAGCTAACAAACTTTTTATAAAACTGGTAAAGGAAAAAAATGTTCAACTCAAATAAGTATCAGACATGGAAAAAAAGGTGCCAAAATCATGCTGAACCAACTTCTTCTAACAATACTTAAGTCACTGCCAGTTTGACATAAGACGATATGTGAAAGAGCCAACTTTTTTAATAAGGGTTGTTATTGTATCTATCTAATCACAACTTCCCAATTACACATTCTATAAAAATACCACAATACTACGTTTTCCTTCAAAAGTTTTCTCCCTAAATTTCCTCCATGATTAAAGCTACCAATATTCTGGTAAGTAGATAGATTTATGTTTTCATACTGCAGAACTTAAAAAAAAATAAAACCTAACTACAAGAAAAGGGGCTTCTCTTGTTATTGAATGACTTGGAAATTGTAGAAAATTATTCATTATATTTATCCTATCACCTTAAGAAATAACACTGAGAGTCCCAGTATGCTATTTCATACTTCCAAATCAGCATGTGCAAAATACAAAACAGTTTTCAATTGCTTTTATACTAAACTCCTAATATTTTCCAATTTATTTTTGGTCAAAATGCTATAATTAGTGTCTGATTACAAACCATCAACTTAAACAAATTACCTGCAGTTGGTAGAGTTGGGTTAAGCTAAAAAATGTCCAAGAACGTAATATTTCAGTGTAGCCAAGAATCTGTGGAGGTTATTAAAAGTGGGAGATTTTGAAGCAGGAATAGTTACAATCTAAGCATAATAAGCAATATCGCCACATAAATATCAAAGCATCCCATAAGTTATATGCCCATAAAAAGTTGCGGATTTGTTTGGGTTTTTTTATTGGTACATTCTCAGTGATAACATTCATTCCCTAGTTTTCCTGAAAGTTGCCAAGCTGTTGTAATTCTTTCAAGGTTCAGTTCCTAGTCTTGTTGCCAGAGATTTGCATGCAGAGATGAAGATGGATGATGCAGCAGTGGTACAGACATAGTCAAAGGATATGGAGCAGTCATGTTCCTTCTTTTTGGAATAACATAGCTCTTATTGCTTAGGCCCACTCCTGGGGCATTTGTTCTCTCCAAAGTCACGTGAAACAACAGTAGGTTCATAGAATCATAGAATCATAGAATAGTTAGGGTTGGAAAGGACCTTAAGATCATTTAGTTCCAACCCCCCTGCCAGGGGCAGAGACACCTCCCACTAAACAATGCCACCCAAGGCTCTGTCCAACCCAGCCTCGAACACCGCCAGCGATGGAGCATCTCTACTTCTGAAATGAGCTTTTCTATCTCTGCTCTTTCCTACAATTTATCATGGCAACTTCCTGAGTACCTGCCTTACTGAGTTCCAGACTTCCCTCTTTTTATCTATTCATCTCCTCACCTGACAATTTTAGCTGCTCCATTAAACTTGTCAAGCTCTTCAGGGTATATCTTCCCAATGCTTTCAAATGCAGCTCTCTAATACTGACAGTTCACCCGGTCCAGGAAAATTTATGGTTTCACCTTTACTTCCTTTACCCAGATCCCCACCAAGATGTGTGAGAAAGTGCTTCCACAGGGCTTGTCCTAAAGTTCTCTAGGTCTCACCCTTCATTTTCCCAGCAGGGCACACTACCATGGGCTACTACTAAACATGCCCTCTATTGGTTGGATTTTTTTCTTCTGTGTAGCCCATGAATCCACCTCTGTATCACTAATACAGGTCACCAACCCATTCTTCTTTGGCAACCTACATCCTCTCCTACTCCTGAAATAGATAAAATGCTCTTCTTTCCTCCTGTCACAGAGAAAAACTGCTCAGTGCTTAACCAAACTAGAATCAAAGTGTTTTACTGATTTGTTAATGACATAATTAACTCACAGTGAATCCATACATTCATGACCAATATCAACAGTAAAACAGACAAACCATAATATTATATACTTAAGAAATGCTAATAAACACCCACAAGCATCAAAACTGCCTTTTATGAGTAATCCCAAGAAGGCCTATTCTTCCCTACACACAGGGTACACACTCATGCACATACACACACAGAGACACACAGAGTGGAGGTATGGGTTACAAGCTCTCCTCTACTGGTAACCTTGTTTTCCGTACTTGCAGAAACCTCCCAAGGAAGATGTGGGTGCTGTCACTTCATGTGTGCGCATCCTACAGTCCATTAATGCACATGCTGGTGAAGAAGACCCCAGAAGCATATATATATATATGCAGAACCTGCACAGAAGCCTCTGGTTGATACACACCATGCCATCAGGCTCCCAGTCAGGCGCAAGCTACTCAAAGCTCTGATCCAGAAGCTGTACTGCCTGTCCTGCGCAGAGGTCATGGTCATCCAAGCCCCTGGTAGGCAACACACTTCCCTTGAGCCTGGGTCAGGCCGACAGATGGGTGCCTCTGTTCCTCTCAGAGTAGAGTCCCCTACTACTACGGCCCGCCGCTTTTTCCTGGCAGCACCAGTAGTGATCTTCCCTACCAATGCATCAGCCGGTTGTTCCTGGTGGGAGTGTGTTTCCTCATCAGCCCCCTGCAGGACAGCAAAGCGGTTCTGGGTGGAGACATCAGATTTAGGAGGAAGCCCCTTGCTTTTAATTGTCCTCTTCCTCCTTTGTTTGTGGGGTTTTTTTTTGTTACTGTCTCCCAGCTTCCTGGGTTAGCGGCCTCCTTTCCTGCATGAGTGACAGCAGACGCTTGAGGCCCCTGCACAGTCTGGTCCTGGAGCAAGCAGTGCTGCTTCCCCTCAGCTTCCCTGACATCTTTCAGCCCAGTAACAGCTTCCCACAGCTCAGCTATCTGCTGCAGGAGGACCTCCACCAGGGAGCACCCAGTGCAGCCATGCCCATTGTGCATCCTCCTCTCAGGAGAGCAGTGCAGGTGCTCTCTACACCCTGAGCTCTGCACTGCAGCCTCCCCTCTCATCAGCTCTGTCTGGGTCCCTACACTGGCCACCACCAGGCAGCCAGAGCTCCCAGACTGGGCCCTGGTCATAAGGTGAGTGCTCACCATCCCGCTCGCCTACCCGCGCAAACTGCCACGCAAACTGCCTCGAACCCGCCCTGCTCACCACACTCCTGGTCTCTCCATCATTATAGCTTTTCAGGCTGACTATGTTTCAAAAGCCTCTCTGTAAACCCCCAGATGGTCAGATTGGAGTAGACATCCTAGCAGGTTTGAGTACTCCATACATATCATCACTCTTCCTTATCTTAGAGGCATGTCTATCCAGGCCAGTTGCCAAAGGTGGGCCGTATGAGCGCCCTACACTTTCCAGGCAGTTGTTCAGTATTACTGTTGTTATTTTGTTATTGTTATTGTTACTGTTATTATAATATTCTTGTTATTATTAAAAGTCCTATCAAAACCTTCATACAAATATACATCTCTTTTTGACTATTCTTTTACTGAATAATTTTAATGCCTGAATTATTACACCAGGCTCATGTCTAGGCTATTGCCTCCTTTGCACTCTAGAAAAGTTAGCTTGCCTGTTTTTCCCTCAATTCACAGGCTTGTATTTTTTACCCTTCTCTATGTAAATGTGAGAGCTGCAAGGACAACAGCAACAACCAATTTAGATGGCCACAAAAAGAGAAAAAGGCTTCAATCTGTAACCCGTGTAAACTCTGTGCAAAGACCCAAATCCGTCAAATCAGAAACTTGCTAGAATTCAGAGCTTGTCAACATTTTTGTGAACTGATCCAAAATGTGAATGCTAGATGATTCATTTCAAACTGCTTTAGAAAGTCCAAGGTTTTTTTGGAGTTGTTTTTCTCAGAATGACAATAAAGTATTAAAAAGCAGTATTACCAGAAGCCTGCTATATTTTTCATAGGCTGAGAAATAAAAAACCTAGAGACCTTGCTTTGGTTTGGTAAGTCTTATTTTGTTTGCACTTTTTACTCCTTTCTTAGTTTGTCTTTATTACTTACTTGTTTCAAACAACCAGTGATATAAGGCCATTTGAACCCCATGTCATGGAAGTGGTTATGTTTTATCAATGCCCTCCAATCAATCCAGAATTTCATCTCTGTTGCAGCCTCTTCTCTAACCTGAGATAGTCTACATACTCACAGACCTCATACAAAAATCAAAGGCTTAGGCTTCAACAAAGAAAGCATCTCTATTTTACCTCTCCATGTCTGAAATTTTGTCCAAGAAAAAAATACCACCTTACATTGTAATCCAGAATTTTATAAATACATGAGGTATTCCTTTCAGATATCAAAAGTTGCTTAGCATGCAGCTATTGATTCCTAACTTTAATAATGGAAGATGCTCTGAACTGGTAATGCCATTTCCAGAAGATTATTTGTGAATCTATTAAAACAGGCCTAAAATCACATTCACCCAGAAAGTATAAAAGTAATTAGCTCACCAGGACTTTGTTGCAGCACTTCCTGGGTGAAATATTTGCACTGTATTTCTGTACCTTGCTGATTCACAGTTTCATTCCCACAATTCCAGGCCTGTCTTTTGTATCTTATTTTCTCTGTGTGATGTCCTAAATTGCACTTGAAGCCTTGCTTCCAAGTTTTTTCTAATGAAAGTTAATTTGTTTATTTTAGCACTTTCTCTTCACAATTTTTCTAGTTTTCTTTATGCTTTCACTAATATGTTTAAACACAGTTAAAAAGAATTCCATCATGCATTCTAGATGGCAAAGAGAGATCATACCCTACCAGATGAACATTCGTGCTTCTGGAGAGAAAGTACAAATGATCCAGATTTCTTTCAGAACTTGGTTTTATCAGTCCTAAATAAAATCAATATTAATTAACAGTCCCCACGTAAAATGCACATGGAAGATGGTGTTCCTGCATTAACTATGTTTCTTTCTCTGGCCTATTGTGTGCTATCTTTTTCTGCACAACAGATTTAACCCACTGCCAATGTTCCTTTGTTGTGCTGCAAAACATCTCTTGCATGGAAAGAACAACATTTCTCCCCCTATTATTCTCATGTTCACAATTATAACTTCCATTATATTAAAATTACTGTTTCTCTAGGTACCTTTAGCTGGTCTGCAGTGAGGGTACCCAACTTCATTAGACCAGACTGGCAACTCACTGCCCCAACAGTCACAGATCTGAAGTTTTCGTGCACACACAGAAGGCCCCTGCACTGCCAGCTTCTAGCTGCTGAAAAGGGATAGCCTGGGAACTCTCAGCTTTCTGAGAAGCAGCATTGTTTACCTGAACATGATCTCTAGAACTCAAAGAAAGGGTGAAAAATAACAAGCTGATTAGAATGCGTGAATCTAACATTCAAGAGAAGTTCTTGCTTCAGAGTTTTAGTCTTTTCTTGTGGTACAGTTCCAAGGACCCTTCTCCCTCGTCAGTTTCAGCCCATACAAGAGACATGCAGACATTACATTTACCAGCAATAGGCCCTGGCTCATTCCTCTATCTTATCAATGACTCTTATCAATGTGCACCAACAAATTGTATCTGATATCCTAGTCTCCTTAATGTGAAGATTTTTTCTCACCATCTATTCAGCAATATGTTCTCTCCTCCAATTGGCACAAACATTCAGTGGTCAAAAAGTCTGGCAGTGATCTTTCCAAATTCCACCATAACATAATCTCCATTCACTTGACAGGCTGAAATGAGATGCTTTACACAGTAAATATTATTATGTTTGTAGGCTCTGTTTATGGTTTTCTTATTTCAGTGAAAAGAAAAACAGCTGAGAACAGTAATTGAACAGAGAACTGCAAAGCACCACAGATTGATATAAAATTATTAGAACTAAACAATTCAGCTTCTCTAACAGTAAATGTCTTTCCATCCTATTAAAATTCTTTGGAAGAATTAATACAATAGTAGATGAAAGCACACTGATGGATACAATTTTTTTGTTCTTTCTGAAGAGTTTTAAACCCCAAATCTTCTAGAATTGGCTCTTAAGAATATTTGGAAATCATATATGCCTGACGATGCATCCAAATCAGAGTTTTAGTTCAAATTGCCCCACCTTCTGTGCTTTGGGTTGCATTGTGGAGTCATCTCAGAATGCACAAACAGGTTTCTTTCCAGACAGAGCTAAACCAGAAGATGCAGGCCTGAAGCAGACCTGTCACACTTTAATTGCTGCCAGGTATTCAACCTCCACACTGTATCAGAAGAGATCTAGCTGAGTACAAACCCCCAAAATGCATGAAGCATTTACATGAGGAACTGCAACTGTTTTGGTATATAGACTTGCTCCTCCTGAGCTGTTCTGCTAGCTGATGCAGACCTAGCCTGAGGGTCACTTTCACCATGTGAAAGTTACTATACCAACTTATTTATCACAAGCTGTGATGCCCTCTTAGGGCAGTAAAAATTAACCTCATGTAACTAATCATCTTCTTCTGAAAATCCCTTAAAGCAACCTACTATAGGGGGAGAACTGAAATGTGTTGGGGAGGTTGCTGTAAGGGAACTGGTGGTGGGAAAAGACTGAGGCAGCTCGATGCATCGGCAGAGTGAAAGGACTTAAAGGCAGTTCATGGGCAGTGGAGCAGATGGTGGGGCTGAGAAGATCTGGACACACCCTGGAAGATGAGGGTCAAACTGAGATGGAACAGTGGAGATTTCTTCAGGTGTGTATGAAATAGCAATTAGCACTGCTTGTCTGTTGGCAAACTCTCACTCCCTTCTCAGCTACACAGCAGAGGAGACAGGAATTTGTTGTTTACGCAGCACACACTCCTCTTACAAACAACCCTTGTGACCTTTGGCATAGGCAAAGCTGTTGGCTCTGCTACCGCTGGCTACTGCCTACTCTGCCTGCACAGCAAGTTGGCCCTGTCTGTCTTGAATGACACTGGCCAAAGAATGAGGGTCTTCACTGGTGCGCCAGCTTACAAGCTGCCTCGCCAACTTCACTCACTGAGACAGGCTCAGATGGCGCCTGTTACAATTCCTCTGCATCTCCACACATATTCTCTACAGTCTATATTTCTAATATTCTGACCAGGCTAATTGCAAGTATCACAAATGATGAGTGTCCTCAGATACTTCACAGCAGTCAGGTCATTCCTAGCAGCTAGTCTAAAATTGGAGAAAAATGCATGTAAGATCAACAAAGTCACCGAATGTCCCTGAGACCAGGCTCTTCTTCTCATTCTCATACTGAGACCCTCCATAGGCTACCTGTTATCCTCACGCTTCTTTGGAATTTAAATCTATGAATTTACGTTTCTCTTCAGCTGTTCTCAGCAAAACAACATGTTCTCAAGACTACAGACTTATCTTAAAACAGTTCCCAAGTATTTTGCCACTCTTTGGGTGTCCTCTACCTAGCAGTGCATCCTGGCCAGCAATCTAAAACCAGAATTCCAGGTACTGTTTGCACTGGCACTTTTCTGCAGCTCCCTTCTTCCCCTCTGATACAGCTTCTCTGTGTACAGCATCAAATTACAATGTCCTTTCTCTACTGCCATACTGTATTGCAGTCATATGAACTTGTTATCTACATTTAGGCCTGTTTCAGTATTCCCTTAGAGGTTAGTATTAATAACCATCATCATCCTTTTCAATACTAATTCTTCCATAACAGACTTCACCAACTGCCTACATGTATAATAGATCTTTGGATCCCAGCCTCATCACTCTGTGCTTATTCATAGAAAACATTTTGCATACTCTCTCACTGCTTAGAGAGAGAAACAGCAGTTGAAACAGATCTGTAAAAAACAAGTGAATTAATTTGTTTTGATGCTAAGAATCAAGAAGCTTGTCTGAGTGGCCCATGTCAGCATCTTTTCGGCATTTCCTCCACTTTGAGGTACTGTGACATCAATTATTTTTTGTTTATTGAATATCTTGAAAAATCAAGGCTTAATTCCAGCAGCAGTTACTTCAGCAGTGTTGCTTCAGTGAAAACAAAGGCAGAACTTGCACCCACTGTACTGTGTTAGGTCACCACATGCTCTCTCTCTCTTGCTTTCTCTTTATTTTTAATGCCTCCTCTTGCTGCCTTTTTACTGAAGAAGTACCCAATTGCAAGACACCCTTCTTTAATTTGAAAAAGCAAACCTGGATGCTCTCCACGATTTTTCATTTTAAGTTACCTGGAACATCGTTTTAAACAAGAACCACATGCATTTTCTGGTCAGCAATCCAATATTTTTTTTCTCCACAGGAATCTTTGGATGCATATATTAACAGCATAATTATGGAAAAAAAATATTCTGAATGAGAAGCCTCGTGTTTATGAAAGCAGTGTTTGATAGTTCAGCTAAAATGGTCCTTTACTGGGAAAAATAAATGCTGAAGCACTAAAGGCATTAAATATGTATTCCAATCATTTTTTCTAAAAAATTAAATCATTGCTATCACTATCACAAAATACCATGGGAGGGTGGAATCTGGTTTCCCAATTTGGTTCCCCAGCATGTTAAATCATAACTAGGCATGTGTGATTTAATACAGCAGAGTGATTTCCTGATTTGTTTTTAATTGCCAGTATACGCAGACTGCATTTTCAGCACGAGTTATTTTTATTTTAGATGAAAGAAAATGAGAACAATAACAAAGTCTTCATGAGAAAATAGTTTTCTGTAACATATCATATTGACTCTGTTGCAAAATGGGAGCTGCCTTTATAGAAAGCCAGTTTCAAGAAATGACAAGGTGTCTAGAAAAGCAAAGTAACTGCCTAAGAAAGATCAAGAAAGGATTCAAGCATGTCTAACTTCAGTGGGATTTAAATATAAGCTTTGTTTAAGCACATACTTAAAAGTCTTCATAAAATAGGAGTTTGTTTTATATATAAATACATATGTTACATATATTTATTAATCATTATTAATTAGTTAATTGTAGTGGATTCACGAATAAGAGAACCACATGTAACATACACCTAACATGGCTCCCACTACATGTTTATACAAAAGTTTTATTCTATATTTGCCCTGTGTCCGATGGTAGCGTGCTAGGAGGGGATTGGCATTTGTTCATTCTCAGCTCTTCCTCTGTATTAAAAGATTCACATTCTACTGTAACATTTTCATTTACATCCCCTTCAGGCCAATAAAAAGCATAATTATTTTCCTCCCCAGTAACTGCACGGCCATCAGCTTTAATTTCAGCACACTTTTCTCTTCCCAAACCTTTTCGTCTGGTGACAGCTGGTCAATATATTTCTTCATTATGCCCCTTTTTCTAAAAGCAGCTATGCCATGCTCCCAGTAATATACCTTCTTGACAACACCTTTGTCCTTATTGTTTCATCCCTTGCAATTTTACACACATCCTCCTGATGGATGCAGAATGTCTGGGAGGCCTATATTACAGATTCTATTTCCTCTACCATGTTCATGCAGTTCCTGTGCAAAATAAATCATATCTGTAATAAATCATAAAGTCCAGAAAGACTTCAGTTAAAGGTACTGGAATGGTGAGATCCGATACAGAGTTTGTATTTGCAAATAAAATTCTACTTTATTTTCTCCAGTACCTTTTCAAATGTATGCACAATGTATGCATATATCCATTTCATCCTGGGAGACAAGCAGCAGTTCTAACATGCTTTAGTGAATGTACCTGAAATTCTTTCTAAACAATTGTGGACTGTTATCAAACAATTTCTTCAGATAATCCAAAAACAACCAACAACACTCCATGAGTTTTTGATATTCTAGCCAGTCAACAAAGGTTTGTGCTGTTTGGAACACCTGGGATAAGCACCACTTATAGCTAACTACATGACTGATTAATCATCTCTGCAGATTCCAGATGTAACTTCTGTCTCAGCTATGTGTCCTGTGATGCTGTGAAGGATTTGAGTCCCATTCATTTTCTGTCATGTTAGCACCCAGAGCAATTATCAAAGTTACAAACTGCATTCTCAGGAAGCAGCATATTTTCTGAGGCTGCTCTTTCAAAACTCTACTAATTCAAAGTAATTCTGCATAAACTATGACACTTTTTCAGTGCCTCCTCTTCCATCCTTTAGGAGTATATGAATTCTTCCAATTCTGGGCACAAGTCCTTTGGCATATCTAGTTGAAAAAATGCTAGGCTACTGTCAGGTTATTAAACCATAGAAGTGTATTCAACTGACATGTTAACATTAGGTAGAACCTACTAATTACTGTCACCTTTGTCCGTAGACTAGACCTTTTTTCTTGCTCATGACAAATTAGTGATGATGCTTAAATTTAGGCAAACAAGAGAAATAAAATTTCCATGAAAGTGTTAAAAGACTGCCCCATTGCCTAATCTGATGGGTCATACACTTTCATGGCTCAAATGCCTGGCAGAGAAAGAAATCATCTTTTACAATTAAGAAAAAGGTAACAAAATCATATAGGCAAAAATTATACTGCAAGTAGCATTAGCAATTTTGGTTCCTTTCTAGGACACACTTAATTTGTCTGCTTTTCTGAATTAGTGTCACAATTAAGATGTTCTTAATAATCTCTTTTATTTAGTAAAGGAAAATGTTTTTAAGACCAAATCAAATGGAAATTGTACCTAGAGTACCAATACAAATTAAGATAACAGAGTAAGGTATTGGTGAAAAAAGGGAATATAAAGTTTAAACCATTTTAGAAATACGTTAATACAGAATTGAAATATTACAAGACCTAAAAAAAACCCCGAAAACTCTTCCTACCAGACCCTCAGGTTAGCCATCATTTGTGTAATTGGCTTATCTTCTAAACAGGAGGCAGAAGATTGAAGGAGAGCATAAATGGCATCATTTCAAAGGAGGCTCTTCATAACCACACAGCAGCACAGAATGAAGCTTAGAGACTTCTGTTCCAGAGGCTAACAAATGCAAACTGAGAAGGTGCTGCTGCAAGGACAGAAAAAAGAAACAGGAACTCTCAAGGACCTATGAAAGTCAGCAAAAAAAAGCATGGGAATCTAGAGGAAGTACTTAGTTCAGGCAGGAAGCTGAGATGGTCCTTGCAACCTGATGGTCAATGAACTGTCAGATTTCAGGCTGAAAGCCCTGTGAGGCCTTTGCAGGCATAACAAGAGTCACATGTTTTCTTCACCTTCTTCCTGCCGCTGACAACTTACACCTCCTTCTCTTTGCTATGCATGAAAAAAACGATGAGGAACAATGTAAAAATCTCAGTGCAGTCACTGTGTTTGTCATGCCCAGAAAAGACAGATGATGGATTAAGTCTGTCAGGGCCCTGAATGCAGTCAGACGTTCTGCAACCTCTACCCTGTCCTGTTCCTGGGGATTGGCTGCCTGTACTCAAGGACAGCGACAATATGGTGCAGCAGTGGCACTTTTGGGTCAGACTGTTGGGAAAGAGCTGTGAGATACCACTATGGGGGCCTCTACCCCTCGCCTTGTGAGTTGTATTCAGGCTTAGGCCCTTGCTCTTGCTTGTTGCTTGAGAGATCTGTGTTTTATGCATGTTTCTGCCCTTCTGCATTGATCCAAAATCATCTTCTCAAAACAGAAGCCAGCTAAAACACTGTCCAACAGATCCTTCTACCTGCTTTTAAGACAAATCTCCAGGTGCAGCAGCTAGGTTAAGGAGAATGCTCAGACTGAGGTCTTACCACCACATGAATGGAGAATTTTTTAACCTTTAGCTGGCGGTTAAACTGAATCCCTGCAAATGAAGCTCAAAGCATTTCTGTCAGTGGAGAAAGGTGTGGCAAGACATAAGGCTAGACATCATACCTCTTGAAGTCTAGAGAAGAAAGCAGATCATAAAACCAAGAACTTCTAAGGTTTGGTTTCTGGATGTGTTTTATTCATCTTATCCAAAACGTGTCCACATATATATTTGTCCATTGGTAGGATATTAGTTGCGTATTAGACACAAATATAGACACAATACCTGTTTGAATAATAACGCATTCAGAGCTGAGTAGCTATCTCTTAACCACCCGTCTCCCACCTCTTTGATCCTCAAAAATATTTACCTTACATGGAAAGCCAAAACCTCCTTCTAGCCAACTAAACTATCAGCTGCACAAACTTTGGAAAAACAGCTCCAAAGTTTTTTCTACCAAAAAAAAAGCTCAACATGATTTGTTTGGTAAGGTCTACTCTCTATAAACTTGCTTTGATTCTCTGTTGATGGATCAGTTCCCTTCTGGAAATATAGGATGCATCTGCTTGCTCGGTTGTAAAGGGCTTCTGTGTGATGAATCATTCACATATATGTCTGTCCCGCATACTAACTGCCTTGCAGGGCTGTATCAAAAACTGGCTTAACATTTTACATCAGCAGCTGCAAGTCTGGGTCTGACTGGAAGCTTCTCGACACTTTACACTTCGGCCTGTGAAATTTTAATTGTTCAAAAGTAAATTTCTGAACTACTACCCCTGACTTCTTTGGGATTTTTTTCTCTCTGCATTTCAAAACACACTATCACGCCAGAATAGTATTTGCCCCATTTATTTAATTTTAAATACAACTCTCAATTTTGTTCTGTGATAAGAGCCTGTATCTCCCCTACCACATTCATACAGATCTTTACACTGACTTCAGGAGGTCCTGAAATAAGTGTTAAGAAACACAGCTAGCAATTTCTCCTGTACCCACAAATCTGGCAGTGCCCTCCTACAGAGCTTTTGCTCTATATTTTCTTAACTTTAGTATCTTTATTTTATTTTGCCAGTATCACACTCCCCTTTTCCACCTCTGCCAAGAATGGTTTGCAGACTCCCAACCAATTTTAAACATCTCTTTTAATTTCAAGATGAATGCAGATAAACTGTAACAGGCAGGTGTGGAGCTCTTCTTCCATGTCGTGCTTTCAGAGCTCTGAGGCACTTTCTTAGGTAGTGTCTGAGAGTTGCCTAGGTGCTTTCCACAGCAGTTGGTTTTTGCAGAATAGCTGGTTTGTGGCTGATAAAATCTTTGTTTTCAGAGAAAAGAAACAGAAAAAAGGGGAAAAAAATCACTGAAGCATGTAAAATGGCATATTTAAGTCAACAAACTGGCTCCAAATACCTGAGGTGAGATATTTACTTCTTCAAAGAGTAGAATGAGGGTGGTCACTGCACTCTGAGCATAAATGCCCATATGCATTGAACTGTCTTAGGCCCAGGTGCCTAAAACCAACACTGTTTGCCAGATTAGGGGAAAAAAAATAAAAATCCCTGAAGTGGCTGAGATAGTGACTAAAAGATTCCATGTTTTGCAGTGGATTTAAAGGCAAAGAAAATGAAGATTATTCAGGAAACTGGCCCATGGTGTGGTTACTCCTGGTGCCATTCACAGGGGTTTAGCTGTTTAGTCTATCAGTCTTTATTGTAGGCTGCACCCAGAACACCTTCAAGGCTCAAGATTAAAAAACACTAAGAATAAAGCTGAACATTTTCATTAGTTTTTTAAAAAAACAAGAAACTGGACATTAATTTCCCGGGTTTTGGAAGTAAAGGAGTGAAGATTTCAGCCACTTCTTGCCAACAGCACACTAGAAACTTCAGCCTTGCCTACAACAGAATCCCTGCTACCAATTTACACTTTGAATTTACTAATATAAATGTAAAGCATTCATGTAGTTCATCTGCCATGTATGCCACGTAGCTGTGCTGTCAATTCTGTCTACGGCAGGGATTAGACTCGGCCGCCTCCACAAGCAGCACTGATCTCTCACTTGCACAAAGCTGTATGCAGCCTACTATTAATACTCAAGCAAGGAACATTTTACCCCTGTTTATCACAGCGTGGTTGAGCCAGGAATTGCGGGTTTCAATAAAAATGAGTAATTTTACCAGAGAGCAACACAAACTTGAGATGCCCTTCACCAGTCTCAAAATATCTTGTTTTCCTGGATCACATCCATAGCCTGTATGTCAATAGTAAATGCAGCACAGCTGAAGTGACTCAGTCAGATTCAAGGCATAAAGTGGGGATTTTAATATGGATACTCACGCTGAATCTAAGATTACTTCATTTTCATATAAACTTGGGGCATTCTGGGTGTAGTTAGGAGCCAGCTCTGATCACTTATGCAGCACTGCACTCCCTAAGGGACCCCTGAGGATATAAATGTTTAAACCAGGGCCTACCCCGTGCATCAAGAGACCGCTACAAAAAAGAGACTAGGAATAAACCAGCGTAGCTGATGGAAAAATCCTGAACTTGGCAGAGCCCTCTGCCCGCGGCTCTCGGCCTCCCAGCCCAGCAAAGCAAACCGCTGATAACACCGAGGCGGGCCGGGCGCCGCGTCTCTCCCAAGGTCAGCTATTTGAGGTACAATAAACAGGAAAACATGGTGGCGGCTCACCCCGCCCCACACGCCCGGTTGCCACGGTGACGGCGCCCGCGCGCCCCCGGGCGCCGCGTGCCGCGGGCGCCGGCGGAGGCCGTTGGCCGGCGGAGCGGGTGAGCGGGCACCACCTGGCGGCGCCCCGCTGCGGAGCCGGGGTTACCTGGGTGCGCGGCGGCCGCTGCCGAGGCCTCTAGTGGCGGCTGCGGAGGTGGATGAGCTGGAACCCCAGCGGGATCGCGGTGTTGGGCGGTGAGCTCCCGGTTTGCGGCGGGGGGAAGCAATGCGCACAGTGACTAACCGTGCCCGGGGCCTGCCAGCGGCCTGAGGCAGGGCTGGACCCTCAGAGGCCTCCCTGCGCTCAGGGTCCCTTCGGTCCTGTCTCTCCTCAGGACTCCTGTGCCTCCCACGTCTTTTTCCCTGTACAGGAATTGTGCGTTTAGATGAGTTTTCACAACCATAGTAGTTGTCAGGCTTCAAAGAAGATGAACAATCCAGTTAAATAATTTGATGGTGCATCCTTTTTGTTGCAGCTGATCCATTATACTATAGGTCCTGGGTGTATCAGTGTCCTAGAGACGATATGCAGCATGCCTTACTCCCATGATGGATCTCCCATGGAGATCTGCAAGTCCCATGAATTGCATTGCTTTGCCTGGCCTATGGCCTCAAATTGCAACTGCTTATTAAATTATATCAATTATTTGTCCTTGAGACTGGGGAAGCCCCTCTCTGATTTGATTTGAACATATGCTCAAACCCAAACATGAGTTAATTCTTTACAGCAAGAACAATATTGCATTTCCAGGTGAGCAGGATAAGCAAAGTGTTTAAATACACTTCTTTCAAAGAACTCTGCTCTATCTTCCGAATAAATTGCTTCAGAGAGTAACAACCTATTCACTTTAGCATCAAAATAGCAAGAATGTATTTTAAAAGAGCTATTTTTTTCTGTCCCTGGAAATGGCCTGCCTACCTCCTTTTTTAAACACTGTTTTTATTACTCCCAGTGGCCTGGATTCAGCATGGAGCTAATATTTTTCTCCATGACGCAGTAGGCAGAACATGCTGAAACTTTAAAACCCAGAAGCGTATTCTCTATGATAAACAAAAACAAACTAAAAAAAACCATCTCTAAGGACTCCGAAACTCATATGGGTTTTACCATCTGGCACACAGTCCTGGCACACTATAAATCTTTGGAAGTGGTATCTCCTTTACAGACCCTAATGCATAAAACCCATATGCCAGAGGCTCTCAGAGGCCACCCTCTTATGCTGCAGACATCACGTTATAGCAGTGATCTTCTATGAAGACAAAACTTTTATGATATTTTAGATGGTAAAAAAATCCATTACCTCCAAGCCCTAACGGCATGGATGTTGCCAGGGAGGCAACTTTTAGTCATGGTGCCTTTCTTTAGAAAGGTCACCAATCACACTCAACACAGAGAGCTGGGAGTTGAGCAAAGGCAAAGCAGGAGGGGGGGGGGGTTGAATGTTGAGTGCTTTAAAGATAATTCCAGAGTTATCTCTGGAAAAAAAACAACTCGCATCAAGACATCTAGTAATACAAGATACCGAGGTTACATTTGATGAATACCAATCCTAATGACAAATATACTCTGTGTAAATCTGAGCTCCATGACTTTTGGCAAGGATATTAGCCAACAGCTCAAGAGGCCTGGCACAGATTATCAACATGCCCATAAGTTTCTGCAGGCACAAGTACATCTGTTAAATCATTCCTCTGTCCTTTCCTTTAATATATAATATCCTAAGTGTTGACCACTTTCTCACCAAGCTCTCTGTCATAGGCCGTACCTGGCCTGCCCGACATGAAAGATCTGAATGAAGCCTGGAGGCATCTCTGAGCAGGTTCTGATGCCAGAAAGCCTAATCAGGTCTAACCCTGTGAATAATAAACACGTGGCAGTAGATTCAGCTCATCTGCTTTCTAGACTCTGCATCTTTTTGATCTGCTAAAATTAGGTTAATGAAGATACAGGATGCATGTAAGAAACAGGAAAGACAGTTTCATCAACTTGATGGACTGACAGCAGCTGAGAGAGTCTAGCTGCTTTCAGAGGATTCGTAGAAAATTTTGCACAGGAGAATTTCAAGGAAGCGTTTACAGGAGGGTGACATGGTAAACTGTTTAAGTTCACAGGGAAAACCTTCAAAACCTAACACTGTGCGAGAAGCTGACTCAAAAAGGCATATTCCAAAATGTTAACGAGTGGATGATAGATACTAGCATCTTAACGTGACAGGAAGCAGAGGCAAGATCTTAAACCTGATCTGAAGAGATGAGTGGGAGAAACAATGTGGGAGGAAGTCTGTGTGGGAAGAGCAGGACAATGTGCTGTAGGGGCTGAAGAACACAGAGGCCATGTGTTAAGGAGGGGATAAGCCTAAGACAGGAGCAAGGAACAGTCGGAACAAGGAACAGTCTTTGCAGCAGAATTTTTAATGTATTCGATTCCTTTTGCAAAGCTTACAGGGAAAAAAACAGTTTTGAGGTATGGCAGGTATCTCGCAAGGTAAAAAGAAATGGCATGTTGCAGAGATACTATAATGGAAAAATGTACAGGATTTAAGCACAGCACTACTGCACAGATTTAGAGATACTTTAGTTATACCACAGGCCTGTCTGACATTGAGGAAAATTATGTTGCTTGTTGGGAAAACATGCCAGGTGAGGATGGAGAATTACCTCTGAGCCTGAATATGAGGAGGACCATAAGTGGAATCTCTTTTTTCTATTAAGTGATGAATTATGATTTCTCATATAAATAGGAATATATCTATCTCACTATATGTCTTGACTGTAATAGCTACCAATGATATAAAGAGCAGCACCATAGTAAAGTGAGTGATTGAAAACAGGGACTGTAGCAGAGGAAGTAAGAGGTAAATATGACTCTAGAACTTATGTTCAACAGATGTAGCAGAAACTGCAATGCAAAAATATTCTATATATTCCTTGATTTTAAGCATTACTAGGTAAGAAAAGTGAATAAACCCAAAGTCAGAGTTGGCTGAGAAATTTCATATTATTAGCAGTTTTTCTTAAAGTGGGGAAACCAAAGGTTGTCTATTCATTTCATCTCTTTCAGGTATCTTGGTGAATTTCAGTTTCATGATCAATTTAAGCTGATCTAAAACCAGCCTAATGCCAAGATACATGGTCCAGCTTTCACAACATTTCTGCTGCTGCTTTTGTATTACCAAACTAAATCAATTTAAAATTAACTCTGAAAAAACATTACCAGTTTTAAGCAACATCAGTGGATTGACCTGATCTCCCCATGCCTGCACAAGTCAGTATAGCTGATGCAAAGGAGAGGGCAAGAATAAGCAGTTTGGGATGGGATGGAGAGGGAAGAGGCAAGATCACTGCTTTCCAAGGCAGTAGTTTTAGATCAGCTTAAGCCAGCCATGAAATAGGAGTACCAGAGAGTCAAAGCTGGTGTGAAATTTAGGGGCTCTGAATGATGATTAGGATAAGTCCCTAGGTCTCCTAGTCTTTATGCATTTTTCTCTCCACTTTTCAACAGTTTCACAGTAAAGGAAAAATATTTTCTATACAAAATAGAAATTATAAAAAACCCTCTCTTCTATAAATTACAGTTTTTCAACGGAGAAATAAAGAACTTTTGCCACAGATTTTCTTTCACATTTTTCATTCATTTCAGTCCTTACATTCCAAAGAAATGCATACATATTTTACATTAACTACATAGTTCAGATTATTGGTGATTCAAAGGCTGTAGCAATTTTTCACTTTTGCTGAATTTCTGTATCCTTAATTTATTTCCAGATTTAGCAAAATGCAGTATCAATCTGAACAATTTATTTTGCTTTCTGTTCTTTAAAAGTATAAATATATATGTGAAGTTGTTCATATCTTCTGTGTGTTCTGATTTTCTTTTTTGTTTTATCGTTGCTTTTTTTCACCATAAATGACTGAGCTTGTGCATAATACAGTTATCATGCAAAAATACATAGAATCATAGAATAGTTAGGGTTGGAAAGGACCCTAAGAACATCTAGTTCCAACCCCCCTGCCAGGGGCAGGGACACCTCCCACTAAACCATGCCACCCAAGGCTCTGTCCAGTCCAACCTTGAACACTGCCAGTGATGGAGCATTCACAGCTTCCCTGGGCAACCCATTCCAGTGCTTCACCACCCTTACAGTAAAGAATTTCTTCCTCATATCCAATCTAAACTTCCCCTGTTTAAGTTTGAACCCATTACCCCTTGTCCTCTCACTACATGATGTAGGAAGTGAAAGCTTGGCACGATATTGTTGCAAAAATTCTGCAAATATTTCAGCACACATATTAAAAGAAAAAGAAAAAAGCCCCAGCACATATGTATTTGGCAATTGAAATTTACTGACATTCATGTTTGCTAAACTTTAAAAATGCAGGCATGAGCTCATAGAAGTATATTTTAGACAATCCATTATTTATTAAAAACTGCTTGCATGCTCATCCAATCGGGTAGCAAGAATAATGTGCGATTTATCATGCTTACTCAACTAAGCAAATCAGCTCATAGTTTAAATACCTAATAATGATACTTGTGCACATTATTTGTGACCCATAAGTGAATTTAAAAAGGCATGGAATACAAATCTGGATAATCTGGGGAGGGCACTGTTGTCTGTTGCAAATAAATCTAAAAAAAAAAAAAAAAAAAGAAAAAGTTACATTTCTCATTGTGAATTAAATGTTTCTCTCCGGCAAAGTGACTGCTGAGCTTATTTTAGTTTACATTCATAGATGCCAGTGAGGAAAAGCATTGTTCTTTTAAATCTATTTTATCAACTTCGATTTGCTCTCTAATCTTAATTCCTTTGCCTCCTCTTTTTCCCGTCATTTACTGCTACATTTCTATTTTTAACTTTTGGGATCTGAAGTATGTTGCCCATAGCTTGTATTTTGTATCAGCATGTCATATTTTATATCAACATTGTATTTTTTTATATTTCATATCAGCATGTTTTAACAGTATGAATGTTTCATGAGAACCATGACATCATAAAAAAGGCTATCTAAATTTAGAAATAGGAAATCAAGTGGAAAAAATAAAAACTTGAGAAAAGTTAACAAGGGCTTCTATTGCAGTAATTGCCCTGAACATTGTGCAACAGAACCATTCTTAATGAAACAGTATGTTGAACAGATCCGTTCTGATGATATAAGTGTACACAATATCTTTCCTATTTTAGGAATCCATGCAACATCTAAAACTGTTGTCCAGAATTCAGATGAGTATGTAACTCTATGCAATTATAAGGAAAGGTACACTAAAATTGAAGTGCTAGAACAATTCAAATTTACAACAAAATTTATTAAAACTATGAATATGTTCAGATAGTACAGGCAAAACTGTTCTGAATTCTGTACAGATTCAGAGCTATTAAAGAGCAAAACCGAAATGGCAGTACCTGTCAAGAGCTGAACCCAGTCATAGCTGCAGTTCTTGTTTTGCCTTTACTGTTGTGACTCTTCTAGTGGTTCTGATGATACAAAAGAGAATGATAGAGATGAGTTGATAGCTTCTGCCTAGCATCTTTCAGAATATCCTGTATCCCATTTCCAGAGGACCATATTAATCCTTAAAGACCTCCTGTTCTGGAATGTTAACTTTAATTATCTTAATCACTTAATTAGCTTAATCACTTTCCTGAATCAAAACCTAGAAAATAACTTTGTTAGTGCAATATATAATGGATTTTGTGGGCACAGCAATTTTTATCATATTAGAATGAACAATGCACCTTGACGTCTTATCCTTTTTAATAATTTATATTCTCAACCATCATTTTTACAGTCCTATATTCACTATGAGGATTTCTTGCTGAAGGTATAAAGTAGCCCTTTGGAAAGATAGGAGAAAGGAAATAGCCCAACCGAATGTTCGCTGAATCTATGCTGATTCCACTCTGACATTCCCCAAAGATAGTAAGACACAATTGCCTACCTATTTCTTATAACATTTGTTAGTACTGAGATTGAAGTAGTTTTTCTCCTATAAGCTTTCTTATGCACTGTTACACAAAATCAATAGCTAAAAAAAAAAAAAAAAAAAAGACTTTATTTTTAAAGGACGTTCATTTTCATGTGATACTTGACCCATATGATTAGACTAGGATAATCTATCTAAACAGAATCATCTTCATTACCCAGAAATTATGATGCGTAAGATATATCATATATACCTATCCCATCATATGGGATGTTTAAGCATTTTCTGTATTATTTGAAAAGAATAAAAGTTTGCCTAACTACAAAGTAATGTGATAAAATTATCTCATTGGTCTCTGAGATTCTGATCACTTTATTATTCTTTGTCCTATAAAATATAAGGAAAATTAAATCCTTTCAACAATATATAAGAAATATTCTTTACCTTTTAAAGAGATAAAGCCTCTTAAAAAGAAATAGATCGTTACACCATATCTACAGCATCTGTTGCTAAATTTGACTCTTTACTACTTACATGGATGTGAGGAATATTTCTAGAAGCCTACCTTTTATAGAGCTGACATGCCAAAAGTTCACTGACCATACTGTCATCTTCCTAATAGCTTTGTTTGCTAGTTAGTTGTTTCTGAGTGCACTTGTTCAAAAGGATTTTGAAGTTGCTGATGTGTTGTATTTAGTTCTTTCGAAATGCTGAAAACAGTGTCTTATTATGTTTAGCTTTTAGCTTACCTTTGTAACTAGTTCTAATTGTTTAATTTACCCATGCCCTTTCAAGGTGGACAGCAGCAAAATCCTCTGTTCTCAAATTGCCTGAAGATTATCCTTCAGTCATCTGTCATTACATTGAATTGGTAATTAAATAGTTTTTTTCAGTGAAACTAAAATTAGATCTGTGTGGTTAAAGTACTCAGTTAGAACTTAAGAGTTCAGAGCTTGGCCAAGGGTTCCCTGCCCAGCCTTAGGCAGGACTCTCCATCTTCTTGCACCTAAGTTTATTTACCCTTTGTATAATGGAAAAGAATAGCCCAACTCTTCTTCCCCTCCTTTGTGCACTACTGGGATTTTAAGCGACAAGGATCAAGATCTTTCACTAATTATACATTAGGGACTATAATTTGTTAACAAATTTTAAAGATTCATGATTTTAAGAATAAGAGTAGTCCCATTGAGATACTTTATATGTGGCCTATCTTTCCAGGGTCATTAGGACCATTCAAAAAGTATGAAGACTTTGTGGCATTTTTGCAATTAGGATGCTATTAAATTGCCTTTTTGCTCCTATTTTTAAGAAAGACTTTGAGCCAGCTGCTGGCTTAGCCAGCATGATAATGGTGGAGATAGAATGAAAAGAAACTTTATTTCCCTTTGTACTATGGCATTCTGAATCCAGGCTGAAGGTTAGATTTAGCCTACCTCTTTATGACACTGAAAATTATATGTGTTTATCTCTAAATATCAGGTGCACTTTTCTTCAGCTGTCAGTTAGACTTAATTCTGTTGTTAAAGGATTTGGCAGTTTGTGACTATTAAAAGCAGTCTGAAAGGGATATTGCTGCCCTTGGCTGAGTTTTGCATTTTAGCTGCATCACTATTTAAAACCTCTGTATTTTCCATGTCACATGAATTCTCAAGTGTCGTCTTTCAGAAGAATGGAGAACAGCTTTCAATACAAGCATACAGAATATACCTATCTATCTTCCCAATATCATGTGTATGTATTTTATATATTTGCTTAATGTTTACTTAAATGCATCTAAAACCCAATAATATCTGCATGTTACACCAATGAAAAATGGACTATAAAATCATAGCAAAACTGAAAGTCAGAATGACAGAATATTCTTTGTATATGCATACAAGCAGCAAAATCTAGAAATTATCTAAATTCAATCTTCTCAGATCTAAAATTCCTAAATATAGAACAAGTCAGACATTTCTCAAGTTAAAGTAACATGCCATGAAGGAGACAAAGTAAATTTGGCTATTTTAGATTGGACAGAAAATTAATTCTGGTTTGCAGACACCTTCTCTATGAAACCTATAACAGTAATTTCTATTCTTAGCAACAGAGGAAATTCTAAGTTGACTACTTCCACGAGTAATGTTATCTGATACCTAATGTTTCTGAGAATGAGGTCTCCAACATGAGGACACCATGGTTATGCAAGTATTTGCTCCACCTATGATACAATAATTTTCCTTTAGAAGAGGAGTTTCTGAAGTAAAACGAGTGTCTTCATTTTTAATTGAGATGAACTAGCTCTATCAATTAATTTGAAATAATTAATTTCTGCTTGGAAAATATGCACTGTCTGCACTTGTATCATATTTAAATAAGACCTGATCCTTCTACTCATATTGGTTGTAAAGCCCTTGCAATGGAAGTGTGCCTTAATCTGGTAAAATATATGTATTCTCTGTGTTTGTATGTGTATATAATATACATGTATATTTCCAAGCAATGAATAATTACAGAATATGTTCAAAAGATTTCTCCAGGTCTTTACTTTCTAATATATTATACCCTTGGTAGTGGGAGACTTCTCAGTCTTCGAATATTTAAACTGATAATAGTATGTGTTAGCATCAAGTACGATGTTAACACCAGTTACAGATATAACCTTCCTGCTGCATAATCATTAAAAAGTTCCTCTTTCTGATTCCTGTGTAAATATCTAGATTAGATTCTTAATAAGAATTCTGTGAACTGTAGTTGAAACAAAAATAACAGATCTATTTGAGGTTTGTTACAGTCACTTCTGTGTCCAGTTGACCTTGTCCCAATTATAGCTTTGTTTCCCTCTTCTGTGTGGCTTCTGGGAACCTGCTTTGAAAATAAAATCTACTCAGAGGGTCAGCTCCTGAATTTCTTACCCTGATAAAACTTCTATCTAGCTTTGCCTGGCAAAGACCTGAAAACAGTTGCCTTTGCACTTCTCATTTCTTTTTCTGAATCAGAGCTAAGGCAATGAGAACCTAGAACAAATTAGGATATATTCAACATAGTCAATGTTTTCCAAACTAAGATTCATAATAGTGGAAAAAAAACAACCTACCAGTTCAAGCATACAGGAATTTTAATATATATAATGTTTGTACATTCAACATTAAGAATTTGGGGTTTTTTTAAGATGTAAAAGGGAGAAAAAAATTTAAACTAACTTTACCCGAGAAGCTAATATTAGCTTCAGCAAAACATTTCCAACTCAGACCATATGCTAATAACTAGACTATGGCTTTAAAATGCAAGTACAGAGCACTTTTTTGAGGTTTTCATACTGAGATGAGAGGGGAAAACAGAGGTAGTGCACATTGTGCTTATTTCCTCCATAGGCTGAGGATATGTTGTGCAGCTTTTAACATTGCACTGGACTGTAAAGCAAGATCAACACATGTATTTGCCTCTTTGTCCCTCTTGTACCATGGCGGGAGCATGTACTACTTGTGTTACCTACCTGGTAACACTGAGATAATCATTGTGGTTTTTAATTTTCATCAGTTTCTTGCTCTTCCTCAGTTTCTTGATTAATCAAGATATTATTAACCTGACTTCTTTTGTAAAGTGCTTTAAAATGTTTAACAGTTTATCTTCATTTATAATTGAAACTATGGTAAATGGTCTCAGGATCACTGGTAATTATTAGAGCAGTTTTGCTTTTAAATAGACATGACATGACAGTCTCTTCAATGATGATCCAGCATGTACCAGCAAAGCTTAAATTTCTGTCCCTGTTTCTCAATTATGCTAAAAAATTCTATTCTGCTCTGATAAGCTAAAATAATCCCCAAACCTAAACCTCAGAGATCACATAAATCAGGGTTTTCCTAGTGACATAATATACATTTATTGTGAAATACTCTAACAAAAAAATCAGAAGGCGTAATATGGGGCCACCACTGCTTTGTGAGCATCTCATATGCAAAAGATGGGCATTTAACTGATAATTTCCGCATAAACTCTTCTGGTCCCATAAGTGCTCCCAATAGCTGTGCACAAACATTCATGTGTGCAGGCTTCTGCCCTGGTAAGTGTTGCAGTTCTCTATTAACACAGTTAATTGCTAAGCATCAAATGCTGCTACTCAGTGGCTAAGAATAGATCTTTCACAGCCTGACCATGCAATAGCAAATTAAGCAGTCCACTATGCAGAGAGCTGCAGTGACCTCCACAGTAGCAGATTGTGTACAAATTCCTTGGCCATCCCTTACTTTCCCCAAGTCAGCTGCATGCTATGGTATGGAAAAAAATTGCTGAGGATTGCATAATATATCTATGAAAGCCATACTCGTCAAACCCTTTGTCTGTCTCCTGTTGTTTTTAATAGAAACACAAAGGGAAGTATTGCATCCTCCTCACTTTACTCAGAATAGTAGACTCTTAAGTCTAATAGAAATAGCCACATCATTAAGACAAAAAAAGATTTGTGGGCTGGTATATCTTGCTCATCTGTTTTGATAAAGGAAGTAGGTGCCTGTTTCTTCTAGTAGTATAGCTGTTGATGTTGTGTGGGACCATCAACAAATACAAGACCGGATGTTATCCATACTGAAGTAAATGTTAATACCCCCATAAGGAGAGCAGGTGCTAAGAGCTTGCAAAACAGGTGCTATATAGCTAAATTTGGAAGATATTTTTGGATACCACCTACATTGCAGAGCATGTAGTATTGATTTCAAACTGTTTAGCTGTTCATCTTATGAAAACAACACACAACAAAATAATTTGAGAGGAAGTTTGCAGCAGGATGGATACACAGTCAGAAAAATACAGCAGTAATTTCAGAAGATAATGTTTTAGTAGATGAACAATAACCACCATATTCAGCATATAACATTCTACATGTTGCATTTTATGTCCAGCAAAAGATTTGCAAGAAAAATGCTGACGTACTTAAAATCTTGAAAAATTATCTTCTTGAGCAGCCAATAGGATACAGAAAGATTCTTCCCCAAAGCATCATGAGTTGTAACATCCTTTAGAGAACAACAATTAATTTAGCGAATAATGTATGTCACAGGTAAACTATGTTCTGTTAGCTGAAGTATTAGATCATAAAGCAGTCAGATACACTCGATTTCAAATAAAAATGGTCTGAAGAGAACACTAAAGTATCAAAATGATAAAATATCATTATTAAAATAGCTTTCATTTGACGTACTATAACCATCTTGTTCTAGAGTGCACAGAAGTTCCTGGCAAAGTAAAGCTTTTTCAGTTCTTGCTTTGATAAAGAGAAGTAAAAGAGAGCATTTCTTTCTATCTGGCTCTTTTGCTTCAGCCACCATCTATCTCAAACCCTAATATGGAATATGGCATAAATTCAGTACACAAATTAGCCAAACAAAGGTTACACAACATCATGTGCACAAAATTAATGCCAGTCACTTGAAGAGTTCAGTCAGAAAGTATAAATGAGAATTTCTGAGACTTTTATCAGTCAGCCTTCCACAGACTCTACTAAGGATCCACAAATGATGTTCTTAAAGGTTTGCATTTCAGGTGATTCTGCCCAAATGTTTAACAGATTGATACATTCATCTGTCTTATTTCAGGACTGTTCTTCCTGTCTTTCAAAATAATATTGTATTGAGATGGTAGAGCTCTATAAAACATTGTTTTTTGAGAAGATGACTGAACATTTGCACAGATACTTTTTCACCTTTCATTCATCATTTTTCTTTTTGAATTCAAGTTATAAAATCTGCTTGGAGCAGAGGATAAATGTGGAGTTTTTCATTTCAGATTGTTGACATTGGCAAAGGTATAGGCAATTGTAATGAAAAGAATTACGCAATGTTAACTTTGAATACAAATACTGATTCCACCTAAAATACATCATTATTATATACTCTGCTCCATAATAGGGAAATATGTAGGAATCAGGGCTTTTATGTTTATGAAATGTTAAAATCTGCTCTCAATTATTAATTATTAATGCAATTAGTTAAAAACAAACCAACAAAAAAACCAAACCACAACAAAACCAACCAACAAAAAAAAAAAAAACAAAAAACCCACAAACTATAAGGATCAAATTCCTCACAGAATAACTGAAGCAAAGTCAATTCCAATGATCAGTTTGACCCAGTGTGCTTACTATTACTGCTGCAACAGTCTTTTGAAAATGCAGACTTGGAGGATGGAAAGAATGAAGAAGAATGAAAAAAGACCACAATATCTGACACTAAGAATTCTTCGTTTCCCTCCTCTGGCACATTTAAGGACTTTTCCCTGCTTCTTACGAGTGCATTCCCCAGGAATGAAATGAGATCATTCCATATTTTGCTTACCAAAGTGCAGAGGAAAGAACCAAGCCAAGGTCTGTTCTCCTGCTCTGGCTTACAAAGCAAGTCTTAATTCTTGGAGGAGTCACCTGCTCCCAAAGGCATGTAGAAGTATCATAAATATTTCAAATACCTCCTGTGCTCTGGGAAGCTGCAGAAGGCATTGGGGTCTCACTGGAACGAGAAACCTCCCCTGGGAAGTCATGAGGTTATGCAATGCCTAGCTGTGCTTACGGGGATAACTGAGCTTTCTGTGTTGCTTATTAAAACTCAGATCACTTCTTACTCCTTTTAAATCTACATTTGTGGTTTCTTATTAACTGTTCCTTTAGCATATTATCAAAGTCTGATGATACAAAGTCCAGCATGTGCATTTCTTTACTTTTAGTCCAGTTTCCAAAGGAATGTAGCTTGCAGCTGTAGTATTTGTACACTTCTGTGTCACCTATCTGCCAGCCCCTAGTAAATCTGTTAGCTACTTTTACCTAAATTCAACAGAGAGGTAGAAGACTCATCTGTATTTATTTTCTAAGAATCTCATGAAAATAAAAAGCCAGGGAGGTTGAGAGGGACTCAGACATTGCTCTCCTGGCAGGAAAGGCTGCAGTATGACTGCAACCATGGAATCCACATGAAAATTCACCTCAGATACGAATCATAGAAAAAGAGGCTTCATTAATTCCACTGATCATGGAATTACTTGTTTTGGATAATACATGTACACTGAAAATTCAGGTGATAATAATAACTTTGCTAATTCATAAAGCATTAACACTTTTGTAAACTAATGTATATAAACAGCAAGACATATTGATGGCCTAATCCATCTTCCATCAACATCAAAGGAATCTTTCCACTGAGTTAAGTGGGAGTTGGACTAGGCCCATGCATAGTATTACCCATCATAAACATTTATAATAGCAACATTAAAACATAATTTAATCTGTAAAAGACTCAAAAGCAGAAACAAAAGAAACATTTTAATCCAGTTTTCAATGCTGTGGTAGATTTCATTTATACAAACAGCAGCATAAAAGGAAAACATAAATTCATATTAATAAATGCAGAAATGAGCATACCATAAGTGCAAGTAATGTTCACTTCCTTCACTACTCCTGAAACTTTATGATATTTTGGAACTTAAACTTTCCATTATGTTAGTTCTTGTTCAGCCACACTCTGCTTGCAGAGGTGGTTTTCACTGAAGTACAAGATCACCAAAGTTATTCTGCTGGATGGAAAATTAATGTATATGAGCTTTGAAATTCCATTACTCCTTTTTAAAAAACATCTATGTAAATTAACATGAAAATTTACAGAAGACTTGGCTTTCATGGACTCATGGAAGTCCTACACAGGCTTTGGTAAATGCCTCCATTGAGGAAATATTTCATATCCTCCAGTAGCCAGCTATTCTACCCACACTTCTGAACCTACATTTAAGGTCAGCTAAGAAGCCATTAACTGTCTAGATTAGTCCTGTACAGGAAAATCCTGCATGGCGAAATGGAAATTCCGTGGCAGGCTCCTAGCAGAGTTCTGCTGTGTTGTTCTTGTAGGGAGGAAAGAGGGGTTGTGTTCCTACAGAATGATCAATGGGTTTAGCCCAAGGGGTCCTCACAGGATTTGTCAGGGACTAGCAGAAACTACATGTAAGACTTCTGTGTCTTTGGATTGAATTTTGGATCCCAATCTCCCCAAGAATTGTACTATCAAGTTCTCTCTCACTAGCTGCTGCTCCCCCAGAAGCAAAATTCAAAACGGTCATTGAAATTTATATAGTTTAAATGTGGTTGGAACATTTAAAGCTAATGTCAGTTAAGAATTTCTACTGGTAGATTTAGGTCTTGGGTTTTGCCTTTCCTGATGGAAAAGCCTCAGTCCTACGAAAGAGCATCCAAAACAGGAGGGAAGTTCCTGAAAAGAAAACACTGTTTCCATCTATGGAATTCGTCTTGGGATTATGGGTTTTTTCTACTGGAAAGTGTTTGAACTGTTTAATCCTACATGAAGTTGCTGATCATTGTATCAATATGTATGTGTGCATACCAAATACTTGTTTTAAAAGGAAAAAAAGAAAAAGGTTTAAACATAAGCTATAGTTATTGGAAGAGTTTCCAGTCCACGAACGTGCCCTGACTGGATCCTGAATGAATAGCAGGACAAGTGTGTAAGTTAGCCTTTCTCTCATATTCCTGCTCTTCTTACCTCCATGGAAAGAAAGTGCACACATAGGCCAGACCATAGCATGCCCCATCACGTCCCCTGAACTGGGTAATCCTGGGTACCTGGTAGCACCCAAGTAAACCGTGGCAAAGTCTAACTGACTTAGAAGACTAGATCCCGGTTTCAAATTGATACAAGCATATAGGACTTTACACAAAGGCCATTAATCACCTACATACACTTGAAAATCTTAACTGTGTCTTGTTTGAGTCACACAGGATGCAGGCTTTCCAATAGGAATCCTGAACACAGAACTTAAGTGCCTTAATTAGCCATGGCACTTTGTAAATTTTTAGGTATCGTTTCTCCGCTGTTGTACTTTCTTCAGTCTCTTATTGAATGAATTTATGATTCACTTGCCTGTGATACAACTACAGTTTGTGAATTCTCAGAAGACAGAAGTCTTAAGATCCTATATCGATTAATGACAATATGAATGGTAATTAAATGGGACCAAGAGCAAGGTACATTTTCTATGAAATGGTAATACTACAGTGAAAAAGCAGACCACAAGAGGCAGATCTAAAATCTAGGGATGAGAAATGGGAGATGCACGCTGCACTTCAGCTTCTTGAAAAGTTTTGAAATAGTGTTACTGAGTTGCACTATTCCCTCACTATTCCCTAATACACTTTCAATGGGGCTTTCTCAATGTCTTTGATACTGTTCATTGTGAGAGGCGTTTTTAGAAAAAGAGTAGTATAAAGAAAACATAGTGGTTGCTGGCAAAGACGTAACATCTGGACTCAAACATTATGCTCTAATACAAAGTGGAGCATCTCCATCTGGAGAGACTGAGAATCTTCCCAGAGTGGTCTATGCTGTGGTGTGGGAGCACTGCTTAGGAAGGAGGATAATACAGTTTCAAGCCCTTTCAGGTAGAGAAAGGATCTCCTCACCATTTCCCCCTTCCTGGGCTGTCTAATATGAGGAGAAGCCCTGTCAGTAACACACTAGCAATCTTATTCTCCATCTCCCTGACTTTTATTAGTGTGCACCTGAAAACTGAAAAGATTTAGAAATGGCAAACTGATGACTAAATGCTACCAAGACATTTCAGCTTTGGAGGACCAAAAATAATATTTCCACAGTCTGGAGGAATTGGGTTCCATTCAATTTTCTAGATTCTAATCTTGGTGACAAGAAATAAAAATACTGAAATGGCCTTATTGTCTCTGTAATTGGTTTGACAGCTGAACTAAAAAAACCCAAACAAACAAAAAATAAACAAAGAAAAAAAAAACAAACACCAACACCAGAAAAATCCCTCAGTGTCTTTGCTCCTCAAGCAAGGTTCTTTGTGTAATGCAGCAGAAGTAAGTGTCACCCTTCAAAGAAAAGGTCCTTCAGACAGTGTTGAATAATTAATTTGCTGTTTTCTGACTGAATTTCATAACACTTGGTTGACTTGTCAAGAACCCACAGGATCATGTAGTGTGCGTTTGGATATGTGGAAAGATAAGAAACATCTGCATTTCTGGGACTATGTAAATGGTCTCATTATGCTTTGGATTTCCAGCTGACACTTGCTGATGTAGGTCAATGGTCACTGAGGCACAGCGCTACCATTGCTGCCGTAAACCCTGTATCTTAGAAGAATGTTATTGTTGCATTTGCTGCTGTCTGCTATTGTCTAAAATGAAGAGACTTAGACTAAAAATGTCACCTGTTGAGCACATATGCTTTTATTTCCAAGAATTTGGATAATTCCATGATATTATGTATTGCGAAACGTGCTTCATACAAAAAGCGGTATTTGAACAAATTATTTTAATTAATACTAAACTTAATGCATGTTATAAAATGTCTACTTTTCCCAGACAGAACATGCTGTTGTTCATGGATGCTATATGGGTAAATTAATGTAAAAAGAGGATTCCGTGTATTAACTACCACTTTCACCCGCAGGCAACATTCATTTTCCCATCTTTCTGTGTGTTACGTATTTGGTGGTGAATACCGCTGTATACCAGGCTGTATCTTCAGCCTCTGTTCTAAGCAAGTGCACTTTCTTCCTTTACTACTCCTTCCTTTGTCAATTACCTCAATTTCTCTGAGGTTACACTTTTTTTATGAAAGCACAGTTAAATCCTTGTTCTTTGCAAAGACTGCATTTAGAGTCTGGGCTAGGTTTCCATCTCTGGGTGGAAGTGCAGCAGCAAAAAAAAATCACTTAAATAAATGCTTTTTACATTGCCTTCTGAGGCTAACAAAAATTGTGAACTGTCAAAACTGAAAAGAAAAATTATTTCAAAGATATGACGGTGCAGAGGAACTTTGCTGCGCTACAGAATTTATGCTGTGGCTGTTAGCTGGAGTGCCTGGGACAGTCCTAGCTAGTATGGTAATGCACAAAGACAGTGCTTCAAATAATTCCCAAA